>CAXITT010000814.1:105760-133560 GCA_964033795.1 Lymnaea stagnalis | reverse complement strand
ATTGCTTGAATCTTTAGAAAGCTTTGCAACATGGAGACTCCAATTACTCCAAAGATATTGATGCAGTTGATCTAAGCAGTGAACTGAAAGCCATTTCAAGACGAGTTCCACTGTGTACATCGCCACACGATGTACTAAACTTTATATTGAAAAATAATCTCACAGATAGTGTCCCTGACACTATAGCTCTGCGAATCCTCTTGACACTTCCAGTTTCTGTGGCTAGTGGTGAGTGAAGCTTCTCGAAGCTCAAACTCATAAACATATCTGTGAATATCCATGCTACAAGAAAGACTTTGTTGGACTAGCTACTCTGTCAATTGAACATAAACTCGCTAGAGAAATTGAACTGATGGAACTCATTTCTACATGTGCTAAAGCAAAAGCGTGAAACATAAAGTTTTGAAATTATAAGATATACCATTATACATGTATAGATTATATTGAATGTAAATGAGAAATTAAAACAAAAAGGCAGCACAGCATTCATTTTTGAAAGTTAATACTAATTAAATCATTAGTTGCCGTGGACGCGGGGGACGCAGTGCGACAGGTTCGCCTAGGGTGCCAAATACTCTGGCGCCGTCCCTGGTTGTATCACTTATGTTTGCCAATGGAATGTAAAATATTTTTACTGCTATTTTTAATTTATCATTTTACATTGGGAAGGTTATTTTATAATCTGTAATGGCAGTGACCAATCCATTCATGTCTTTAACTTTTCTTTGTTTGATAAAAACATACAAATGTTTAATTGCCTAAATCAGGTTGTTATTATAGCCTTTGTATCTTCCATGTTTATATGTATTACACATACTATTTCAGATATATATATATTATGTATTATTTCATGCATATTAATTACATTATTAAATACTTATTAAAATAATTAATTCCTGCATATTAATGATTGTTTTATACACACTAAATGTATTTTAGAAGACAAATTAACTGTATTATTTTATGCAGATTAAATATAATTTCTTTATCTAGTAAATATATTCTTCATGATTTTTAAGTAGCTTAAGTCATGTGTTTCTAGACACTGCCGTCTCTAATATCCCTGGGTTATGCTGACCTATGCTGTTTTACAGCAGTTTAATCCATGAACGGATAGACATAGCTGTGATGGACGTAACTGTCTCTCTGCCATTCCTTGGTTATGATGACCACCTTGTTGTTAAATGACCAAAGTAGATTAGAACACTTCTCGAAAGAGTTGCGAGAATTGAGCTGGGACAAGACAAAATGCACTCATTTTGGGGAGCGACTGGCAAGAGAAACATCTCGATCTTTTAAAATATAAATTATATGTCAATGACAAAATCCGGACCTCCTTGTGATTTCACTGGTGTTCACATTGATGGCTGTCCTTGTGAGTTCACTGGTTTTGACATTGATACCTTTTTTTTTATGTTTCACTTGTATTGACATTTGTAGACGTCCTTGAATTCACCGGTGTTGATTTTTATTGCTTTCTTTGCTAGTTCACTTTTGTCGATATTTATAGCTGTGCTCGTCAGTTCGCTGATGTTGACAGTTATTCTTGTACTCCTGAGTAAATAGGTTTTTAAATTTATGGATGCCATAGTGAGTTTAAGTGTGTTAACATAATAACACAAATATTACATTAGTAACACGTTTAAGATTTAAAATACAAATACAATGTAACAAATGTAATGACAGAGGAATACCTTTATTTAAAATTAGTTTTAGGTAAAACACATTTATAATGTTGAAGAGTTATAATGAGAGATAATAATGGCACACACTCTGCAACAATAATTTACACTAACTATTTTGAAAATATGATTTTCTAGTGAATGATGTTTAACAAAAAATTACTGAAAATTTAAATATTTTTCATTATAAAATTTCATTTTTTTTTTCTTTTTTACATAATTAAATATTATTTATCAATATTAAAATATAACGTTTAAAAAAATAAATTGCAATGAAAGCTGGAGCTGACTTACTATCAATTTAAAATATTAGTTAAATTATACCTTACTTTTCTGTTATATCAATTCAGCTTTCAGTATGTATGATTTTTTTTTTTAAACGTAAAAGACATTTTCTTTTTCAAGGGAAACAATTGCTTTCAATTTTTTTACTTTTTTTTTTTACATTTTATTACACAAACTTCAGTGTCATGGTACAGATGTTAATTTCATTTTTTGTAAAAAAGTTTACTATTTGTAAAATCATTTCAAATAACAAAACATAATCTGCCCTCAATTGTTTTTTTTTTTTTTTTAAATTTGTATCATAAGCATTCTTTTCACAAAACTACGAAGTTTTAATTTTAAGATAAATGTATATATCCCAAAATATGCTTAACCAATGTTGTGTGGGTGCTAAATATTTTCTGCAAGTGGTACAGCACTTGAATTCGATACCTACCCTTAGGGCCACTAAACGAAAATATCCAATTTAGAAACCTCTGCAGACATGCGCACAACGGCTCAAAAAACATAAAAAAAAAGAAAAAATCCTTTCCACGATCGGACTAACCGTTATTGAGCACATGTGAGAATTATGTTAATATAGTCGAAGTCTAGCTCATCAAAAAAAATATTTTAAAATACGAATTTAGGGCCCTTGGCACTAAGCGGAATATTTTTTAAAATTTTTTTTAATAATTTTAAAATCGTTATTTTTACGTCACATACAGAATTAAATTTCCTTTCTTCGTATCTGACTCAATTTCATAAACCCCAAAAAAGTTTTGTTTGAAATAATATTTCTATGACTTACATTATAAAAACTTCGACATATTGCCACTCCGGCCCGAAATGGAATATTGTAAAACAGTTCTACTAATTCTACTAATAATACTTATTATTTTAGAAATAAAGTGATATATCCTTATTTATTTTTGATTCAATTCGATCGACCAATGCAATAACCTATTAGAGAGTATACTTTTCATAGTTAGAAATAGAAGGACAAAATGGAATTGAGGGCCTCCGGCCCCAAAAGAATTTATTTTGTAAAATAAGTTTGTATTAAATTAGAAACTTTTGCGGGCGTAATACAACAACTCGTCTCCGTCGTGTCACAATCGGAGAATGATTTAGGAAAACAAACGGAAATTAAGTTTTTATAGCTCGTATAAAGTACATTAAAACTAATTCAGAATCCTACTAATTATGTCAACTTTAGAATTTATGTAACACACTCTGACATCATTTGTAACTTAGTGGGTTATGTCAGTAGTATGGTTACTTATGTTAATACTTCAGGATGCCGACTAAGACTTCTTCACTTATTATCCAGGCACGCAAATACGAATACGGAATCCTGGTTAAACTTACAGTACTTTATTGAATCACAGTTTACACAAATAATATTAATAATAATCCTTGCATGAATGTAATCATTTCACATATATATATATATAATATTCCATCACTCAGAAAGACACGTCCTCACACTGCTATAACTCAGCTCAACTGTACTACATCTCAACTCTAACTCAACTCCGACTAACTCTGACTCTTCTGCGCTCCGCTCTCACTATCTCAGTCAACTCATACTTTATTACCAGCAAAGCGTGGAAAACAACCGCTCAGACAAAAACATAATTTTACTCTCCAAAAACGTAGAGCTCACATTTGCATCTCAAAAATACAACCCATTGATTATCTCTCCTCGTGGAAAAAACATGGTCAACACTATTCACTGTTCACTCATGCTACCTCTCTGTTTTCATGTGAAAACATAGTCCGTTACAATTTAATGTCGCCTTTTGTATTTGATTAAAATTTTTATCCACCTGATCTTTTAGCTGCCTTTGAAATTATATTTATAAATCTCAAATAAGAAAGAAACAAAATAGGGCCCCTGGCTTAAAACGAAATAATTTCAAATAGTTGTAATAATTAAGAAACGTTTTCGGGGATGCGTATAAGAAAGAAACAAAATAGGGCCCCTGGCTTAAAACGAAATAATTTCAAATAGTTGTAATAATTAAGAAACGTTTTCGGGGATGCGACAAGAACTCATCAAAGTGTTTTCGCAACGGATAAATTGTTTGGAAATTTTATTTACATAGCTTTTATTAGCAAAAAAAAACCCATTAAGGGCTAACGTCCCAAAACGAAATATTTTAAAATGGTTGTAATGACTCATAAAAATGCGCTAGCTTATGGACAAGAAATAAACACATTTTTTTTTTTTTTGCAATTGCATCAATGATACAGATGCTCATAAGGGACATACATACATACATATATTCTTTTTATATAAATATTTAAAAAGCAACCTATTATATATATATTAATTTAACTTAGAAAAAAAGAGAAAATAATGTATCAGGTATGTTACTCGTGGTCATTAAATCAAAGATACGTAGAGCGTTGGCCAACATAGACAATTTGACGTCATATGAGTATTTATTAAGAACACATTAATTTAAATTTTATTTCACAATATTCAATACTCACTAAAACACAAGTGTGTTTTGTTTTTCTAATAAATGTGATTGCATTGCAATCAATCGCTTATAAAATGATTAAGATTGTTCATTTGCTGCTCCTTTAAAAGTATTAGCTATTATAATATTAATAATACTGACACCTTTACTAACATAAAAGCGGATATATACATTTTTCCTCATTTAAAATTTATTAGATTTTAGTAAAATATTATGAAAAAAATGTTTGGCGTTACGGTCAGCCTAGCACGTTCTAAAATATATAATTGTTAACAGTAAATTTTAAATTAATTTCTTATATTATTTGAAAATAATACACAAAAAAATAATCCGAATTCGATTCTTACTTGAATTGAATCCAACGCCATGATACTGTCGTCTATCCCACTGACTACCCTCTAGCTCTTCCCCATATACATGGCTCTCGGTATAAAAATATCATTTCTATATCACTGTTTCGAAATAAATTATTTGTTATCCTACCTGTTGCTGAAGTATTGTGTAGTGTTTAAAGTATGTTTTCTCCTATGGAATACACTTAAGGTAAAGTAATGAACAGAGCCACGTCATCCACGTATATCATACAATATCCAGAAACTTGGGAGTTCGAAGACTTGCCCATAGAGAGATTAAGACGGTAGTTGTACATATCCTACATTCCCGGGTGGATGAGACTCGTTAACCTTGGTCGGCAACTCATCTAAGAGAAGGAAACTCTGAATTCAAACCCGGAGTTGGAGTCCAGTAAGGCGCATACAATGTCAATTCCTGCAACCGTACCCATCCCTGGTCGTCTTGACGTAGAGTCTTGCCACTGGATATGATGAGCTCGGACGAGAGAGTGAGGTTGACGCTGCGCAACTCTTCCTCACTTTAAACAAAAGTCACCCGCGCAAGTCATCAGTCACCAGACGACTCGATGGTCATCGTCGATCCTCGACGGACGAACAACAACAACAACAACAACAACCAGAAACTTGGTAGTTCGAAGACTTGCCCAATTGATTCGTTGAATATACCTTACAATAGCCAGGCAATTGGTTAATTATTCTGTCAATCATTAAATTAAACTAAAGTCAACTATTTTTACATTTTATGTTTAAGTGTCCATCACATCCACCTCCGCTACCTATAATTATTGCAGTGATGTGCTTGTTTCGAAGTAGTAGGAAGCCCACCACCATTAGTTCTATAAATAGCGCTATACTGTGTATAGTCTCAGGAATATGCCGATACTTGATAAGTGTTTACCTTTCTTTCTTTAAAAAAGTCTAACCACTTCGAAGCGCGGATACTTTGCTAATTTCTTATGAGACAATACGTCTAATGTGCTACCCATTTTTATTTAATTAATATCGAGTACCCGGCAGTCATTACAATATCAATCAAATTAATAAAATGCACGTGTTTTTATGTTTTTGAAGTACATTTTTTAATGCAAATTTTTTGTGATGTTCATTGTCGGATGCGTTCTTTACTAAATGAGAAGGTTTATCAAAGCGTTAGCAGGCCACACAGCTGTCCATGTGAGCAGGCCACACACATCTGTCCATGTAAGCAGGCAACACACAGCTCTCCATGTAAGCAGGCCACACACAGCTGTCCATGTAAGCAGGCAACACACAACTGTCCATGTGAGGAGGCAACACACAGCTGTCCATGTGAGCAGGCCACGCAGCTGTCCATGTGAGAATTGAGCAGGCCACACACAGCTGTCTAAGTGAGAAATGAGCAGGCCATACACAGCTGTCCATGTGAGAAATGAGCAGGCCACACACAGCTTCCGTGTGAGAAATAAGCAAGCCACATACAGTGTCCATCTGAGAAATGAGCAGGCCACACACAGCAGTTCATGTGAGAAATGAGCAGGTCACACACAGCTGTTAATGTGAGAAATAAGCAGGTCAAACACAGCTGTCCATGTGTGCAGGCAACACAAAGCTGTCCCTTGGAGCAGGCCACACACAGCTGTTTATGTAAGTATGCCACACACAGCTGTCCATGTGAGAAATAAGCAGTTTACACACATCTGTCTATGTGAGAAATGAGCAGGCGACACATAGTTGCCCATGTGAGAAATGAGCAGGCCACACAAAACTGTCCATGTAAGCAGGTCACACACAGCTGTCCATGTGAGCAGGCGACACACAGCTGTGCTTGTGAGCAGGTCACACACAGCTTACCATGTGAGCAGATCACACACAGCTGTCCATATTAGCAGGCCTCACAAAGCTGTCCATGTGAAAAGAATGGATATTTAACTATTAATTTACACAAGTGTAGTGCTTGATGCACCCATGCAATGGCTTTTTTTGAAATTATATATAAATAAAAATATATATATATATATGTTTATATATAGCGGCCATTTTAAACTAAATAAATAAATAAATAAATAAATAAATATATATATATATATATATATATATACATAAATACATAATATATGTTCATACATGTGTATGTGTATACATATGCAGCGCATTTAGTACATATACACAAAATTAGGGCCACAGATTCAAACGGAATATTGTTAAATGGTTATACTAATTCCGAAACCAACTTATTATGCAACACAACAATTGAAATGGCGCTATTTGTATTTGTTTAAAATTCCCTCCACCAATGCATGCCATTTTTTGATATTTTAGTTAGATTGCTCATGTTTAAAAAAAAAAAGTAGTAAAAGGCGCCGACCGTAAACACAATGTTTTAAAATGGTTGTACTAAGTTAGACATCTGTTTCGGGCGAGCCAAAGTTTTATCACACTGGGATGAATGGTATGGGAACGCATACTGAAATTTTATTTATATAGTTGTCATAAGGGGAAAACAAGTTTAGGGCCCCAGGCCACACACGGAATGTCATAGAATGGTTGTATTACTTCAGAAATCTACTTATTATATCACACACAAAATTTGATGTCGCTGTTTGATTCAACTTATATCCAACCATGCATTTGCCCTGCTTGAAATTAAATTTATTAACTTATATAAGAAAACAATGCATTTATTGCCCTGGCTCAAAACTGAATATTTTAAAGGGTTGTAAGAATTGCGAAACCTTTGCACACGTGATAACAACAACTCACCAAAGTTTCTATGCATACGGGTAAACGGTATAGGAGCGCAATTGGAAATTACATTTGCAAAGATCATGTGAGAAAAAAAAAGATTTTTTGTCAAAAGACCCAAAACAGAATATTTTCAAAGGTTTGCAATAATTTACAAAAGACGCGGCCTTGTGGACAAAACTCACCAGAGATCTAACGCCATGGCATGAATGGTATTGGAGCACATATGTTTTGAAATAATATTTAGACACATCATAAAACAAAAACAAAAAAATAACATAAGGCCAATGACTAAAAACGATTTATTTTGAAGATGTTATGACAATTCGAAAACATGTGCACGGATACATTTAACCTCTCTCCAACGTTTTATCGAATTCGGAAAAATTGTATTTCAGCGTATACGGAAAGTCTTATTTGTAACAAATCTTATAAAAGAAAAAAAGGCCAATAGCCAAAAATGTAATATTTTGAAAGGGTTGTAAGGACCTGAAAAAATGCTGGGCGAAAGGACAACAACTCATGAACATTTAATTGCAATCACATTAGTGATGTAGAAGCGCATACGGCACATACATTTTTTGTTCGTCCATCGAAGTCGACAAGGACCATCGAATCATGCATACATACATACAGGCAGCCATACATTTTTTCAGATATAAAGATTTTGAGGAGATTACACAGATTTATGGGACGAAAAGACTCTAAGACAAAAACGTACACACCTAGATTGAATTTAGTTTACTACCCAGTGGTCCTGAATTGAAGATATCTTTGATCATTTATATTGCTATGTTTGTCACTTCCCACCCAACAGTTTGAAATGCTGCCTTAAAGTTTTCTGATAGATAAAACAAATTCAAATATGCGCCAAAATGCATCAATTTATTTTGAGTTTGCCTTGCTGTCATTAGCATTTTAATTTTCTGCTCCCCTTCCAACACACTGATCATTGTAACGGTTTGAGGTTGGTTATACGTTTCAGCTAAATGATTACACGGGGGGACGCTACAAACGAACTAAGATCATTTATGTAGAGCACTGGTCGCAAAAATCCCGCTCACAAAACTTCAAAAGGTCCTTACCTATTTGAAAAAGTATAATAAAAACTTTGATTTCAAGTATAAATTTAAAAAAAAACCTCTTCATTTGAATATAATCAAAATTTTTCTAGCGTTCAGGTTCTCCACCGATTAAGATTTGTCAGTATTCTCAATTTCTGCCCTACTTTCCGATGAAGGTGATCATCAAATTTCGCATTGATAGACAAACTGCCAAGTGGCTTAGGTACAGTTATTGCCGCCATGGGTGGCCACATACTTTCTAGAGTTATAATGTCAGAGGAAGAAATTCATTTGTACATCCCCCCCCCCCTATTTTTCAAACTCTCAAACAAATTATTTTCAACCAGTAAAAACTATCAAAGAGCAGCGTGCCCTTTCATACGCTAGTCCGACGCCCTGGAAGGAATGTCCCATATGTCAGACCTTAGCTGCGCTTCTGACCAATGGTACTGCCTCACCAAGGGGTCTAATCAGTAAGTAATTTTA
This sequence comes from Lymnaea stagnalis, assembly GCA_964033795.1. Classification (NCBI taxonomy): domain Eukaryota; kingdom Metazoa; phylum Mollusca; class Gastropoda; family Lymnaeidae; genus Lymnaea; species Lymnaea stagnalis. The sequence continues at coordinate 124,498 of CAXITT010000814.1, read as the reverse complement.
GATAGAACAACTGTTCACAGAATACAGAGTCGCGATCATGGAAGGATACATTTTTTTAAAAATAGTTTCATCATATCCCTTGATCGAAATCAAGTTGACGACATGCTAAAATAAGTCATGTCATCAGCTTTTCTTTTTTTTTTTCTTTTTTTTAATTCAAATTCATTCAATACATATACAGAGTAAAACTAAAATAAAAACAGGCAAATTTTCTGAAGGTTGAACTGAACACAATGTTAACATTATAATAGTGTGTACTAAAATGAACATTTGTGTAAATTACTAATTTTTTAAACATGATGTCTAAATGAGTTGGAAAGATAAACAATGAATGTATTATTTTTTCATACTATTTTCTTAACATATGTTTTGAATTATGTTTTGTATTTTAAATCTAAAAAGAGTTTCTAATGTAATGTTTGGGTAATTATGTTTGTGGAAAAAAGCCTTAAGTCTGTGGTGCCATACATGTTTTCTGTATTGTAAAAGTAGTAATAGACTTATTGTGTGTTGTTTCTTGTTTATTGATCCTGGTATTGTGTTTAGTGTTATAGCTATGTCTATATCTACTGGGTGAACCGTACCTGCTTGTATGATTTGTTTAAGTGTAGATTTAGTCTGCAATATTGTGCATGTCAGAGATAAATGTTGTTCTGTCTCATCAACTCCTGTCCTGCAGAGTGGACATTCTATGCTCCCTACTCCGTCCTTATATGGTCTTGATGAGAATGGTGTCATGTTGTATATGTGGCAAACGCTTTCTACAGAGTGGGCAATTTATGTTGGGCATTCCCAAACTTTCTTAACATTGTCTTGATGAGACCAGTGTCATGTTGGATACGAGTCGACACTGATCATTTCTTATAAACACTAAGAAACACTATTTATTTTTTATTAAAACGAATATTATGTTTGTAGTGTTAATTTATTATTTTTCTGAAAAGAGGGGATATGTTGTCATGTGAGCTGGAGGCAAATAGTGTCTTCATTTCGTGTAACTACTGACATACAGTGTATAAACCCCTATTTAAAAAAAAAAAAATAATAAAATAGACAATTTATCGCTGTCCTTGCGAGTTTCATGGTGCATACAACTGTCCCCAAAGCCCTCTACTTAAAGATTTATATTAATAGTAATAAACGGAAGAAACAAGTTGTCAAGTAATGAGTGCCAAAATAACAGGAACCTGTGTAAACAACTGAACCCTGTTAACACGTTTTTAGAAAACTGTCTTAGAAAGATATGTTTACATTGCAACATGAGTATTTTACAATATTTGGCTGTTACGTCACTACTCAACTCAGCTCAGCTTTCCCGCAATTTATTCATGAGAAGATCCAGAGGAACGAAAGTTTAAAAGTGATAAAAATAAAATAGTTAAAAAACCTAATTAGACTCTCCCATTCTTTAATGACAATGTAATTTCTAGAAAAAATTAAAGTAATACAACAAATATTAATCTTTAATGTTCTGATTTAAATTTCTCAAAAGTAAAGAAGTAAAATCCATAATTAATCTTTAATATCTCAATCTGTATTTTAAAAGTTAGCAGTAGTAAAAAAAAAATTCAATAATGGCTAATTCTATTGATTAAAAGTTCAAACCCATCCCTACAATAAATCAGGCACCGTAGTAACTATACTCTCAGCCCCAATTGCCAATCAGATAAACACATATGTGATTATTAAAAATAATTTAGCTACAAATTTAAACTGAAATGGCAGCACGTGGAGGCTCTCTACAACCTGGAGGCGCCTACCTGGTGGTACCTGACACTTAATGCCAGAGGCTTAAGTGGAGCATCATGCCCCCTCTCCATAATGCAATTATCTGAGGACAGTTTAAACAGGAAAGTATATATATTGTGGGTCCGCACCATGTTGGGGGAGGAAGGGGTGAGGGAGATCGCCGAGCACCTAGCGGCTCCTAACACCCTAGTCAAGGTCACTAGACAACCCCAAAACGCCTCAAAGTGAGCGCTACACTTGATCCCTGGGAAAGAAATTCCCCACTACATCCTGGTCTATGCTGGGGTGTTACAAATTCATAAGATATGGGTACATATGCCGGGAGAAGTGTACAATGCTATCACTGTGAAAGCGTGGACCACTGGTCTACCCAGTGCTAAAAAATAAAAAGATGGGGTACCAAACCATAAATGGTAAACCCACACCATGCTTCAATGACGTAAGCCTCAACAACAAAAAAGCTACTCCACTGCCACAAAAGGGAAAATACCCCACGAAAAGTGATAGAGGATGTAAAAGAAACCACACAGAAGAGACCAACAAAGAGAAAAAGACATAAAAAGAAGAGCGAAGAGATGAGAAAAAAAAATAGAGAAGATAAAAAAGGACGGTAAGGAAAAAAAAAGAAAAAGAAGAAACCAGTGATAAAGACAACCAGGACGAAGAGGAATAATACACGTGGGAAGAAGAAGAATAACCCTTTCTAGAATAAAAAGAAGAAGTATATTATCCACTCCTGGGAAGATAACATTGAAACGACCAACCAGTCAACTGACGATGGAACAGGCCAGGAAATGACTTAAGAACACACTACAAAAGAATGTCAACAAATAATTACAAACAAAGCAAACAAAACTCCAACACCGTTTAATATTAAAATAGCTGACAATTATCTGACAATCATCTCCCTTTAACATTAGCGGGTGCAGAAAAAAGGGAGATTACATCATTAAATCAATTCAATAACATAAGCCAGATTTTCTTTTTTACAAGAAACAACCATGGAAACCAAACACGAAGAAAACACTCTCATCTCAAAGAAAAGGTTCACAAGCAAACATTCACACTACAGCAATAGCCCACACCAGAGATGAGGAAAGGCGATCATACAAACATTCACACTACAGCAATAGCCCACACCAGAGATGAGGAAAGGCGATCATACAAACATTCACACTACAGCAATAGCCCACACCAGAGATGAGGAAAGGCGATCATACAAACATTCACACTACAGCAATAGCCCACACCAGAGATGAGGAAAGGCGATCATACAAACATTCACACTACAGCAATAGCACACACCAGAGTGGAGGCACGGTGATAATACAAATATTCACACTACAGCAAGAGCCCACACCAGAGTGGCGAAACTGTGGTCATACAAACATTCACACTACAGCAATAGCAAGCATCAGAGTGAAAGAACTGTTGTCATACAAACATTCACACTACAGCAATAACGCACACCAGATTTGAGGAACAGTGCTCATACAAACATTCACACTACTTCAATAGCCCACACCATAGTGGAGGATCGGTGGTCATACAAACACTCACACTACAGCTATAGCTCACACCAGAGTAGAGGAACGTTGGTCATACAAACATTGACATTACAACAATAGCACACACCAGAGTGAAGGAACGGTGGTCATACAAACATTCACACTACAACAATAGCCCACACCAGAGTGGAGGGACGGTGGTCATACAAACATTCAAACTACAACAATAGCTCACACCAGAGTGGAGGGATGGTGGTCATACAAACATTCACACTACAGCAATAGCCCACACCACAGTGAAGAAATGGTGGTCATACAAACATTCACACTACAGCAATAGCCAACACCAGGGTGGAGGAGCGGTGGTCATACAAACATTCACACTACAACAATAGCCAACACCAGAGTAGAGGAACGGTGGTCATACAAAAATTGACACTACAGCAATAGCGCACACCAGAGTGGAGGAATGGTGGTCATACAAACATTGACACTACAGCAATAGCGCACACCAGAGTGGAGGAATGGTGGTCATACAAACATTCCCACTACAGTAATAGCCAACACAAGAGTAGAGTAACTGTGGGCATACAAAAATTGACACTACAGCAATAGCGCACACCAGAGTGGAGGAATGGTGGTCATACAAACATTGACACTACAGCAATAGCGCACAGAAAGGTGGAGGAATGTTGGTCATACAAACATTCCCACTACAGCAATAGCCAACACCAGAGTAGAGGAACGGTGGTCATACAAAAATTGACACAACAGCAATAGCGCACACCAGAGTGGAGGAATGGTGGTCATACAAACATTCCCACTACAGCAATAGCCAACACCAGAGTAGAGGAACGGTGGTCATACAAAAATTGACACTACAGCAATAGCGCACACCAGAGTGGAGGAATGGTGGTCATACAAACATTGACACTACAGCAATAGCGCACACCAGAGTGGAGGAATGGTGGTCATACAAACATTGACACTACAGCAATAGCGCACACCAGAGTGGATGAACGGTGGTCGTACAAACATTCACACTACAGCAATAGCGCACACCAGAGTGGAGAAACGGTGGTCGTACAGACATTAACACTACAGCAATAGCGCACACCAGAGTGGAGGAATGGTGGTCATACAAACGTCGGACCAATAGAAAACAACATTCTTAGGAAAGCAAACGAAGGAAAAATAACAACGGTCTACATCACAAACAACAACCAAATTGTACAGCAGTAAACATATACGGACCATCCGACAGGAACAGGTGAAATCCATTCTATACAAAACTACCCCTTTTTTAGCACATATACACCAGCGAGAAGAACTAATAATTAGAGAACATTTCCTCTATATTACTGAACGTGTAGACTCTACCAATAGAAACTGAGCTAGATTTGAAATAATAGTAACAATAAAAATAGTGAGACTGAAATCATACAATACGTCAAAAGAGACATACCACCTAACAGAGGTGTACTGGGAAAAACATGCTCTGGGGAAAGTGAAACAACACAAAAATAACGTTGTGACCGTTCTTAAAGATATTGACCTCTGGACATTTAATTACTTTGTTTTGTCTCTTGTCATTGCATTCTTGTACTTATTGTAACAAAAAAGAAATCCATCACAAAAGTGTGGAGGGGGGGGGGGCTTGTGAGTATAACGCTTCGGGTGAAACCAACGCTAGCTCCGCAACTGCCATTAAGCAATCAATAACAGGGAGTTTTGAGAATCGGGCTATTTTTCTTTTTGGTGTATGACGGAAGAGATGGAAGAACAGAAGTGATATTGGCAAGGGAGATTATTTTAGAGATCCCCCAAACAAGAACGATTCAATTTTAAGATTCTTTCTTTCATATAAATATTTAGAATACTATTTTAGGTAAATTATTAGCTAGAATACAACCTGCACCCCAAAGGACTATTTATTTGTATTATATCCCTAGATTTCCCGGTGGATGGGACTCGTTAGCCTTGGACGACACTCATCTAAGAGAAGGAAACTCTGAATTCAAACCAGAGACAGAATGATCAATAAATTGATCATGGGCCATCAAATTAAAGATGAGAAGAAGAAGTAATGCAGGAATTGAGGTCAAGTGGACTACAGCTTTAAATTAGACACAATAGTACACTTTTTGACAATGCTTCATTAATGTACAGCAGCTGGTTAAGCATATTTGATGTTATATATACTTATTTTAAATGCATATATATCAAGGGTTTTCTTTCAAAAATAAAAGATACAAAATTAATGTTTACAACAAAATTTTGCGGATTAACTGGACAATCATTTTTCAAAACAAATTTACTAAATACATTTGCATACCACGCAAAAAGTATTTTTTCTTACACATTATTTTGTGTTATCGACTAAAACACGTAGTGAACGAAAGCGATTGTTTCCCTTGAAAAAAAATGTATTAGATTTAAAATTTATTTTAAAAAAGAGAAAAAAAACATGATATGAAACACCATATAAGTTATGCAATAAAATAAAGATAAATATTATATAACTATGTTTATTCACTAAACAATACATACAGTTCTAATTTTTGCTTCAAGCAAGATGTCACACCTCTTAAAACCTTAAAATATATCTTAAAATTAGTACAACCAGTTTAAAATATTCGGTTTAGACCCTAAAATAGTGGGGGTTTTTTCTTTCTACAACAATTATAGAAATATAATTTCCGTTTGCGTTCCTATACCATTTATTCGATTGAAATAACATATTTTGAGTCGATCTCCGCACGTCCGCAAAGGTTTCTGAATTAGTACAATCATTTTACAATATTCTTATTGGTACCAGGGGCCATACACAATTTTTTAGTCGTAAAAAATACAAAATATATTCTAACAGAGCTAATGCATTGGTAGATCAATCGCTACAAGTGCGTGGCCTAAATGTTGAAAATCCCCGCTTCTTATATGGACAGCTGTATGTGGCCTGCTCATGCGTCGAAGAATCTTCTAATTTATTTGTGTATGCAACAGACGAAAAAACAAGCCAAAAATACAGTCTGAATAAAAATTAGTTTTTAAAAAAACACCATTAAAACACTCCTACTTTCTTTCTTCGACTGACAGTGAAAGTTAGGCCAGATTCTCGCTTACTAAAAATAACCGACGATTGTTACATACTTGTTGGGGGTGTGGCCTGGTGTGGGGGGGGTGGGGCTTTATTTTCTTTTGGCTGATCGTTGCCATGGTTCAGCTTATGGAAGGTTTCGATATCAAGTGCAACACCACTTGTAAACATAATCGGTTATCAACTGAAAAGGGCATAACAAAACCACTGCTTAAGCATATTTTATAATACTTAAATTACCCTTAAATTAAAATTTGTGTGGTGTTTTGAAAAGTAATTATAGTAAACAAGTGAAATGATTTTTAAATATGTAGGTGTAACTGTTAATGTTTATTTGACTGCTTTATAAATATTACAAATTTATTAAAAAAAAAAACAAATTAAGATTTCTCAAACTATACTCAATTTTATATAATAAACAAACTTTTCAAAAAACGAAATCAATTGTTTCCCTTGTAAAAAAATATTTTATGCTAAGTGAAGAAAAAATCTACATCATTTACTGAAATGACATATTTACATAAAAGTTTTTGTAAATTATGGCTTAAGAGTGTGATGTGTATTAACTTATAGTCATAACTCATTTAACAAGATAAATTCATTAATTGCACATCTACAGTGTTTTTTATTAAGGCATTCCTCTGTCATTGTATTTTCTTAAATTATGTTTTGTATTTTAAATTTAATAAGTGTTTCTTATGTAATGTTTGTGTATTTATATTTGAGAAAAATGCTTTAACCTGTAGTATCATACATGTTTCCAAACAATTTTTACTCACCCTTCATCCGGTTTCACAAAAAAATCACATTTCCTCCCCCTCCCCCTCCCCCCGCTGTGTACGTACATTGGGACGCCGCATTTGTTTACTGTGTCTATTTACTAAATATTGCCCTTTATAATAGGACATAGCCCCTCACACCTGGCTATATATTTACAAGAATGTGGCGCACTTTAATTGCACCATTTAACGAATTTCAAGACTTCTAATATGGACATTGATTTTAGCAAAGTGTCTGGACATTTTTAACACAGGCCTCTGGATATTGGTTTTAACACTGGCTCCTGGGCATTGATTTTAACACAGACCTCTGGGAGTTTATTTTAACACTGGCCTATGCGCTTTGTGTTTAACACAAATATGAATTGTAGCACATTTTTTTTTTTATATAAAATAAAACGATCACTCAATATGCAGGTGATCTTTTAACGAAAAAAATTGTTGACAACATGAGAGATGTTTTAATTTGTTTCATTGAAACGTATCATTCTATCTTCTCTAAATCCATTCATATATTAACATCCAATTATTGAGACATTAACATCCAATTATTGAGACATTAACATCCAATTATTGAGTCATTAGTATCCATTTATTGAGACATTTACGTTCAGCGATGATTTTAAAAATAAACCGAATAATTGTGTTTAATATTTCACTTAAATGAACGATGCACCTCTTAAACTGGAACATTCAACTGCAAGTGTAACTATTGGTGCACTCTAGGGGACTGGCTGGAAACTTCAACTGCAAGTGTTACTATTGGTACACTTTGGAGGACTGACTGGAAACTTCAACTGCAAGTGTTACTATTGGTACACTTTGGTGGACAGACTGAAAACTTCAACTGCAAGTGTAACTATTGGTACACTTTGGTGGACTGACTGAAAACTTCAACTGCAAGTGTAACTATTTGTACACTCTGAGGAAAGACTGGAAACTTCAACTGCAAGTGTAACGATTGGTACACTCTGCGCGACTGACAGGAAATTTCAATTGCAAGTGTAACTATTGGTACAATCTGGGGAACTGACTGGAAACTTCAACTGCAAGTGTAATTATTGGTGCATTCTGGGAACTGAAAAGAAACTTCAACTTTAGGTGTAACTATTGGTGCACTCTGCGGGACTGACAGGAAACTTCAACTGCAAGTGTAACTATTGGTACACTCTGTGGGACTTACAGGAAACTTCAACTGCAAGTGTAACTATTGGTGCACTCGGGGGGACTGACTGGAATCTTCAAATGTAAGTGTAACTATTGGTACACTTTGGAGACTGACTGGAAACTTCAACTGCAAGTGTAACTATTGGTACACTTTGGTGAAGTGACTGGAAACTTCAGCTGCAAGTTTAACTATTGGTACACTCTGGGGATTGACTGGAAACTTCAACTGCAAGTGTAACTATGGTACACTCTGGGGACTGACAGGAAACTTCAATTACAAGTGTAACTATTGGTACAATCTTGGGAACTGACAGGAAACTTCAACTTCAAGTGTAACTATTGGTACACTCTGAGGACTGATAGGAAATTTCAACTGCAATTGTAACTACTGGTACAATTTGGGAACTGACAGGAGATTTCAACTGCATGTGTAACTATTGTTAGACTCTGGGGGACTGACAGGAAACTTCAATTGCAAGTGTAACTATTGGTACACTCTGAAGACTGACTGGAAACTTCAACTGCAAGTGTAACTATTGGTGCACACTTGGGGACTGACAGGAAGCTTCAATTGCACGTGTAACTATTGATACAATCTAAGGAACGGACAGGAAATTTCAACTGCAAGTGTAACTATTGTTGCACTCTGGGGACTAACAGAAAACTTCAACTGCAAATGTAACTATTGGTACACACTGGGGGACTGACAGGAAACTTCAACTGCAAGTGTAACTATTGGTACAATTTGGGGACAGACAAAAACTTCAAATGCAATTATTGTAACTCTTGGTACACTCTGGGGACTGACAGGGAACTTCAACTGCAAGTGTAACTATTGGTACACTCTGGGGACTGACAGGAAACTTCAACTGCAAGTGTAACTATTATTACACACTGGGGACTGACAGGGAACTTCAACTGCAAGTGTAACTATTGGTACACTCTGGGGACTGACAGGAAACTTCAACTGCAAGTGTAACTATTGGTGCACTCTGGGGACTAACAGAAAACTTCAACTGCAAAGGTAACTATTGGTACACACTGGGGGACTGACAGGAAACTTCAACTGCAAGTGTAACTATTGGTACAATTTGGGGACAGACAAAAACTTCAAATGCAATTGTAACTCTTGGTACACTCTGGGGACTGATAGGGAACTTCAACTGCAAGTGTAACTATTGGTACACTCTGGGGACTGACAGGAAACTTCAACTGCAAGTGTAACTATTGGTGCAATCTGGGGACTGACAGGAAACTTCAACTGCAAGTGTAACTATTGGTGCAATCTGGGGACTGACTGGACACCTTGCTTTAAAATTAAGAATTAAGAAATAAACTGATAGGAATTCATTGAATTAATATCAAACTCTACCACATTCAGTGAGGTAGCTTGGATTAGTGCCAACAGCCCCGGCCAAGATTTTTCCTACCGTTTTCCAGAAGATGAATACCAAAAAATAATTTGCATTTTGCTGAAAATGCCACCCCTCCATTTAAGAGAAAAAGTACTCCCTGGAGTGCAACACCTATTTTGCCTGCCACCCTCCTTCCTTAACCACTGACCACAGGAAATGTCATTCTTATGAATGAAAAGCTCCGGAAAGAAAACATTTATTTCTTTAATCCCTTTAATTAATATAAGGCTGAATTATAATAGACTTTTGTAAAGTTTATAAAAAGGACAATTTTTTCAAAAGTTTATAGCGTATTGAACACATAGGTATATGAGAGACTTTTTCATTTAAAAAAAAAAAAATTGAATTTTAAGGGACATTTTGTGTGACCTCAAGTGTGATTATATCTGATCTTTGGCCCAGGTTACTAACACTACATATTGTTTGTGTAGAAGTTGATAGAGTTTTCAAGGAACTGTAACATGCCAATCTGAGGAATGGGCTTAGGATTTGATAATTGATGTTAAAAAAAAACATTGACATGACCGTGCCAGGTTTTTCTATATTGATTTATTATTTTTCATTTAATTTTTTTTATTTGCTTTGTGAAAAAAACTAAAACAATTTAAATTGTTAAGATCTATTTATAAAATAAAATGTTTTTTTGTTTTTAATAGATATTTAAAATTTAAAAAAAAATGAAATAACTTTAGTTGCCAAAACGACATCCATTCATCCATCTATTTTAAAAGATGTCAGTGAAAATACCTTTTATCACTTAAAACTGTGTTACCAGAAAGGCAAATGTGTTAACACTCTAGGCTGTTATTGATCTTGTCTTTTTGACTATTTCCTAAATAACAATGGCCGCTCTGGTGTTGGTAAAAAGTTTTTGAGATATTACATACATTTCTAAAATTTCCATTGAGTTGTTCTTATACATTTTAAAATCTTTAAACTGTAATTGAATAATAAATAAATTATTTAGTTTCAACAAAATATAGCTTAGATCAAAATGTAAAATATTTCCATTGAAACAAAAAGAGATCTAAAAAAATTAATAGCTATACTTAACTCTTTAGTCATTTAAATATGGGTAAGTATTTGAATTTTTATAAATAACAGACACAATTTTTTTTTAAAATAACTTATTAGAAACAATTTGTGTGAGATATGAATATATTCAGGACATTTTGTCAATAAAAATTTTAGATAAATTAAACAATAAGAGCATACACTACATGACACTATTATGGCCAACATTTTTTTCAGGTCTGATACTGTATTTATTGTTGATACTTTTCTAATAACCATCATATTACTGTATGCTGTTGAGTTATTCTATGATTTCTTTATCTATGCAGCTTGTGGTTAAGGTAAAAGGACCCAAAGGTAGCAATGACTTTGCCTGTGGTATTGGTGCTGACTGCTGTGACCCTGTGAGAGGATGTCTCTGTAAACCAGGATTTAGTTATAAGGTTAACAGTTTAATTATTTTGTGTCATGTATCCAAATAACTTGACACAATTTTAAAAAACCATTTGTGACATTATGTTCATGCTTTTTGTAACCATAGGAGCACAATATCACAGATATGTAGATGAATGTTCTACTTGTCTCCTTATCTCTCAGGCAAGAGAAAAATATGTCAACAGTTTTGTCTGTACCAGTTGTCAATGTTTAGAAAGATAAAGTAAAGCAATTGGACAATGTGAACGTACATTATTTTGTCAAATTAATCTTATTTTTAAGACAAGTGCCTGCTAAAAAGATCAAATTATTTGTTCACCATAATCTAAAAAAGGATTTACTAAAGAAATTCATTTGGTCTAACTTTTTTCTGAACATTATTGTTGAGGCTAGGATCAGAAATTATATTTAAAATGTGTACATTAATTCTAAAATAATAAAAGGTATAAAAGTGTAGATTAAGTGGGTTTAAATTTGAATTTCACATTAAACTAAACCCCTTAACATTAAATTAAGTCTCAGAAATGAATATATTTATTTGAAATAGGATATTTTTTGTTAAAATTTTTATTACCAAAATCAATTTTCCATGTTTGAGAGGATACATACTTTTGTGCTTAGTTATGGAATAAAATTAGGATTATACTAAATCTACTTATTATAATTTTTACATATCAATAATATGTGTTGTTATATATTAGTTAAAATACCAATACAATTGTCTGTCAACTTTTATTACAGACATTAATGAATGTTCCTGCTATCTGACTAATGACTGTGATCAAGTTTGTGACAACTTTGTCGGTGGTTTCTCCTGTTCTTGTCACTCTGGATACAAGGAGTTCAACAGAACATCTACATGTTAGACCGGTTTACTTATATAAGTATATCATCATATAACCAAATGTGACATATAGGCCAATATAATGATAAAATATTGTTATGGAATGCTTAATTTGTTTATTGACAAGAATTTGAACATCCTATGATTTATTGTGTAAGTATAAACATTTTTGGCTGGTCAGACTAATAAGCTGATGTTAACAGGAAGATGTTCCACTGTCTACCAAGTCAAACCTGTACAATGATGTACTAGCTTTTTGATGAACTCTTACAAAATATATTAAAATGTTATAATTATTGGTTCTGCCCTTAGGAGCATGGCATATATCTGAGTCAATGGTTTACTAATGACTAAACACAATATGCATTTGATGTAATATTTTATTGATCCATTTAAACAAAACAATTGTATAGCCATAAACTGAACTTGGCTATTGGTGAATAAAATAATGGCAACACCATCTTATAGTTATGGATGATACATAGACTGGGTTGTCATTTTCTACAGGAAATTAGTCAGAACAATGGTTGGAATACAAACATTAGAAAATGAAAAAGGAGTAGGTCAATTACTTCCTAACAATATGTTTTTTTGCGCACTATTAATTTTATGCATCAGAAGAAAATGGTTTAACAAATATGTGAAGAATGTTATAATTATTTATTCAAGTTGTAATGATTGAAAAAAAATATAGTTCCATATCAGTGTCTCATCCATCTGAATGTGTATGAAATATTTTATAAGGGATTTTGTTATATAAAAAAATTTTTCCTGTAGAAAATGACAACCCAGTTTATGTATCATCATTGTTAGGACCTTCTCTATATATCCACAGTCTTTGGACCTTGTCAATGTACATCAGTCTGAGTAAGTGTCGATGTATCATCAGTCTGTTTTTCCTGTAGAAAATGACAACCCAGTTTATGTATCATCATTGTTAGGACCTTCTCTATATATCCACAGTCTTTGGACCTTGTCAATGTACATCAGTCTGAGTAAGTGTCGATGTATCATCAGTCTGACGAATTGTCAATGTATCTTCAGTCTGAGGAATTGTCAATGTATCATCAGTCTGATTACTTTGTCTATGTATCATCAGTCTGAGGACCTTGTCTATGTATCATCAGTATGAGGACATTGTCTAATCAGTCTGATGAATGTGACAATGTATTATCAATCTAATCAAATAACTTGTAAAATTGTAAAGTAGAGCGATGATTTTCCGAATGCCATTACACCGAACGTCTGTTATTCCAATGCCCTCCTTTTTAAATATATATATATATATATATAATAATATAATATTATATATATATATAATTTAACTGAAGTTTAAGTGTGGGAGACAACAAATTTCTATTGGTCAGGTCAACTAGTAATTAGCGCTCGAGTGTTGACAAATTGAACTGACAGACAATATAAGCTAACTGTATATATGCACACATCACACTCAATATATTTACATATACTAACATTGTTAGTTTTATCACTTGAATAAGTTAAGAAGTTTATAATGGGATGTTATTAGTTTAAGTTTAAAATAAAATAGTTAAATGTAAGCAAGTGGTTAAAAAAACAACAGAGTAACTGTTCTATTAGATTTCTGACCAATGACAGACTTGTATTTTGTGCAGGTATGTTCACACAGCTATGTCAAGCAACCCATAATGATAGACAGCATTTTTACGTCTTCTTCCCAAGAACCTAACCTCCTTTAAAGTACACATCCAACAGATACAAGATTAAATAACACATTAAAAATATCTCAATAAAATATTGTCTCAAGCAACCCATAATGATAGACAGCATTTTTACGTCTTCTTCCCAAGAACCTAACCTCCTTTAAAGTACACATCCAACAGATACAAGATTAAATAACACATTAAAAATATCTCAATAAAATATTGTCAATGCACTCATTTACTACATTCGTTTTCAAAACCATTTTTAATGTGTGTTGATGATTTAAATTGCTTTATATATCAACGCTCTTTAAAGCAAGACAAAAACAAGAACAACAATCATTTAAATTTGTTTTTTTGAAATGTACTGTCCATGTCTGGCGTCAGATAACTCTATCTGTATGATCCATTTCTTAATAAAAAATGTGGTAACTGATGTGACGTACCCGTACGTCAAGTGCGTTAGTTCCGGGCACTGAAAGTGTACATTTTTTGGAATGTGATGCTATCAAAGAGAGAACAGTGCAATTAAAATAAAATACTTGATTATGTAGTATTTGTGGTGATCTGACAAATGGTATTTTATTGAAGGGTATCTCTCGTATGGGTTCTCTTTTTGGCACTCTGTCTAGAGATTCGTTAATTAAGCCAAATTACCACACAGACATGATAAACCAATCTAAATACATATAGCATAGACTGAATCGAAGTCTTTGTAAAAGGATAAATAACTACAAGTATTTTTTTATTAATAATCTTTACAAATGTCTCCTTAATACACTCTTGGTGATTAAAATATATACATCAAATGTAAATCCTCCAATTAGAAAGGTATATCAATGCAATGCAAGTGTCCCTATGATAGCGACGGTATCATCTTTATCAATGCTATATTGCTCAAGGTTCTATACTCAATCTTTGTTGACTTAGCCTTTATAGTTTCAGTAATGATCTTGGTGGATCACACATTGTGGGAGTTCCTTCTGTTCCAGAGGCGTGTCCCTGTTCCGGTCTTTAGAGCCGTTCTAAGCGTCGCGAGATCGGAGTTCCTGGTCGTAGATTACGGGGAAGATGACTCTCCAGCGATAAATCGTGGTAGTGAGAGTCCCTGGATCTGGAACTCTTTGTACTAGCTGTCAGGTAGTTTGGTGTAGGTTGTAAATCAATTCCCTATTTGCAGCTTCAAGTGTAAGTCGGTCCAGTAATAGAAACCAGGCTAAAAGGTAAAGGCTAAAAAATGGATAAGTATCCAAGCAAAAAGTAGTAATCTGAAAAGTCCCGTTCCAACAGCAACGAACTCAGATCGATGTATGGAAAGTGACATAGCTTGTACACATACATCCAATTTTTGGATAGATTTATAAGTCTGATCATTGTCGGCGTAAGCTTGGACCAAGCAAACATTTTAATTAATTAAGTATTTGACATTGTAACATTATCAATCATTACATTTACAGGCACATAGTATACATATTATCTTCTAGTTAAAAGAGACAAGGGTAGTTTAGAATAGTAACCTATCAACCCCATGATACGATGGTGGTGTGTCGTAGCCCGCAGCAAAAGCAATAATAGTATTCATAATATCAATATAATGGAATATAGGCATTAGAATAAGATTAAACACCATCGAATAATTGCTACAAAGTGTATGAACAATACAAGGGCAATACAATAATATCAAAATCATGGTTGCGTACTTACTAGTCCTCTAGGTAGCAGTCGCAGTTAATGATAATGCTAATGAAGTACTAAGTCTAGTTACTCCAACGTCCACAATCAAGTGTTCAGATCTTAAAAGAATATACTTGCTAGTATCCTAGGTTGCAGTTATAGATCAAGCTACTGAAGTCTCTAGTGAAGTTATCTCCAGCGCTCACAGTCAAGTGATAACGCAGTAAAGTCTCTCGTGAAGTTATTTATTTGGAAGTGATCGACTGATATCGGCGCCACATGCTAATCCGAAACATTTAATCCCCGGCTGAACAGTCAAAAATACAATCATATTTTATCTAACAAATTTTGCGTCACACGTCAAATTATATACAATGCTATTTAACTCATATTCAATATTGTTAAGATGGCTATACAAAATGACAATAATAATGTAGATATCTTAAGACTTTCTGTATTCTTTTCAAACCACAAATATTTTACTAATAACTAACATGTAAAAAAAAAAAAGAAATAAATTTTGATACACTGATGTTCCAGAATTGGAAATCATTGTCTACTTATTTCTTCTTTTTAATTATTTAATGTTTAATCCAGTATACTAGAAAAAATAAATTGTTTCTGTATTTACACATGTGAATTTAATGACGTCATGCGTCCCTTTCTTATTTAATGCATCTATCACTAGTTTACAAAAATTTTTTTTTCTCTTTCGTTAAATGGCGACTGTATAAAAAGATTGATCTATAATTTAAACAAAGGCACTACATTTTTTTAAAGCTTTAACATTATTTTTTTTCATATTAGTGCAGCATGGTAACATAATGTGCAAATTAAGTGGTGTGCAAAGTCTTGTTCTTTTTCTAATACTACATTCACCTTATGCATTCAAACAATATCAGGCTCATCAAAAAATAAAATAGTCAACGAATGCTGATTATGTCTCATAACGAGATGATGAATCACAAATAAAGTCAAATAAAAAGCTGGTCTAAAACAAACTGGCAAAATACTAAAAAGCTGTACTCTACCACAAAGACTCATGAAGAGATCAATTGACAACCGCAAAAGAAAAATAATTTCTAGCCTCACCTCCTTCCCAATCCTAACCAACCTCACCAAACCCAAACCAGCTCACTAAACCTTAACAATCCTCACCTAAACCTAACCAAACTCAACAAATCAAAACCAGCCTAACTAAACCTTAACACGTCTCACCTAATCCTAACCAACTTCACCAAACTCAAACTAGTCTCACTAAATCTTAACAAGACTCACCTAATCCTAACCAACCTCACCAAACACAAACCATCCTCACTAAACCTTAAAAAGCTCAAATTAATCCCAACCAGCCTCAACAAACCCAAACCAGCCTCATTACACCTTAAGAAGTCTCACCTAATCCTTACCAAACTCACCAAACCCAAACCAGCTTAACTAAACCTTAACAAGCCTCACTTATCTTAACTAAACTCACCAAACCCAAACCAGCCTCACTAAAGCTTAACAAGCCTCACCTAATCCCAACCAACCTCACCAAACGCAAACGAGCCTCACTAAATTTAAAAAGACTCACATAATCCTACCAAACCTCACCAAACAGAAACTAGTCTCACTAAATCTTAACAAGCCTACATAATCCCAACCAACCTCACCAAACCCAAAAAGCCAAACTAAACCTTAAGAAGCCGATTCTATTCTCAACCAACCTCAACAAACCCAAACCAGCGTCACTAAACCTTTACAAGCCTCACCTAATCCCAAACCAACCTCACAAAACCTGAACAAGCCTCACTAAATCTTAACAAACCAAAATAATCCAAACCAACCTCACGAAACCCAAACCAGCCTCATTTAACCTTAACATTTAGCCTCCCCTAATTGCAATCAACCTCACCAAATCCAAACTAGCCTCACTAAAACTTAAAAATCCCAACATAATCCTAACCAACCTCACCAAAGCAAGCCAGCCTTACTAAACCTTAAAAAGTCTCACCTAATCCTAACCAACCTCACTAAACCCAAACACGTCTCACTAAACCTTAACAATCCTTAATTAATCCTAACAAATCTCACCAAATCCAAACCAGCCTCTCCAAACCTTAACAAGCCTCACTTATCCTGACCAACCTCAACAAACCCAAACCAGCCTCACGAAACCTTAACAAGCCTCACCTAATCCTAACAAACCTAATGAAACCCAAACCAGCCTCACTAAACCTTAACAAGCTTCACCTAATCCTAACCAACCTCACTAAACCCAAACCAGGCTCACTAAACCTTAACAAGCCTCACCTAATCCTAACCAACCTCACCAAACCCTAACCATCCTCACTAAACCTTAACAAGCTAAACCAAACCCAAACCTGCCACACTTAAACTAACAAGGCTCTTCTAATTCACTAAACCTTAACAAGCCTCACCTAATCCTAACCAACCTCACCAAACCCTAACCATCCTCACTAAACCTTAACAAGCTAAACCAAACCCAAACCTGCCACACTTAAACTAACAAGGCTCTTCTAATTTCAACCAACCTCAAAAAACCTAAACCAGCCTGACTAAACCTTAACAAGCCTCACCTAATCCCAACCAACATCACCAAACCTAAACAAGCCTCATTTATCCTTGACAAGCCTCACCTAATCCTAACCAACCTCACCAAACCCTAACCATCCTCAAAAAACCTTAACAAGCTAAACCAAACCCAAACCAGCCACACTAAAACTAACAAGGATCTCCTAATTTCAACCAACCTCAAAAAACCTAAACCAGCCTGACTAAACCTTAACAAGCCTCACCTAATCCCAACTAACATCACCAAACCTAAACAAGCCTCATTTAACCTTGACAAGCCTCATCTAATCATAACCAAACTCACAAAAGCCAAACCAGCCTCACTAAATCTTAACAAGTCTCTTCTATTCCCAACCAATCTCACCAAACCCAAACCAGCGTCACTAAAACCTTAACAAGCCTCACCAAATCCTCACCAACCTCACCAAACCCAAACCAGCCTCACAAAATCTTAACAAGACTCTCCTAATCTCAACCAACCTCACCATACCCAAACCAGCCTCACTAAACCTTAAAAAGCCACACCAAATCCTAACAAACCTCACCAAACCCAAAGCAGACTAGCTAAACCTTAACAAGCCTCACCTAATCCTAACCAAACTCTACCAAACACAAACCATCCTCATTAAACCTTAACAAGCTCAAATTAATCCCAACTAACCTCACCAAACCCAAACCAGCCTCATTACACCTTAATAAGTCTCACCTAATCCTAACCAACTTAACCAAACCCAAACCAGCCTCACTAAACCTTAACAAGCCACACCTAATCCTAACCAACCTCACCAAACCCAAAC
>CAXITT010000814.1:19664-105429 GCA_964033795.1 Lymnaea stagnalis | reverse complement strand
AAATTAACTATCAAGTTAACATTTAAATACCACCACTAAAAAGTCTTTTTATAAATGTATTCTTTCGAACAGTTTTTCTATCTCAATCTTTGCCACGTTTTTATACAAATTCTTAGAAAATCGGATCACCTTTTTTATTGTGTGACGCGGCACAACACTGATTCTAAAAACAAAAATTCTAATTTTGTTGGGTAATTAGTGGCATCAAACCGATGAGTAGTGCTAAAATGACAAGTAGTCAAAATGGCATCCTTGTCAGAGGATAACTTTGTTAGAAGCACAACAAATAAAATAAAACTTGTAGTTGATGGCCACATCCACCTGAAAGAAGAGCAGCGTAACGATAAAATCTATTGGTAGTGAGAAAACTCCAAAAAACTTTCTTGCCCATTTCGAGTGGTAACTGTTATCAACACTATTATTACCAAACAAAGCAACGAGCACAGCCATGCAGCCGATAGCTCCAAGGTTGAAGTTAATGTAGTTATGAACCAGATTAAAAGAGACGCTATAACCACATGCGAATCTCCGCGTTCTTTTTTATCTAATGCTTCATTCAATTTAACCACACCCACGAAAGGGCAACTCCGTTCAGTTGAACCTATGAAAAGATACACAAGAAATCAAAGAATAAAAGACACTCGGGGTCCAGCTATTCCTACTCATAAGAGGACATTAGATTCATTAGTGAATATATTTCTACAGAGAATGTTGAAAACTTAACCTTAACAAGCCTCACCAAATCCTAACACACCTCACCAAACCCAAACCAGCCTCACTAAATCTTAACAAGCCTCACCTAATCCTAACCAACCTCACCAAACCCAAACCAGCCTCACTAAACCTTAACAAGCCTCACCTAATCCTAACCAACCTTACCATACCCAAACCAGTCTCACTAAACCTTAACAAGCCTCACCTAATCCTAACCAACCTCACCAAACCCAAACCAGCCTCACTAAGTGCATTATATATAAATTTTTAAATATGCTAAACCTGTGCTTATATTTGTGCAAAAGTGTCTGCATGCGGACTATAATGATTTACAAGTTATAGTCGACTTGACTTCGATCCCTGCCTTTAGGGATATAGAACAATTCGTATCCGGAAATTTTGTCAAAAGACATTCCGTCGACAGAAAATTTATCGACGGAAGTTTGGTCGAACGGAAATTCCATTGCACGGAAATTTGACCGAACATAATTTTGATCGAACGGAAATTTGGTCAATTGTTTTTGAAATCTAAGATGTTCCAGGGAGAAATGTGGATAATGTAATAATTCCAATGTTAGTTTCTTCGATCGAAATTTTGTTCGATTCTTCTTTTTATTTTTTCTTGTAAACAAACTTTATGTTTAACTTGCGAGTGAGAATAATGGAGATCTGTTCCAGTGTTGGAAAGGATGCGTGTAGGAAAGGAATTTTGTTCAAACTGAAAAATACGAAACTGTTGCTATTAAGCATTGATAAATTAACTATCAAGTTAACATTTAAAAACCACCACTAAAAAGTCTTTTTATAAATGTATTCTTTCGAACAGTTTTTCTATCTCAATCTTTGCCACGTTTTTATACAAATTCTTAGAAAATCGGATCACCTATTTTAATGTGTGACGCGGCACAACACTGATTCTAAAAACAAAAATTCTAATTTTGTTGGGTAATTAGTGGCATCAAACCGATGAGTAGTGCTAAAATGACAAGTAGTCAAAATGGCATCCTTGTCAGAGGATATAACCTTAACAAGCCTCACCAAATCCTAACACACCTCACCAAACCCAAACCAGCCTCACTAAATCTTAACAAGCCTCACCTAATCCTAACCAACCTCACCAAACCCAAACCAGCCTCACTAAACCTTAACAAGCCTCACCTAATCCTAACCAACCTTACCATACCCAAACCAGTCTCACTAAACCTTAACAAGCCTCACCTAATCCTAACCAACCTCACCAAACCCAAACCAGCCTCACTAAGTGCATTATATATAAATTTTTAAATATGCTAAACCTGTGCTTATATTTGTGCAAAAGTGTCTGCATGCGGACTATAATGATTTACAAGTTATAGTCGACTTGACTTCGATCCCTGCCTTTAGGGATATAGAACAATTCGTATCCGGAAATTTTGTCAAAAGACATTCCGTCGACAGAAAATTTATCGACGGAAGTTTGGTCGAACGGAAATTCCATTGCACGGAAATTTGACCGAACATAATTTTGATCGAACGGAAATTTGGTCAATTGTTTTTGAAATCTAAGATGTTCCAGGGAGAAATGTGGATAATGTAATAATTCCAATGTTAGTTTCTTCGATCGAAATGTTGTTCGATTCTTCTTTTTATTTTTTCTTGTAAACAAACTTTATGTTTAACTTGCGAGTGAGAATAATGGAGATCTGTTCCAGTGTTGGAAAGGATGCGTGTAGGAAAGGAATTTTGTTAAAACTGAAAAATACGAAACAGTTGCTATTAAGCATTGATAAATTAACTATCAAGTTAACATTTAAATACCACCACTAAAAAGTCTTTTTATAAATGTATTCTTTCGAACAGTTTTTCTATCTCAATCTTTGCCACGTTTTTATACAAATTCTTAGAAAATCGGATCACCTTTTTTATTGTGTGACGCGGCACAACACTGATTCTAAAAACAAAAATTCTAATTTTGTTGGGTAATTAGTGGCATCAAACCGATGAGTAGTGCTAAAATGACAAGTAGTCAAAATGGCATCCTTGTCAGAGGATATCCTAACAAACCTCACCAAACCCAAAGCAGACTAGCTAAACCTTAACAAGCCTCACCTAATCCTAACCAAACTCTACCAAACACAAACCATCCTCATTAAACCTTAACAAGCTCAAATTAATCCCAACTAACCTCACCAAACCCAAACCAGCCTCATTACACCTTAATAAGTCTCACCTAATCCTAACCAACTTAACCAAACCCAAACCAGCCTCACTAAACCTTAACAAGCCACACCTAATCCTAACCAACCTCACCAAACCCAAACAAGCCTCACTAGACCTTAACGCGACTCACCTAATCCTAACCAACCTCACTAAACCCAAACCAGCCTCACTAAACCTTAACAAGCCTCACCTAATCCTAACCAACCTCACTAAACCCAAACCAGCCTCACTTAACCTTAACAAGCCTCACCAAATCCTAACACACCTCACCAAACCCAAACCAGCCTCACTAAATCTTAACAAGCCTCACCTAATCCTAACCAACCTCACCAAACCCAAACCAGCCTCACTAAACCTTAACAAGCCTCACCTAATCCTAACCAACCTTACCATACCCAAACCAGTCTCACTAAACCTTAACAAGCCTCACCTAATCCTAACCAACCTCACCAAACCCAAACCAGCCTCACTAAGTGCATTATATATAAATTTTTAAATATGCTAAACCTGTGCTTATATTTGTGCAAAAGTGTCTGCATGCGGACTATAATGATTTACAAGTTATAGTCGACTTGACTTCGATCCCTGCCTTTAGGGATATAGAACAATTCGTATCCGGAAATTTTGTCAAAAGACATTCCGTCGACAGAAAATTTATCGACGGAAGTTTGGTCGAACGGAAATTCCATTGCACGGAAATTTGACCGAACATAATTTTGATCGAACGGAAATTTGGTCAATTGTTTTTGAAATCTAAGATGTTCCAGGGAGAAATGTGGATAATGTAATAATTCCAATGTTAGTTTCTTCGATCGAAATGTTGTTCGATTCTTCTTTTTATTTTTTCTTGTAAACAAACTTTATGTTTAACTTGCGAGTGAGAATAATGGAGATCTGTTCCAGTGTTGGAAAGGATGCGTGTAGGAAAGGAATTTTGTTAAAACTGAAAAATACGAAACAGTTGCTATTAAGCATTGATAAATTAACTATCAAGTTAACATTTAAATACCACCACTAAAAAGTCTTTTTATAAATGTATTCTTTCGAACAGTTTTTCTATCTCAATCTTTGCCACGTTTTTATACAAATTCTTAGAAAATCGGATCACCTTTTTTATTGTGTGACGCGGCACAACACTGATTCTAAAAACAAAAATTCTAATTTTGTTGGGTAATTAGTGGCATCAAACCGATGAGTAGTGCTAAAATGACAAGTAGTCAAAATGGCATCCTTGTCAGAGGATAACTTTGTTAGAAGCACAACAAATAAAATAAAACTTGTAGTTGATGGCCACATCCACCTGAAAGAAGAGCAGCGTAACGATAAAATCTATTGGTAGTGAGAAAACTCCAAAAAACTTTCTTGCCCATTTCGAGTGGTAACTGTTATCAACACTATTATTACCAAACAAAGCAACGAGCACAGCCATGCAGCCGATAGCTCCAAGGTTGAAGTTAATGTAGTTATGAACCAGATTAAAAGAGACGCTATAACCACATGCGAATCTCCGCGTTCTTTTTTATCTAATGCTTCATTCAATTTAACCACACCCACGAAAGGGCAACTCCGTTCAGTTGAACCTATGAAAAGATACACAAGAAATCAAAGAATAAAAGACACTCGGGGTCCAGCTATTCCTACTCATAAGAGGACATTAGATTCATTAGTGAATATATTTCTACAGAGAATGTTGAAAACTCTTTACTGTTTGATTCTTGGCCAATAGATGACAGAATTTTGACATTTTCAACCAGAAATAATCTACGTTTACTTTCAAGCTAAAAAAAACTGGTATGCAGATGGTACTTTTAAAAAAGGTACCACCTTTATTTGAACAAATGCATATAATACATGGCTTACGTGAACATACTGCTGTTCCATTAGTTTATGCACTTCTTCCAAACAAAGCTGTACAAAATTAAATACAAATTTTAAGAACTATCAAAGACTTTGAGTCTACTTGTAATCTTCATACTTTTCTCAAAGACTTTGAGCTTGCAATGGTAAATGCCATAAATGTTGGGTTATGGAGGATTTTTTTTTTCACTTCTGCCAGTGTATTTATAGACATGTGCAAACAAATGTCTTGAAGCTAAATTGCAACTGTGACCCCGAATTTGCATTAAGGATACGAATGTTAACTGCTTTAGCATGTGTTCCTACACAACATGTGGTGGAGTGTTTTGTGTTACTTTGCAATTAAAAAATATGTTACCTCCTAAAGCTCAACTAGTTGTTGACTATTTTGAGGACACATGGATCAGTTGACCTAATCATAGTCACCGTCGACCACCCCGATTTTCCCTTCATATGTTGAATTGCTTTGATGCTAGTCAACAAGGTTTGCCAAAAATCTAACAATCCTCTTGAAGTTTGGCACAGGGAGTTTTAGAACAAAGTGGACCTCTATTGTATCTGATAAAAGGTATAGTAGATTTCAATTCCAAATAACAACATTATTTCTATGGAATATTGGGAAATGTAGACTTTATTTACATACGGTTTCCCTTTGATAAAATCCTAAATTAATAAATATATCATTTCTTTTGTAAATAACAGATGTCTTTTTAAAATAGTTATGCCATTCATATAAGATTCATAAAATGACAAGTTATCAGAACAAATAAAAATATATATACCTTGCTTATTAATAGGTTTTTTTTCTTTTCTTTTTAACTTAGGAAAATTTGGAATATTATAAAATATACTTTTTATAAGTGAATTATTTTATTTTCATTTGCGTTCAGCATGTAAAATAATAATTGCATTGATTTTGGTGATGGTAAACTTTTTTTTACATTTTTGCATTTTTGGTGTGGAAATTTCATTTATTAATGAAAAATACTATCTCCCTAAATGATGTCAATTAAAAACAAAAGCCCTTTACCAGTATTACCACATGTCCGTATTTAGTACGGGTTGTTTGTAGTTTCGACACCCTTGTCAGTACTAATTTGTGCGTCCGGCTTGTCCGTACTTTTTATACATTGTCCGGCTTGTCCGTACTTTTCACTTGTCGTCCGACTTGTCCGTACTTTTGTTTGCAATAACTTACCTGCCTTATTTCCATTTAATTTGTGTAATCTTATTTCTCCGCAAAGTTCAGCGCCATAAACATTTTCAGCGACATCGAATGATATTTTTCTTGGTAGACTAGGTATTACTGCTGCACCTGAATGTAACTATCTTCGAATGTAAAAACAAGATTCCCATGGAAAGTTGTTGATTGCAAGCAATGAATTTGTTAATCCAAACTTGTTAAACTGGATGTATCTCGCAAAACATTTCAAAATATTTTTTTTTAAATATCTGCATATATTGCACAATTTCAAAGAAATCTTTGCTGAAGTTAACCACTGTGAGAGATTTAATTATTGTTCAGTGCAACATCGATCTAACATATTTTCAATTTTATGAAAATCTTCTTGAGAATTGAAATTAGTTAAAAGCTATTCATGAGTCTGCAAAATATCCACAACAGTTTGTAACCAAATAATGCAAAGCATCCATTTGTTGTTTTTGCTTCATCCCTTCACCCCGCCCCTCTTTCTGTGAGCATTTGTGTCTGTACGTGGCATCCAGAAAATATGTTAAGCTAAAATTTACCCTTTTTATTAATATAGTTCAAGTAAAACAGTACAAGCAGTTTTTCCGTTTTTTTTATGTGGTGAGACTTTCAGCATACAGACCCATGGTCTTATGCTCGGGTTGGCCTATTCATTTATTATTTATTTAAGCACTTTTTGTATAGCGCTTATCTTAAAGCTCTAAGCGCTTTACAATTATTAAAAACATGTAAACTAGGTAAAAAAAAAATGAGACACTAGGATAGTAACTACTATACTATAGAAACAATTAAAATTGTTATAAAACGAGGACACTTTGGCACGTTTTGGCCTATACTACAAGATCAACCCGAGACAGAAAATGAGGCAGGAAAAGGAGGGTGCATCACAGGTCATAGGTGGACCTAAACAGATGAGTTTTAAGGGACTTTTTGAAAGTGGGCGTGATTTTAAAATGACGGATATGGAAGGGGAGCTGGTGCCAGAACGTTGGACCATGGAAGTAGAAGGAGCGTTCACCGATGGTCTTAGTTTTGGTTTTTGGGATTGAGAGGGTTCTATTGTCAATGGAAGAACGTAGTTGTCTTGTGGGGACTTAAGGAAGCAACAGTTCAGAGAGATAGACAGGAAAGTGAGGGTCAGTGAACGAGTTGAAGCAAAGATTGGAAGACTTGTATTTGATGCGAGAGGATATTGGAAGCCAGTGGAGTTGCCGCATGAGTTGTTGAATGTGGTCATGTTTCTTTGATTTAAAAATGAGTCTGCATGCTGAGTTCTGTGCCTTCTGAAGTTTGTCTATGTGGTGTTGAGGAATGCCTGCGAGAAGAGTGTTACAGTAGTCAAATTTTGAAAGGTTTTTGTGGCATCAAAGGAGAGGTGGTGTCTAATGGTACTGATTTTTCTAATTTCATTATATGCTGATCTACATATATTCGTGACATGCTTGTCCATGAAGAGTGCGTCTGTATGCAAGACTCATGGTTTCTGGCAGATGAAGAGAGTGTGATGTCAGAGTTGGCAATAGATATAGAAGAAAGAGCGGATGGAGATAGGGATTTGTTTTGAGAGTGGACGAGAAGGATTTCCGTTTTATCATCATTTAGCTTCACTTTGTTTGCAAGTCATCCAGCTTTTTACGTCGTCCACGCACTCCTGTATGCGAAGGATTATGGCATCAAGTTGATCAGGAAAGCAAGAGTCACTGATTTGAGTGTTATCAGCAAGGGATTGACTGGAAACTGAGTGGTGGCTAATGAGAGATGATAGAGATTTAGTGTAGAGGATGAAAAGGACTGATCCTTGAGGAACTCCAATAGACAGGGCTGAAGGTTTGGAAGAGCGGATGGAAATAGAAACTGTTTGAGTTTGTTACTGAAATCTCCGGTATATTTATCTTGTATCCAAAGATATAGGGATCGAATTCAAGTGAATCACTTGTGAATGTGAAATATAATAGAAACGACGTTGGATAAGCATAATTAATAGTATATATATTTCTGTAAAAATTATAAGGTTAAAGTTTTTATCGCAATATATTCAAACAATTTTTTTTTTTAAAATAATCCTATTAATAATATAAAAAGTATTTGCAAAATGTGTGTAAAATTTTTTACTGAAACTACTACTGTATAAAAAAGAATACAAATAAAAATTCCACATAAAATTCCTTAAAGATATTGATAAAACACATTATGAAATTGAAATCGATTGCTTCCCTTGAATATCATTTAAATAGAACTTAAAAAAGAAAAAAAGAAACTAGTGGAACAAGGTAATTGGAAGATTGAAATAAGAAAAGTATAGTAAGAAAATAACTTTTCAGCCAAGAGACTTCCCCAACGGACCCGACACATGAAAATAGGACAAGAAATAGAGACAAGTTAATACCCTACATGTTATTTGCAGAAGATTTCCAAAAAACAGGATTACGGATGTGAAAGAATTCATGAAAAGTAAATGTTAAACAAACAAAAAATATTGATATTATTTTAGTTTTGCTACTCTCTGCCAGTGTTTCTTTCAGGTATCTCTTCAAGAGGGAGGTGACTGACCTACGAAGTAAGTCAAGTTCCCAACTTGAAAATGATTGCAATAAAACGAAAATACATTTCATTTTTAAAAAAAACAATCAGATTGTCATAAAATAAACATGTAACTGGTGCATTGAGCTATATAATATGGTCACATATTTAAACTAATCTTGTTTCATATTAGAGACAGTAAAAAAGTGATTTTCTCATTTTTACTTAAAATTTGATTTTCCTGTTGTTTAAAATTTCAATCCAGTCGATGACAGTATCACGATCAATATCCTTTGTTGTGAGCGAGAGCTGTTGTGAATGTTGGGTAGGGGGAGTTGTGGATCGTGAGAGTGTTTTGTGAGTTGTTGGTCGAGAGGTCAGAGCATGAAGTTAGTCCGTGGTGTGGAACGTTTGCGTAGGCTGAGTTCTTTGTGTGGTTATATAAAAGGGATGTGTGTTAGCTAGAGGTCAGTCAGAGAAAGTCAGAGTCAGTGAGAGTCATAGAGAGAGTTAGTCGTCAGCGTTAGGAGTAGCGATAGGAGCGAGTGAATTAGTTAAGAGTTAGAGTGAAGTGTAAGTGTATCCTGTTGTATAAAGAAAAACTAATAAATATTATATACATATATATTTTTACATGGGACCTTTGCGTTTTATGTCATACATCTTAGACAACGGAGAAAGAGCCGTAACAATTGAAATATAAATAAGATCGTAACACGTCAAGAATAACTAAGCCCGTAACATATCAAGCATAAAGAAGATTGTAACATTTGGAGACAGTTGAAGCATAACCAAGGTCGTAACATTTTGGGGCCCGCCTAAAACTGAATCGACTCTGCTGGTTGCCGTACCCTGTGTTGCCATCGTATCCTGAGTGGTTGCCGTATCCTGCTGGCTGCCCTACCCTGCTGTTGCCAACCCTGCTGGTTGCCGTACCCTGTGTTGCCGTATCCTGTGTTGCCGTATCCTGTGTTGCCGTATCCTGCGTGGTTGCCGTTTCCTGCGTGGTTGCCGTATCCTGCGTGGTTGCCGTATCCTGCTGGTTGCCGTATCCTGTGGTTGTCGTATCCTGTGGTGTCCGTTGCCGTATCCTGTGGTGTGGCCGTATCCTGTGGTGTTGCCGTATCCTGTGGCTGCCGTATCCAGTGTGGTTGCCTTATCCTGCTGGCTACCATACCCTGTTGGTCGCCTTACCCTGCTTGTTGCAGACACTGCTGTAACACTGACACTAGTGCTGTACACGTGTTGAATGTACCCTACTGCGGTTGTACGCCTACGCAAGTCAGCTACGTTGGGACCCAAGATCATGACCGGGTAATTAGTATAGTTTACATTTGTTGTTGTATAGGATTGATGTATTTTTTTTTAACATTGCTACTACTATCGAGGGCTTTAACGTTATTTCAAAATGGAAACAAGGAGTGGGAAGAAAAGTAGAGTGTTAGAGCTCAGGGAGGAGGCAGAGGCGATAGGCTATAAAGATGAAGCCATCACTCAGTGGATAGAAAAAAGGTTAAGCGAAGAAAAAGAGAGGGAAGAACGGGAACGGGAACGTCAGCTAGAGAGGGAAGAAAGGGAACGTGAACGTGATCAACAATGTGCTCACGAGAGAGCAATGGCAGAACTTGGTAGACAGCGAGTAGAGCTAGAAGAGAAAATAGCACGGGAAAATTGAGAGTGGAAAAGGAACCTAATAAAGAAGCAAGAGGCTGAGGTTGAGGCATGGTGTAGAGAAGAAGAAAGGGCTGGGAGACCTGTGGCTAGGATAGGTAGAAATAACGTTAAGGAAACTGGGGAGTCTTTAGTAGAAGTTAAGGACCGTAAAGGTATTTTGTTAGGCAAGGAAAAGGAGATAAAACAGATTAGTACTGACTTTGTTGAAGAGAATAGAATAGACGGGGCAGTTAGTATAAATTTTTTGGATCCGTACGATAGAAATGACTGGTCAGAAGGGGAAAAAGAGGATAGTAATTACATGACAAAAGGGGAAAATAACAGATTTTTTGAGGTGGAATTATAAGAAGAATAGTCGGGAAAAAGTAGATGAGGTCAATAGTAGAGGGGATGTACTGGTCAGAAGGGGAAAAAGAGGATAGTAATTACATGACAAAAGGGGAAAATAACAGATTTTTTGAGGTGGAATTATAAGAAGAATAGTCGGGAAAAAGTAGATGAGGTCAATAGTAGAGGGGATGTGCTGAGATGGTTCAGAGAGAGCAAGTCGTGGATAGAGCTAGCAGATAATAAAAATAAAACTGAGAAGGGGGACAATAGGAGAAATGATGAATGGGAATTTTTTTCAGTTAGGAATAGTTGAAGAGTATTTTGAAGACACAGGGACAGATATTAGGGGGATTATTCCGTTGGATAAATTAGGAAAATGATAAGGAATGCATTATTTTGTTAGCAGAGGAAAAAGAGGTCACTGAGAAAATGTCAGATTTTCTGGAAGAGATCAACTATCCCGAAGAAATGAGGACAAGCATAACTGAGTATAGGGGCGAGGACTTTTTTTTAGTTTCGAGGGAGGAGGTCAGAATAGTTGAAGCAAACGATATAGAGGTACACGGGGAAATAGAGTTTTTTGGTGCGGGTGTTCACAGTGATATAACTTCACTTGGTGATTTTGGTATGGATGTTCCACACTAGAGACCGAACGAAAGTGATTTTCTGATTTCGGCCGAAGCCGAAAATAGGCCGAAAATTTAAAATGACTTTCGGCCGAAACCGAAAAAAGGCCGAAATTTAAAAAATGACTTTCGGCCGAAACCGAAAAAAGACCGAAAGTTAAAAATGAATTTCGGCCGAAACCGAAGCCGAAACCGAAAATGAAATATTAAGATATTTTGAATTTCGTGCCCGCATACATTCTGCATATATCGAAAATGATGTGGGAAAGTATAAATATTTATATTCTTTTTATTAAAAAATGAGATAATCGTGAATATTAATAAATAAACTTCTAACATAGATGTCTCAAACTCGCGGCCCGCAAACTCATTTGTGACCCGCAAGACGATATTTTGTGGCCCGCTACATGACAGAAAAGTATAGTGTTAATTCGCCGGCCCGTTTCCCCCATTCTCATATCTATAACGTGACTCTCCGCGACGGTTTCAGTCGAATCTCACCAACTAGTCTAATTCTGATTTTTTTTTAAAAAATGTTTCTATATATTTTTGTATGCAACACTGAGTAGGTTGATGAAAGGGAATCCTAGTTCTTGAGAACCCTTAATGATTTTATTGTTATTTATAAAGGTTGAGCAGATTGTAATAGTTGTAATCGCTTTTTTGTGGATTTCTTGATGCGGCCGGGGCTCATTCAGACACTACCTCCTGCGGCCCCCCTGATGATTTGAGTTTGAGACCCTTGATCTAATGAATACTTTGGATTTTACCATTTAATATAAAAGTAATTTAAATTGCGTTAAATTTTTTTTTAAAATTAGTGTGGTAGGGGGAAATTTGGCCCAAAAAAATGGGGGGGGGGGGCAAATTAATGAAAAATACTATTTTTTTAAACCGGGTCTCTAAAAATTGTTGTTCTGATCATGGTTCTAAAAGATCGCTTAATTGGTTCTGAAGGGTCGCTTTATTTGTTTTTAAAGATGGTTTAGTTGTTTGTTAAAGATCGTTAGTTGCTTGCTATTGATCGGTTAGTTTGTTCTTAAAGATCGTGAGTTTTTTCTTAAAGATCACTTAGTTTTTTGTTAAAGTTCGTCCAGTTTTTGTTAATGATCGCTTTATTTTTTCTTAAAAATTGGTTAGTTTGTTCATAAAAATCGCCTGGTTTGTTTTTAAAGATCCTTTAGTTTTTTCTTAAAGATCGCTTAGTTTGTTGTTAAAGATCGTCCAGTTTTTGTTAATGATCGCTTTTTTTTTGTTCTTAAAGATCGTTTAGTTTGTTCATAAAAATTGCTTAGTTTGTTGTTAAAGATCGATTAGTTTGTTGTTAAAGATCGCTTAGTTTGTTCATAAAGATCCCATAGTTTGTTGTTAAAGATAATTGATTTTTTTCTTTAAGATCAATAAGTTTGTTCTTTAAGATCTTTTAGTTTGTTCCTAAAGAGCATTTACTTTTCTGTTAAAGATCGCTTAGTTTATTCTTATAAATCATTTAGTTTACTATTAAAGATAATTTGTTTTGCTCTTAAAGATAATTTAGTTCGGTCTTAAAAAAATCGTTTATTTTCTTCTTTAAGATCGTTTAGTTTGTTATTAAAGATCGCTCAGATTGTTCTTAAAGATCGCTTAGTTTGTTTTAAAGATCGTTTAGTTTGTTCTTAAAGTCACTTAAATTGCCTCATTTTCTGTCTAAGGTTGATCCTGCATAGTATAGGCAAAACGTGCCAAAGTGTCCTCGTTTTATAGCCATTTTAATTATTGTTTCTATGGTAAAGTAGTTACTATCATAGTGTCTCATTTTTATTTTACTTAGTTTACATGTTTTTAATAATTGTAAAGCGCTTAGAGCTTTAAGGTAAGCGCTATATAAAAATGCCTACATAAATAAATAAATACATAAATATCGCTTTCACTGAGTATTAGATGACCAAAAACCTGAATCACTTTCGGCCGGATGGCCGAAAGTCTAGGTCAATTTCGGCCGAAACCGAAGAAAAACCGAAAGTTTACTTTTCTCTTTCGGCCGAAACCGAAATTAAGCCGAAAGTTAACTTTTCAGTTTCGGCCGAAACCTAAACTTGGCCGAAAGTGATAAAATGACCACTTTCGGCGCCGAAACCGAAGCCGAAGCCGAAATTCGGTCGGCCTTTAATCTGAACACAAGTGATCTATATCACATCTAAAGACAACAACTATCAATCATTGAAAATGAATAATTCAAGATTAAATAGCAAAGGCGCATTACAAGAATATACGAGGTATATGAACACAAGGGATACATAGCTTATCTGAAGAAAACAACTATCTACCATTGACGATGAATAAATGAAGATTGGCTAGAACAGGCACGTGGTAAGAATATACGAGAAACATGAAAACAAGTGATCTAACATATAGCATATCAGAAGACAACAAAGATACGGTAAATTAAAGTTTGGAATATGATGTTTGTAAAAGTAAAAGCGCTTCTTGCAGTTATGCGCAATCAAAACGTTTGCAAAGATCAGAAAATGATTCAGAAGTATTGACAACTTTAAGTAGAAAAATAATGGTAAACAGTGATATTATTATTATTTTTAAATACGTGGGACATAGAAAGGCACCTAGATGTGTGTCCTAAAAGCGAATTATTATTTAGCTATATTTTATTTAAATATAAGGAATTCAATAAATATAGAAATGGTGTTCATGTGTCCATCATACATGATTTCCTTAAAATTAATTAATTGTTTACATAAATATTATGCTTCCATTTAACACAGCATCTTTCTACCATATATTACATTACATCTTCATTTAACCTAGAATAATTATTTCCACACTACATTATAACAATTATTTATTTAACCAAACATTTACTTTCCATTTTATATTATATACAACATTCCTTTGATCCAATATATTTCAGTCTTAACACATTATATTTTATCATATATTCAGTTTTCATCATGCATTTTATGATTTATGCTCTATTTTATACGATACCATACAGGTCTCATAATGACATGTAAAATGTTTATTAAACATTATAAAAATAACAGATTATTCTAAAAAAAAAGTAAGTTATAAAATAGCCATACACCAAAAAAAAACTGAACAGACATGTCTTTATTAGATACATTTATGTATACTGACTTATATGCATTGACAGATATAGATTTACTAAGCCTTAGTCGATAGCCTTAATATACAGGAAAATACCACGAGAATAGAGTATAAAGCTGTTAATCCTTAGTCTTAAGCCTTGGTATTACAGTATACAGCAAGTACTGATTATAAGTCCTTCCGTGTCTAATTTCAATATTAGTTTTAATACGTTAAATCAATTTGGACTATATTACTACTATTATTATTATTATTAATATTATTATTGTTATTATTATTGTCATCATTATTATTATTATTGTAATTATTACAGTATTATAATATTTAACGCGGTACCCCAGCCTTGGGCTTGGCTCACCGAGAAGTACATAAAACAAATTAGTAAACATTATCAGTCATGTCATTTTAACATTGCAAACATTTATTTCATTCAAACAGCTGAATAAAAACAACACAAAATGGATCGGTCCTAGGCCGGGTGCTTTTCACTTTGTACGTTCACCCCTGGGTGCAGTGATCAATCAGTTTGACATGTTTTAGCACATGTTCGTGGATGATACACAAATTTATCAATCCCTAATCTCCTCTCAGTTCCCTCAGCTTCTTAGTATGACACAGAAGACAGTGGAGTCAGGCAAGCACTGGATGACCATAAACAAGCTCAAATAGAATGATGAAAAGACTGAGTTGATCCCCATTGCCACCGCACAGAAGTTAAAAACCGTAAAAAACACGACTTCACTTACTCTCTCAGGTGTGCGGATTGAGTTTACTCAAATAGGTCGAAACCTGAGTGTCTACCTGGATAGAACACTGACTTTGGAAAATCACATTGACATGATTTGCAAGGCGATTTCTCCAGAGCTGCGCAAGATTAGTCATATCTTAACGTTTGTCGCACCAAAGAGGCTGATGTCTGCAATCGTGCTTTCCCGCTTGAACTACTGCAATTGCCTCATGGTGGGTCTTCCAGGTACGCTCCTGGACAAAATTCAAATAGCACATATTAATGCGGCTCGCACTGTTCTGTGCAAACGCAAATTCGGCAATGCTACCACACTTCTGAGAGAGATGCAGTGGCAGCCGGTCCGCACTCGCATAGAGTACACACTTGCATCTATGTGCTACCTCTGTGTACATGACCTGGCACAGCTCTATCTCAAGGCGCCTTGATGCCTTATTAACACAAACGACAGCTCCGCTCATCCGAAAGTGGCAACATAGCTATACCGCGTGTTCCCCTTGAGATTTAAGGAAAGCGCACTTTCGCATTTGCTTGCCTAACAATTTGGAACGCCCTTCTTGTCGCTCTCAGAAAAAAACAAGATATTGGAGTCTTTTAAAAACACATCTATTTCGCAAACACCTTCTGAGGTGATGTTGTCTGCCATCATTTTCTATTAAATGCATATTAGCTAGTCTGGCTTATGGTTGAAAGAGATGAATTTTAAGTTGGTATGCACTTATGTAATTTTTATAGCTTTGCGTTTATTTTAAATGTAATAAATTATAGATTTTTATATGGTTGACTAATGCATATTAGCTAGTCTGGCTTATGGTTGAAAGAGATGAATTTTAAGTTGGTATGCACTTATGTAATTTTTATAGCTTTGCGTTTATTTTAAATGTAATAAATTATAGATTTTTATATGGTTGACTTTGTACCGCACTTCGAGCGTTTGGGGATAAAGCTTGTTTTTTCAAATAAACTTTATAATTATTACTACATATATGTGTTCACGCAGCTAAAACCAGAACTATTTACACGCCAGGCCATAGACTGCTTACATAAAATATATTAAATAAAATGTAGTATATTGAATAACTATAAATTTTATTAATATTAATAGCCTACAGTTATAGACATACATATAAGGGCTCACTTATTGTAGAAGAGTACTTGGCTCATGTCTTATTAGTTGTATACTGTAAAGTCACACTTAGAACCCGTAATATTGTAAGTTCGTCAACTCATTGTAGTGTAAATTGTAAACACCATGAAGTATGTATCTTGGATGTAACGGGTTGCATCCCTTTTCTGTCCTTGTGAAAACATGATAAATTAATTGCCTTAAGTAAATAAAAACAAATGTTTACAAAGACAAAATAATAGCATAAGTCTAGCGACTGAAATTTGTG
This sequence comes from Lymnaea stagnalis, assembly GCA_964033795.1. Taxonomy (NCBI): domain Eukaryota; kingdom Metazoa; phylum Mollusca; class Gastropoda; family Lymnaeidae; genus Lymnaea; species Lymnaea stagnalis. The sequence goes on along the minus strand of CAXITT010000814.1, from coordinate 89,058 downwards.
TATTATTACCAGACAGGACACTTTTTTCTGTCCTTGTGAAAACATGATAAATTAATTGCCTTAAGTAAATAAAAACAAATGTTTACAAAGACAAAATAATAGCATAAGTCTAGCGACTGAAATTTGTGTATTATTACCAGACAGGACACTGTCATAATTCTTGTGTTTAAGGGTAGGTAGGCTTCAAGTTGCATGGAGCTCTTGTGTAATGTCAAACGCCATGAAGTTCGATCCTTTGTTTTGTTCCTCCCACGTGTTTGCGTTTAAGTCAAATGTGTTTGAATCCCTTGAGGTCAGACACACTCGGTGTAGACTGTTCTATGATAGGCCATATAGTCCTCTGGTCACTCTGAAAGGCTGAACGGTGATTGGTACAACTACTGAAGAATACAGGTGTATGTTGGAATGCTTGACATGAGACATAGATTTACTGGATAAACTGGACAAGCTAGTACACTGGCGTGATCAATGTGATAAAATAAACAACAAATGCATGTTTTGTAGAGATAAGGACAACGGTCATTCACCTCCAGCATTACCCGTCACAAACGGTGTAAAACAGGGTTGTGTTCTTGCTCCCACACTCTTCAGTATTATGTATTTTGCAATACTGTCTGATGCGTTCAAGGACTCAACCATGGGCTTGCCAATCCGGTTTCGTACTGATGGGTCAGTATTTAACCTTAGAAGGCTTCAAGCTAAAACCAAGGTCAAACATACCACGATCAACGAGCTTCTGTTTGCAGACGATTGTGCCCATAATGCTCCATCAGAAGCCGTCATGCAACACAGCGTTGATATCTTCTCAGAGGTGTGCAAAAACTTTGGCCTCACAATCAACACAAAGATGACTGAGGTGATGTATCAGCCAGCTCCTAGAAAGCCCTACGTTGAACCCAACATCATCATCAGTGGACAGCGTCTCAACCCTGTGGATAAATTTACTTACTTGGGCAGCACCCTCTCTAGATCTGTCGTCATGGATGACGAAATGAATGGCAGACTCGCAAAAGCTAGTGCCCTATTTGACAGGCTCCGCAGCACTGTTTGGGACAGGAGAGGTATCAGTCGAGAAACAAAGCTCAAGGTCTATAGCACAGCAGTCCTCCCGTTACTGCTTTATGGATGTGAAACGTGGACTGTCTACCATTGTCACGTCAAGAAACTGAATCATTTTCACACTACCTGCCTCAGGAAACTCCTCGACATCAGGTGGCAAGACAAAGTCCCCGACACCGAGGTCCTCGCTAGAGCGAACCTACCTAGTATCTTCACCACTCTGATGCAGTCTCAGCTCCGTTGGATGGGACACGTAGCCCGTATGGCAGACCACCGGCTCCCGAAACAAATATTCTTTGGAGAACTCACGATAGGCAAGCGCTCCCAAGGAGGCCAAAGAAAGCGTTACAAAGACTCACTGAAAGTGGCACTAAAGGCCTTCAGCATAAACCCTACTCAATGGATGCAGACAGCCCAGGACAGAGCCAGATGGAGAGCTGCTGTCAAGAAGGGGGCTAAATCCCATGAAGCTAAGAGAATAACCACAGCTGAGACACGCAGGTTTGTCCGAAAGAGCAACATTAGGTCATCGCCTGAAGCAACTATTCCATGCCCACGGTGTCATAGATTATTCCGAGCAAGGATCGGTCTAAAAAGCCACCTAAGAGCTCACCATAATCACAAACTCCCCCGCCCGCCCCTAACCGGATGATTCGATGGTCCTTGTCGACTTCGACGGACGAACAACAAACAATAATTAATAGTACCATACTCAAATGGATGTCTTAATCAGATCTTTGTAGGACACTGGATAAACAGTTATGTGGGGATAGGCATGGAAAGACCAAGTACAAGTACACAACATGTGCATGTCCAGGCAATATTGGGGCTGATGTCCACTCACTGGGATATGATGGCTGGTGTTATAACCACCATGTGTACCGTGTTGGTCAACTCTAAGGGAAATTTTTAGTAGCGTTGGTCTGGGGTAGATATAAAATCGATAATGTAACTAATGGGGGCGCGGTGGTCAAAGTGATAGTTCGCTGGGCTACGGTACCAAGACTTCAAAATAAATCTCAATCAGTCAAGGGTTCGAATCCTGGTGCTGGCACCCCTACCCCTGGCTAGGAGAAGGAAACTCCGACTTCAAAAAATCCTCCGCTGCCTTGCGGCTATACCCTTCGGGAAAGGATAAGGGAGTAAACCCCGACAGAAAATCAGGAAATGGAGCACCTACAGGCGGTATATACATACGACTCTTATGTACATACTGGCAGCTCCTGCGACGCCAACGGCAGCCAAGCCGCATCGACGCAAGTCGTTCCCATTGACGTGGAGAGGGTGGATATGCTGTATGGGCAGCAGCTAATTCTTCATAATACCCCCCCAGGCTTGCATCACCTCTGGCGTCGCCGCAAGATGTCGACAAAACACGGGAAGCAGCAGTTACCGGTTATAAGCCAAACGCTAGGCGCCAGGGGTTGCTTCCGACGGTGGGAGAGACTACCTCAAACTGGGCAGCCCCCAGTCAAATAGGTGCTATCCCGTCATGGCCTGCCTTCTCCACTGGGTGCGTGGAGATTAGAGTACCACTCAACAAGTGGGCCACTAAGCCCAGCACCAAGAAACACAAAAAAGAAAAAGAAGACCCCAGCTCTTCGAATCGCTAGCTGGAACGTGAGGACTATGTGTCCCGGCATCACTGATGACCCGCAGTCAATACACGACACACGGAAGACAGGAATAATAGATAGAGAACTTAAAAGGCTAAAGATTGACATAGCTTGCCTTCAGGAGACCAGGCTCCCAGACAACGGTTCACTCAAAGAGGCAAATTACACTTTCTTCTGGCAAGGCAGACCAACAAACGAACCTAGACAGCATGGTGTAGGTTTCGCTGTTAAGAACACTCTTACACCATTCATTGATCCCCCTTCATCAGGCACGGAGAGGATCCTCACTCTAAGACTCAGAACAGCTGCGGGCCCAGCAACCATTCTTAGTGTATATGCTCCAACTCTCTGTTCAACTCTGGAAGAGAAGGACCAGTTCTATGGAACTTTAGCCAGCATCCACAAAGACGAGGCAATCTACCTCCTGGGAGATTTCAATGCTAGAGTGGGGAGTGACCACGAAGCCTGGCCCACATGCCTTGGACTCTTTGGAAGAGGAAATATTAATGAAAATGGACAGAGACTTCTGGCATTGTGCTGCTCACGAGGCTTGTGTGTGACCAACACTTACTTCAAGTGCAAGGATATACATCAAGTATCTTGGAGACACCCTCGATCCAGCCAATGGCACCAGCTGGACCTCATCATCACCAGGCGTGCACAACTAGCTAGCATCCTACTCACTCGCAGCTATCACAGTGCCGACTGTGACACGGATCACTCCCTTGTCGCCAGCAAGGTACGAATAATGAGGAAAAACTCGTACCACACCAAGAAAAAGGGATGTCCGCGTATCAATACCTTCAGCATGAAAGACCCTGCGCTAACGCAGCTGTTCACAGACAAGGTGAAGGAAGGTATCTCAAGGATGTCCCCATGCGTCACCATTGACTCGAAATGGACGCATCTCAGAGACACAATCTATACATCCGCAATACAGGCCTTTGGCAAAAATTCTCACAAAAACACGGACTGGTTTGATGAACATTGGGACGAGATGAAACCTGTCACTGAAGCCAAAAGGAAAGCTCTTACGGCTTACAAGGAAAAGCCTACACCCGACAGGTTGCATGCCTTAAAAACAGCCAAGTCACTTGCCCAAAAGGTTGCACGTAATTGCGCCAATACCTACTGGCTTAACCTCTGTTCCAGCATACAGTCAGCTGCAGATATGGGTAATGCAAAAGCAATGTACGAAAACAACAAAAAGGCAACTGGCCCCTTGACGTCCAAAGTTGCTCCTCTAAAGTCCAAAAATGGAGAAATTATCCAAGACCGGGCAGCACAGCTAAAACGGTGGGTTGAGCATTATCTGGAATTGTATTCAACAGTTACCACAGTCTCCAGCACCGCTCTAGATGACATACCAGATATGCCACTCATGGAAGAACTTGATGTCGTGCCCTCACAGGAAGAGCTGAGCAAAGCTATTGATAGCCTAGCTTGTGGAAAAGCGCCTGGGGATGATGGAATACCACCAGAGGCTCTAAAGAGTGGTAAGATAGCTTTACTCCAACCATTGCACGAGATTCTGTCCCTCTGCTGGGAACAGGGCTACATCCCCCAAGACCTAAAGGATGCAAATATAGTGACACTATATAAAAACAAAGGTGATAGGAGTGATTGCAATAATTATCGCGGCATTTCACTCCTTAGTATTGTAGGAAAGGCCTTTGCCCGTGTCATACTAACACGTTTACAGAGTCTAGCATCCCGTGTCTATCCAGAATCTCAGTGCGGTTTCCGGTCTGGGCGGTCTACCATAGACATGGTGTTCTCCATACGACAGCTCCAGGAAAAATGCAGAGAGCAGCAGATGCCACTGTACATTGCCTTTGTGGACCTTACAAAAGCCTTTGATTACGTCAGTCGCAACGGGCTATTCAAAATACTGGCAAAAATCGGCTGTCCCCCTCACCTACTTGCCATCATCAGAGAGTTCCATGAAAATATGCAGGGTACAGTGCAGTTCGATGGAGCCAAGTCAGAAGCCTTTCCAGTCAGCAGCGGAGTTAAACAAGGTTGTGTACTCGCACCAACACTGTTCGCAATATTCTTCTCTGTACTACTTCGATACGCATTCAAGGATAGCAGTGAGGGAATCTGGTTACACACCAGAGCTGATGGAGGACTTTTCAACACTGCCCGCCTCCGAGCAAAGACCAAAACGACAGATGTCCTAATTCGCGAGCTACTATTTCCGGATGATGCGGCTCTAACCGCACACACAGAAATTGGTTTGCAACAACTCGTGTCAAGCTTCTCCAATGCCTGCAAAGAATTTGGTCTGCAATTCAGCTTGAAAAAGACAAACATCATGGCCCAAGACACTCGACCTCCACCTAACATAAAAATCGATATCGAAAATTTGGAGGTTGTGGACAGCTTCACCTACTTGGGGTCCAAGGTCTCCAACACACTGTCCATTGAAGAAGAAATTAACAGCAGAATCGGCAAGGCAGCTGCCACAATGGCTAAACTAAATAAACGGGTCTGGCAAAACACCAAGCTAACGGAGAAAACCAAACTGTGCGTCTATCGAGCTTGTGTTATCAGTACACTACTATACGGGAGCGAGACATGGACCACCTATACATCCCAAGAACGCAAGCTTAATAGCTTCCATATGAGATGCCTGCGTCGCATCCTTGGTATAAAATGGCAAGAAAAAGTGACTAATAGTGAGAATGGTATTTGGGTCCCATTGAGATTGGGGTCTTATCGGGATCGGGGCCCTAATGTAATCCCGTGTAACGCCGGGTATATTGGCTATATTATATCATATGTATATATATAAAACTGAAAGTTAGTGGACTTGTTTGTTAGTGGGCTTGTTCCACAAAGGCTTTCACATCGATTGATGGATCTTGACCAAACTTGGCACATACTTCCATCATTATCCAGAAGAAACTCCTGGCCCCAAACAGAGTGTTATAAAAATTTCATAGCCCCTTCAGAGTTCCTTTCAGATAATGATGGGTATATATGTCAAGTTTGGCCAAGATCCAACAATCCATGTGACAGCCTTTGTAGAACAAACCCACAAACTTTCACTTTTAAATGTATCTAGATATGATACAATTTTCGTACATAATTTGCAAGAAAAGCAATTGCAAACATGCTGACTATTCATTTGTATTAAATCCCTAGATGAAGAGATCGAAATCAAGTGGACTACAAGTTTATATAAGTCATAATGGTCCACCTGCATACATTGGAACAATGAATCGGACTCTGGTTAAGCATAATTAATATTATTTATACTTGTTATAAAGTTTGAAATTTAAAGTTTGTATTTACATTTTTTTAAGTTAATTAAAGAATTTGTTTTTTTGAAATTTAAAAAAATAAATTGCAAAACCATTAAATCTAAAAAAAAAGTATACATTTGGATAGCACAAAAATAAAATAAATGCTCTTACAAAATCCTTACGGATAGCGACTAAAACATGTAGTATAAGAATGCGATTGCTTCCCTTGAAATACATTTATTTTGTTTAAACATTTTTTAAATGAAAAGAAGAGAACATTTTTGAAAAAGATTATGTGAATTGTTCAAATTAGATACCATGACAATATGATAATGTTATTTTGGCTAATAGCCTTTCTCAGATTACAGAAGTTAAAAAAAAGAAATATAACTCGTTAAATAATATTATTTATAATTATATGTTATGTCATGAACCTTCCTCCTAAATCACAATAAACTCCTGGCGTTTTAATTTGTAGACACAGTGCATGGCTAGGTGCGTACTTCATATATTGATTGACACTCTAAGCTCAATGACTCAAAGGGTTAGGAAGCTTATGGTGTCAAGAGCTCCCTTATGTTCAGTGACACTTTCTCAAATTTCTACACTACCTCTGACACCACCTTGTTTAATGTCCCCAATGAAACATGACAAAAGTACAATTTCTCTGAGACCACCTTGTTTCGTTGGCTCAAGGAAACACGACAACAATACAATAAACAAAATGGATCCTCAATATAACTTAAAGTAACGAAAAATAATATATCTTTTAAATTTACTGTCTAATATTAAAGGTATTTAATTAAAAAAAATGATGTATACATTTCTTATCAAACATGACATAAAACACCTTAAAAGATATGCTATACAATATTGATGGTTGTCCCATAAATAAGACTATTCAATTAACATATGCTTAACACAAGTAAGCCACAATAGAGGCAATGCTAACTTATGCTTAAAATACGACGCTACACATCTTTATAGCGAAGTCTTGAACAAGTCGCTTCTCTTCAAATTTAGGGTCTTTTCTATCGACAAAGATTTTACCTGGATCTTTCATTCGTCTCGCCTTTGTTCTGTGTTGGTATGCGTTCACTGTCAACACGGCCAAACTTTTGCAATTATTTATCTCAACTAGCCTTAAATAATGGCTCAAAATTGTTGAAATATATAAAGTAATCATCTACACATCGTGATGTATGCAGAGATCAACCTTTATACTTAACGTACTCTTCCAAATATAAATTAGTATAACACCGTGGATTACAGTAGGGAAAAAAAAAACTGGTACAAGCTGTGTCTGAGTCCAAAACTTAACACACATTGAAGAATAATTATTGGGAGGACTACAGTTGGTGGTCAGTAAAGAAACTTCATTTGGTGGTCAGTAAAGTAACTTCATTTGGTGGTCAGTAAAGTAACTTCATTTGGTGGTCAGTAAAGTAACTTCATTTGGTGGTCAGTAAAGTAACTTCATTTGGTGGTCAGTAAAGTAACTTCATTTGGTGGTCAGTAAAGTAACTTCATTTGGTGGTCAGTAAAGTAACTTCATTTGGTGGTCAGTAAAGTAACTTCATTTGGTGGTCAGTAAAGGGCGTAAAATTGTTATAAATTTAAAACCAGTAATGAGTGGCTATCTCCTGATCTAAATGACCTAATTTAGTATGATTGGCTATTTCCTGTTCTAAAAGACCATATTTAGTATGAGTGGCTATATATACCACTATCTTTCTTTGGGTGGCAAGCAATGCATGCTGGGTTCTAGTTGGTTAGGGCCGGGGGACGGCTGTGCCATGCAGGTGGGAGGGATGGCTAATAATTTGACCACTGTAACACTCTTCTCGCAGGCACTCCTCAAAACCAATTAGACAAACTTTAGAAGGCACAGAACTCAGCATGCAGACTCATTTTTAAATCAAAGAAACATGACCACATTCAACCACACATGCGGCAACTCCACTGGCTTTCAATATCCTCTCGCATCAAGTATTAGTCTGCCAATCTATGCTTCAACTCGTTCAATGACCCTCACTTTCCTATCTATCTCTCTGAATTGTTGCTTCCTTACATCCCCACAAGACAACTACGCTCTTCCATTGACAATAGAACCCTCTCAATTCCAAGAACCAAAACTAAGACCATCGGTTAACGCTCCTACTACTTCCATGGGCCCACGTGCTAGAACCTGCTCCCCTTCCATATCCGTCATTGTGAGACCTCGTTTACTTTTAAAAAGTCCCTTAAAACCCATCTGTTTAGGTTCGCCTATGACCTGTTATGTTTAATGCCATATCAGAACTTTGATATTAGGAGATATAGCGGTGATCATTAGCTAAGTCTACAAATGTACAAAGGACTATTTAATAACACATTAAGACTTTGACATTAGTAGATATAGAGGTGATCGTTAGCTAAGTCTAGAAATTTTTAAAATAACATTTAATGACATTCAATACTTTGTCATTAGTTTTTAATTATAGTTTGGATTATTTTCGATTACAATCCAGCAGAAATCTAATACAAACGTTTCATTGAAATAACATTTCGATTGTCATGGCAAATCCTTTTTTTTTTGGTATACATTGTAGAAACAAAAAATTCTTCTTACACCTTCTTCAATTCTTTCTACGGAATATTGGAAATGTAGACTTTATTTGCATAAGGTTTCCCTTACATAAAATCCCAAAGTAATAAATTTAGAATTTCTTTTGTAATAAAACATATATATAGGTTTGTATGTACGTATGTATGTATGTCCCGAATTCGCTCCTACCAAATGCATGCGATTGCAATAAAACTTTGGAGAGTTTTCCAGAAGCCCTTGCGATTATCTCAGTCATAACAACCCTTTTAAAATATTCCAATTTTTGGCCGTTGGCACTTAATTCCATTAAGGGAGATAAACACTCTGCCAGGTGGCTTAACTACTATTAGTATTAATATTTTCCAGAGAGTTTAGCGTCAGAGAACAAGATTTTGTGACAAGATTATAACAAAGGCTATCACAAAAGTCTTCGAAAACTGCTCACTTACTTGGCCTATATTTCCAAAATATTACATTTCAATTAGATTATTCCTAGGCAAATCTTAACAGTTTTACATGTAAAAAACGAATGGAATGGTAATATTTATATCATATTTTATTTTAAATGTTTCAATAATAAAATGCTGAAACATAGATTAATTCAATTCCTTCATTTGTGATATTTATTTTGATTTATCATTATGATGCTCATCATTGTTTTTATAGTCAAAGGTGATTAATCTTTAATAATCCTTGGTAATGGTACTATTTCCATTATTACTTTTGTTTAATTTTTAGACACATTTAATAGACCGGCTAAAAAAAAAACCCACCAAGTAGGTTGATGAACGAAATAATTACATCATCATCGAGGAAAGACTAATGTGTTGGTACTAGGTAAAATATTAATACATCTGTTTATGAAAACACAAAAAATTAGTATGACGATAATAGTGTCCTGATATTTTATAGCATTAATAAATGATATTGAGACGACAATTGGCTGTATTAGAGCCATAATATATATTGTTGGCATTATCAAGTTTTACGTTCTAGGTTGTAATTATAGTATAAAAGCAAAGGGCACACTAGTGCTTATTTTTCATGAATTTAGCCCCACCAAATCTCCACCGGTTTATTTTTTCTCTTGCCATACTACTTTACAAACAATGTAAGGAAATGTAAATTACTTTGAAATCAAAATTTTAAAAGCCAAATTATTAATTAGATGATTATTTATTAATGTTCACAATGATCTTATGTTTTAAAAAGAATGTAAATATTAATATTTTCCATATCGATGTTAGCAGAATGTATTGTCGGTCGCTCTCTAACTCTTACAAGATTAGCTTTAAATGTATGCACAATCTAATATAGCTCTATGCACCATTTACTTGTTTGTTTATGACAATATAATCGTTTTATTTAATAAAATATATTTTTGTCTTATTGCCCTCATTTCCTGTAGGGAACTATACTTGCTTCGTGGGACAGTCACCTCCCTTTTGAAGAGATGCCTGAAAGAAACACTGACAGAGAGTAGCAAGAATAACATGATTTTATAAATACTTTTATTTCAACTATAACATTTCATGAATTCTTTGACATCCTGTTATCCAGTTTTTGGGGGGAAATCTAACTTTCGCAAATAACACTTAAGTTATTAACTTGTCTCTATTTCTTGTCCTCTTTGCATCTGTCCCGTTTGTAGTGTAATTGTCTTGGCCAAAAAGTTATTGTCCTACTATATTTGTTCTTATTTCAATCTGCCACATACTTTGTTTCACTATTTTCTTTTTTATTTAAAGAAGTTGTATATAAATGATATTCAAGGGAATCAATCGATTTCACTTTCTTAATATTTTTATTGATATCGTTAAGGAGTTTTATGAGAAATTTTTATTATTTCTTTCATGAATTAATAGTTTTTTTAACGTTTTATACTTATGTTGCAAATATCTTCAAATATTTATAATATAATTATTTTTTTCAATATTTTATATTTTGGAGATACAAACTTTAAACCTACATTTTAAAAAGACATTGATGTACTATTCATTATTCATAACCAATGTCAGTACCAGTTTCTTTCCTTACTTTAAGTAGATAATTATATTGAGAGCCGTAGTCTACTTGAATTCGCTCCCTAAATCTAGGGACATAAGACAAATTTAATTCATTCGGCTATGATATAACACAAAACCTTAAAATAAAATGTCATTTTCCATCTATGCAAAGCACTAATAACATAAGTACAACATTTTTCCAGAATGTTATCCATGGGGGGAAGCATTGCAGAATTTGTTTGTGTAAAGTGGCACTACTAGTAGCAATGAGCGTAACAGATGAATGAATTTCAAAATATATAAATATTTCGGGTTTGGTCGAAAGTCACTTTAACCTTTTGGTTTCAGCTTCCATTTAATTTGAAAGTCACTTGAATATTTTTAATACGGCTTCGATTTATACGAAAGTCATTTTTAACTTTCTCCTTAGTTTCTGTTTCGGCCGAAATGAGGAAATCACGTTTGGTCGGTCTCTATCTCTAACAAGATTAGCTTTGAATATATGCACAATCTAATATATTCAGGGGCGCATGAATAGTGTGGAGATAGCCTTGATAGGATTTAATGGTTAAAAATATTGGGTTTCAGGGTTGAAAATGGGGGGGGGGTGGGGGTTGCAAAAAGTAATATTGTTCTTTGACGCTAAACGCTCTGGAAATTATTTGGCCACCCATTGCAGCACTAATAGGAGTTAAGCCACCTGGCAGTGTATTTATCTATCTTAATGGAATTAAGTGCGAACGGCCGAAAATTGGAATCTTTTAAAAGGGTTGTAATGACTGAGATAAATGCACGGGCTTCAGAACAACTCATCAAAGTTTATTGCAATCGCATGCATTTTGTAGCATTGAAAAACACATGGCCAATATTATCAGATCTCAGTTTTAAAGTGTCATTTACTTGTAGACGTTGTGTTCATTTATTTAGTCTTCATAACCATCTTCTTGGGTCGGGAATTCACGGTAGTGCTATTTATGGAACTAATGCTGGTTGGGCTTCCTACTCTTCAAAACAAACACATCACTGCAATAATTATTAGTAGCTGTGTTGGATATGATGGACACTTAAACATACAATGTGAGAATAGTGGACTTTATTTTAATTAACGATTGCCAGAATCACTAACCCATTGTCTGGTTATTGTATGGTATATGCAACGATTCACTTAATCTTTCTCTGCGCCAGTCTTCGAACTCCCAAGTTTCTGATTCATTGTATGATGTGTACAACTACCGTCTTAATCTTTCAATGGGCAAGTGTTTGAACGGCTTTGTCCGCACCGCTGTCATTTTCCCACTGTGCCAACCATGTCCATCTCGTATATGTAGATCAGCCCTGACACTGCAAGAGTTTAACAGTGCAATATATAAATATAAAGTAAACAGACAATTTAATGGCAGAGATGCATTCGAGATTGGTTTAAAAATTATTTACTTTGATGTGAATTCAGGAGTGTAATTAGCAATCTTCTACTTCACATACACAAAAATTAATGTAATTATATCATTATTGTATATTAATCAGGTAATGTAATTAACTCATCTACTTCATATGACATATGTAATGTAATTAGGTCAACTATTTAATCTAAAAGCCTGTAATGTAATGAGTTCCTATTATCGGCCATACTTTGCATTGGGATATTCATAAACGTACGTCAGAAATCAACTTTTAGCAAAACGCTTATCAATGAATTCTTTTTTGTACTTGGATGACGTCACTCTGTTCATTACTTTACATTATGTGTAGTCACAGCTTTAAATAAGGCACGATACTCCTCTATAAGTATGTATATTATCGGTTTACTGTCAAAGCATTTCATTCATATCGTTGCAGTTTGATAACAAAAGGAGAAAGGTAAATTGTGTTCCAATGTTTGTTCACCTTCTGACACTATTGTCACCGTAATGAACAAAGATAATCAACGTCATCAAAAAATAAAACAAAATGGCAACCAAACGCTGATATAAGTCTCATGGTGAGATGATAAGTCACACATTTAATAACATAAAAAGCTTGTTTTAAACAGAGTGGCACTATGTTAAAGAGCTATACTCTACAACACTGACTCATAGAGTTTTATAGAAACAACCCAAACCAACATAACAATTCAACATTTGCACATCTTTACTCATCCCCGGTAAACTTCACTCAAACATTTGCTTAAAATATTGTTTGCTTAAAAATAGTTAGTTTGGGATTTTGTATGCGTTAAAATTATCTTTTAAATTTAGCCATGAGGTAAACGATTGATTAATGAAGAAAATAGAACTTATGGACAATTGACATTGTATGCATGTTATTTAAGTTACAAAATTAATAACAGCTATAAATAAATTTTCATCTTTAAAATCTTGATAATGTTCCTGGAAATAAACTCCTTTAAAATGTTACAATAAAGTTGTGTCACTTTTAAGTAACTTTTCCTTGCTTTCGAAAAGAATTTAGAAAATAATTAATGTAATGATGTATATTTAGTCTCACCTGCAAACATGTGACTGAGGCTTGCTTCAAATATCTAATCGCGTAGTGTATGATAATTGAGTTACACCTGAAGGGCGTCCAGGTACATCGAAAAATATTTTTCATCAAAAATACATATGTATATATGCATATTATAGTATCTAAGCAAGACGCGATTTGGAAAAACGAGTTTTGATGATGGTGTGTTCCTTAATTTCAAGATAGTTGCTCTGTTTGGCTGTGGGCATCCATGGTCAGTGTCAAAATAATTATATTCGCCAAGTAGGCGTTGTCTAGACAGACATCCGAATGTGGCATGAACAGTTTCAACAAGTCAAATTTATTAAGTATATCGAGTGTGGCGTAATTAGTTAACAACAACTAAAATTTAATAAGTATAATGAACGTTACGTGACCAGTTTCAACTAGTAGCATTTCCACTGGATAAAGTTTATGACTAAATTTTAATGACCTAATTTTAGTTGGTACTGATGATTCCTATCAACAACTGAAGTAAGGGGTTATTTATAGTGGATGTAGACGGGCTGTCATTGGTGGATATATGGGGTTGTTATGGTGGATGTAGGAGGGATGTCATTGGTGGATGGATGAGTTTGTTTATAGTGGATGTAGGTGGGATGTCATTGGTGGATGGATGGGGTTTAAATAACGGATGTATGTTTTTGTCAATAATGGATGTATGGGAAGTAGGATTGTCAGTAATGGATTAACTGCGCAATTAATAATAGATCAATTGGCTGTTATAATGCATGCAATGAGCTCTCAATAATAGATCTATTGGCATTACATAACAGATGTAGGGATCTGTCAATAATGAATCAAGTGCGCTGTTAAGAACATATTTAGTCGCTGTCAATAATGGATGAAATGACCTGTCAATAAGTCAATAATGTATTTAGCAAGATGTAAATTATATAAGTAGAGGTAGCAAATATTGAAATTTTTGCTAAAATGTGAGAATCAGTGATTAATAAATTAAATAAGTGGACCAATATTAATTTGTTTCTTTGATTAAACATGTTGAACTGTGCTGTTCTTATTTGATATGTTTATAGACCAACGATGTGTCAATTTTCGAATAAAAAAAAGAAGAAGATGTCTAATCATTCATGTGAATGGCGTCATCAAGTATGTTAATAAGAATTTAATTCAAGAAAAGCCGTCACCCTTGTGTCATAAAAACGGCAGCAAGTCATATTTCTCTAATCAACAATAGAAAACTCAGTGTGACTATGTTTGTTTGGTTGATTGTGTGAAAATATGGTAACCAATCACAAGAACAACAAACAATGGATCACAACCAAATTTAACATAATCTTTCATCCTAGCCTATAGATTATTTCCAGGCCTATAGATTCTTCCTGCTGAGTTTAAACATGATCACATTATCACTAAAACTGGCTTTTAACCATCGTTAGGTAAAATAACAAGACTGGATATTTTAAGTGACGTCGAGGATCGGTCAAGTAAAGTTCATTTGAAGTGAATTCGAGGAACGGTGAAGTAAAGTTAGTATGAAGTGACCTCCAGGAAATGTCCATTCAAGTTAATTTTTGAGTACGCATTTTTAGTTAGCCTATGTCATAATGGTGCACTTTTAAATTGAAAACACAAAAAATTAGTATGACGATAATAGTGTGCTGATATTTTATAGCATTAATAAATGATATTGAGACGACAATTGGCTGTATTAGAGCCATAATATTTATTGTTGGCATTATCAAGTTTTACGTTCTAGGTTGTAATTATAGTATAAAAGCAAAGGGCACACTAGTGCTTATTTTTCATGAATTTAGCCCCAACAAATCTCCACCGGTTTATTTTTTCTCTTGCCATACTACTTTAAAAACAATGTAAGGAAATGTAAATTACTTTGAAATCAAAATTTTAAAAGCCAAATTATTAATGAGATGATTATTTATTAATGTTCACAATGATCTTATGTTTTAAAAAGAATGTAAATATTAATATTTTCCATATCGATGTTAGTAGAATGTATTGTCGGTCGGTCTCTAACTCTTACAAGATTAGCTTTAAAGGTATGCACAATCTAATATTGCTCTATGCACCATTTACTTGTTTGTTTATGACAATATAATCGTTTGATTTAATAAAATATATTTTTGTCTTTTTGCCCTCATTTCCCGTAGGGAACTATACTTGCTTCGTGGGACATTTACCTCCCTTTTGAAGAGATGCCTGAAAGAAACACTGACAGAGAGAAGCAAGAATAACATGATTTTATAAATACTTTTATTTCAACTATAACATTTCATGAATTCTTTGACATCCTGTTATCCTGTTTTTGGGGGGAAATCTAACTTTCGCAAATAACACTTAAGTTATTAACTTGTCTCTATTTCTTGTCCTCTTTGCATCTGTCCCGTTTGTAGTGTAATTGTCTTGGCCAAAAAGTTATTGTCCTACTATATTTGTTCTTATTTCAATCTGCCACATACTTTGTTTCACTATTTTCTTTTTTATTTAAAGAAGTTGTATATAAATGATATTCAAGGGAATCAATCGATTTCACTTTCTTAATATTTTTATTGATATCGTTAAGGAGTTTTATGAGAAATTTTTATTATTTCTTTCATGAATTAATAGTTTTTTTTTACGCTTTATACTTATGTTGCAAATATCTTCAAATATTTATAATAGAATTATTTTTTTTTTCAATATTTTATATTTTGGAGATACAAACTTTAAACCTACATTTTAAAAAGACATTGATGTACTATTCATTATTCATAACCAATGTCAGTACCAGTTTCTTTCCTTACTTTAAGTAGATAATTATATTGAGAGCCGTAGTCTACTTGAATTCGCTCCCTAAATCTAGGGACATAAGACAAATTTAATTCATTCGGCTATGATATAACACAAAACCTTAAAATAAAATGTCATTTTCCATCTATGCAAAGCACTAATAACATAAGTACAACATTTTTCCAGAATTTTATCCATGGGGGGAAGCATTGCAGAATTTGTTTGTGTAAAGTGGCACTACTAGTAGCAATGAGCGTACCAGATGAATGAATTTCAAAATATATAAATATTTCGGGTTTTGTTAAAAAGTCACTTTAACCTTTTGGTTTCAGCTTCCATTTAATTTGAAAGTCACTTGAAGCTTTTTAATACGGCTTCGATTTATACGAAAGTCATTTTTAACTTTCTCCTTAGTTTCTGTTTCGGCCGAAATGAGAAAATCACCTTTGGTCGGTCTCTATCTCTAACAAGATTAGCTTTGAATATATGCACAATCTAATATATTCAGGGGCGCATGAATAGTGTGGAGATAGCCTTGATAGTATTTAATGGTTAAAAATATTGGGTTTGAGGGTTGAAAATGGGGGGGGGGCGGGGGTTGCAAAAAGTAATCTTGTTCTTTGACGCTAAACTCTCTGGAAATTATATCGCCACCCATGGCAGCACTAATAGGAGTTAAGCCACCTGGCAGTGTATTTATCTATCTTAATGCAATTAAGTGCGAACGGCCGAAAATTGGAATCTTTTAAAAGGGTTGTAATGACTGAGATAAATGCACGGGCTTAAGAACAACTAATCAAAGTTTATTGCAATCGCATGCATTTTGTAGCATTGAAAAACACATGGCCAATATTATCAGATCTCAGTTTTAAAGTGTCATTTACTTGTAGACGTTGTGTTCATTTCTTTAGTCTTCATAACCATCTTCTTGGGTCGGGAATTCACGGTAGTGCTATTTATGGAACTAATGGTGGTTGGGCATCCTACTCTTCAAAACAAACACATCACTGCAATAATTATTAGTAGCTGAGTTGGATGTGATGGACACTTAAACATACAATGTGAGAATAGTGGTCTTTATTTTAATTAACGATTGCCAGAATCACTAACCCATTGTCTGGTTATTGTATGGTATATGCAACGAATCACTTAAGCTTTTTCTGCGCCAGTCTTCGAACTCCCAAGTTTCTGAATCATTGTATGATGTGTACAACTACCGTCTTAATATTTCTATGGGCAAGTCTTGGAACTGCTTTGTCCGCACCGCTGTCATTTTCCCACTGTGCCAACCATGTCATGCACGTACATGTAGATCAGCCCTGACACTGCAAGAGTTTAACAGTGCAATATATAAATATAAAGTAAACAGACAATTTAATGGCAGAGATGCATTCGAGATTGGTTTAAAAATTATTTACTTTGATGTGAATTCAGGAGTGTAATTAGCAATCTTCTACTTCACATACACAAAAATTAATGTAATTATATCATTATTGTATATTAATCAGGTAATGTAATTAACTCATCTACTTCATATGACATATGTAATGTAATTAGGTCAACTATTTAATCTAAAAGCCTGTAATGTAATGAGTTCCTATTATGGGCCATTGGGATATTCATAAACGTACGTCAGAAATCAACTTTTAGCAAAACGCTTATCAATGAATTCTTTTTTGTACTTGGATGACGTCACTCTGTTCATTACTTTACATTATGTGTAGTCACAGCTTTAAATAAGGCACGATACTCCTCTATAAGTATGTATATTATTGGTTTAGTGTCGAAGCATTTCATTCATATGGTTGCAGTTTGATAACAAAAGGAGAAAGGTAAATTGTGTTCCAAAGTTTGTTCACCTTCTGACACTATTGTCACCGTAATGAACAAAGATAATCAACGTCATCAAAAAATAAAACAAAATGGCAACCAAACTCTGATATAAGTCTCATGGTGAGATGATTAGTCACACATTTAATAACATAAAAAGCTTGTTTTAAACAGAGTGGCACTATGTTAAAGAGCTATACTCTACAACACAGACTCATAAAGTTATATAGAAACAACCCAAACCAACATAACAATTCAACATTCGCACATCTTTACTCATCCCCGGTAAACTTCACTCAAACATTTGCTTGAAATATTGTTTGCTTAAAAATAGTTAGTTTGGGATTTTGTATGCGTTAAAATTATCTTTTAAATTTAGCCATGCGGTAAACGATTGATTAATGAAGAAAATAGAACTTATGGACAATTGACATTGTATGCATGTTATTTAAGTTACAAAATTAATAACAGCTATAAATACATTTTCATCTTTAAAATCTTGATAATGTTCCTGGAAATAAACTCCTTTAAAATGTTACAATAAAGTTGTGTCACTTTTAAGTAACTTTTCCTTGCTTTCGAAAAGAATTTAGAAAATAATTAATGTAATGATGTATATTTAGTCTCACCTGCAAACATGTGACTGAGGCTTGCTTCAAATATCTAATCGCGTAGTGTATGATAATTGAGTTACACCTGAAGGGCGTCCAGGTACATCGAAAAATATTTTTCATCAAAAATACATATGTATATATGCATATTATAGTATCTAAGCAAGACGCGATTTGGAAAAACGAGTTTTGATGATGGTGTGTTCCTTAATTTCAAGATAGTTGCTCTGTTTGGCTGTGGGCATCCATGGTCAGTGTCAAAATAATTATATTCGCCAAGTAGGCGTTGTCTAGACAGACATCCGAATGTGGCATGAACAGTTTCAACAAGTCAAATTTATTAAGTATATCGAGTGTGGCGTAATTAGTTAACAACAACTAAAATGTAATAAGTATAATGAACGTTACGTGACCAGTTTCAACTAGTAGCATTTCCACTGGATAAAGTTTATGACTAAATTTTAATGACCTAATTTTAGTTGGTACTGATGATTCCTATCAACAACTGAAGTAAGGGGTTATTTATAGTGGATGTAGACGGGCTGTCATTGGTGGATATATGGGGTTGGTATGGTGGATGTAGGAGGGATGTCATTGGTGGATGGATGAGTTTGTTTATAGTGGATGTAGGTGGGATGTCATTGGTGGATGGATGGGGTTTACATAACGGATGTATGTTTTTGTCAATAATGGATGTATGGGAAGTAGGATTGTCAGTAATGGATTAACTGCGCAATTAATAATAGATCAATTGGCTTCTATAATGTATGCAATGAGCTCTCAATGATAGATCTATTGGCATTACATAACATATGTAGGGATCTGTCAATAATGAATCAAGTGCGCTGTTAAGAACATATTTAGTCGCTGTCAATAATGGATGAAATGACCTGTCAATAAGTCAATAATGGATGAAATGACCTGTCAA
Organism: Lymnaea stagnalis; assembly: GCA_964033795.1. Taxonomy (NCBI): domain Eukaryota; kingdom Metazoa; phylum Mollusca; class Gastropoda; family Lymnaeidae; genus Lymnaea; species Lymnaea stagnalis. The sequence goes on along the minus strand of CAXITT010000814.1, from coordinate 69,917 downwards.
TAATGGATGAAATGACCTGTCAATAAGTCAATAATGGATGAAATGACCTGTCAATAAGTCAATAATGTATTTAGCAAGATGTAAATTATATAAGGAGAGGTAATTTTTGCTAAAATGTGAGAATCAGTGATTAATAAATTAAATAAGTGGACCAATATTAATTTGTTTCTTTGATTAAACATGTTGAACTGTGCTGTTCTTATTTGATATGTTTATAGACCAACGATGTGTCAATTTTCGAATGAAAAAAAGAAGAAGATGTCTAATCATTCATGTGAATGGCGTCATCAAGTATGTTAATAAGAATTTAATTCAAGACAAGCCGTCACCCTTGTGTCATAGAAATGGCAGCAAGTCATATTTCTCTCATCAACAATAGAAAACTCAGTGTGACTATGTTTGTTTGGTTGATTGTGTGAAAATATGGTAACAAATCACAAGAACAACAAACAATGGATCACAACCAAATTTAACATAATCTTTCATCCTAGCCTATAGATTATTTCCAGACCTATAGATTCTTCCTGCTGAGTTTAAACATGATCACATTATCACTAAAACTGGCTTTTAACCATCGTTAGGTAAAATAACAATACTGGATATTTTAAGTGATGTCGAGGATCGGTCAAGTAAAGTTAATTTGAAGTGAATTCGAGGAACGGTGAAGTAAAGTTAGTATGAAGTGACCTCCAGGAAATGTCCATTCAAGTTAATTTTTGAGTACGCATTTTTAGTTAGCCTATGTCATAATGGTGCACTTTTAAACAACTTTAAAGCAAGGTGCATTACGTTCAGTTGTGTGTATGTCACTTCATTCTTCACAAGAACATGCTCGATGGGGTTTTAATGTCAGTTTTAAATTTAACTTCAAATGATGTGAGTCTGTATTGTATTTGTTTTTTGTATGTCACTTTTTTGTAAAAAATATACAAATAATGGAACTATTAAGACCTTATTTTGTTGAAAATATACAGGATATTATATATTTATAAACTAGAGGGCTTCTCAAATACGCTATCTATTACATTTTCAACCAATTTTAATTTAAAACTTTAATCTTTTTTTTAAACTTTACTTTTTACCTAAATAATTATCTTATGACACTTAAATAAAACATTTCATAAAGAATCCCTACCTGGGACCACCCTTAAATGGGCCCAAACCTAACTGGACCCACCCCTAACTGGGCCCACCCCTTACTGGGCCAACCTCTAACTGGGACCACCCCTAACTGGGCCCACCCCTAACTTTGCCCACCCCTAACTGGGGCCTTCCCTAACTGGGCCCACCCCTAACTGGGCCCACCCTTAACAAGGCCCACCCTTAACTGAGTCCACCCCTAAGTGGGCCAAACCCTAAATGGGACCACCCCAAACTGGGCCCACCCCTAACTGGGCCCACCCCTAACTGGGACCCACCCAACTGGGACCAACCCTAACTGAGACCACCCCTAATTGGGCCCAAACCTAACTGGGACAACCCCTATCTGGGACCAACCCTAACTTGGACCACCCCAAACTGGGCCCAACCCTAACTAGGCCCACCGCTAACTGGGACCACCCGTAACTGGGCCCACCCCTAACTGGGCCCACTCCTAACTAGGACCACCCCTAACTGTGCCCAACCCTTACTAGGCTTACATAATTATATTTAGTCTAATTTTGTGACAATTAAAAAAAAACAAAAAACGTTTTATAAAGAATCCCTACCTGGGCCTAACCCTTACCGGGCCCACCCCACAACTATTCTCGACCCACCCAGGCCCGCCCCGACATTTCTTTAATGCAAAATGTCTAGAGGTGGGCACTTTGTTTTGACAGTTGTATTATTGAAATCATGATTACATCATTGCCACATTTCTTAATATTTTCTGAGTCTATAATTCTGTGATTTTCCTAAAATGTTTTTGAATATTAATTAAAGTTATTTTTGAAAATTCTTAAAAGTTTACAATGATTGTAGAAGATTCTACACCGTATTTTATTTTAAAATTCCAAATCTCTACCACAAGTCTTACCCTGTACTTCAAGCTTCTATGTAGATAGTTTCATCTTGGAAAAAGTGGTAGTTATATGTTTTGTAGGAATAACGTGGTAAACATTGGTTTTGTTGGCAAAACGTGATAAACATATTTTGTGTTGTCATAACGTGGCAAACATATTTTGTCGTCATAACGTGGCAAACATAGGTTATGTTCTGAGACTACTTTTATTGGTAGGTATAGGTGGATAACTCTTTCATACGTTTATAACCTTCTCGACTCTAGGGCTAGCCCTTGTTTGATTTTATTATTTGCTTGTGTCTAGAGATAAATCTCGTATGAATTTATGACCTGCTTATGTCTAGGGATACATCTCGAATGATTGTATCACCTGCTTGTATCTAGGGATACATCTCGTATGATTGTATCACCTGCTTGGATAATGATCCTTAATTCAGCTGTAAACTTGGGGTGTTTTCTTACACTCTGGCAAATATGGCAATAGGCAACCAGGCGATATTAATTGTAAAAATAACCTTATTAGTCTTCACCACACAAACATCCAAAGTAAAGAGAACATTATTAATTTTAATAAGTATAAAAATAATAAACTTTATTTAAAAATGACACTTCAACCTCAAAGGCTCAAAGCGCGGTACATAGTCTAGTAGAGTAAAAGACAAATGAAATAATCGATAATATACCTCATTGAAATACACAATGCAACGTTACAAAAAACTATATACGAAAATACCCATTCTAAGTCTTTCATATCTTTCAACCATAAACAACACTGATAAAAACACAGCTACAAGATTATATGGACAGCATAACTCCAGCAGGTGTTTGCGAGGGTGAAATGTCTTTTAATCAGTTTTGAAAGACTCAAGTGACTGGCTGTTTCTGAGAGCGACAGGCAGGGTGTTCCAAATTGTTGGGACAGCAAATTCGAAAGTATGCCCCTAGTATGTCTCAAGGCGAACACGTTGTATCGAGAGTTTGCCCCAATCAGATAAGCGGAATTGTCAAATTGATACACACGGCGTCAGCAGCACTTTGAGATAGGGCGGTGCCAGGTCATGCAAACAGCGGTAGCACAGCATTGCTATTTTGTACTGTTTGCGAGCGCGGACCGTCAGCCAATGCACCTCTCTCAAAAGGGTTTTAGCATGGTCGAATTTCCATTTTCGAAGAAAAAAGCGAGCCGCATTATTCTGTGCTTTTTAAATATTATCTATGAGCGTAGCTGGAAGACCCACTATAAGTTATGTGCAGTAGTCCAATGCGTGATTGCACAAATGCAGACATCACCCTATTTGATGCATCTAACGTTAAGAAAGGTCGTATATGTCTAATAGTAAGCAGCTCTAGAAATTTACCCTTAAAAAGCATGTTAATGTGATTTTCCATAGTTAGTGTTCTGTCTAAGTAGACACCCAGGTTTCGCACTTTTTGAGCAAATTCAATCTGTATACCAGAGAGTGTAAGGGTTTATGTGTTATTTATATAGTTTAGCTTTTTATTGGTAGCAATTGGGATCAACTCGGTCTTTTCATCTTTAATTTTAAGCTTGTTTATAGCCACCTTTTGCTTAAATAACTCTAATGTCTTATGTGTCATACTTAAAAGCTGAGTTAGGGAACTGAGAGGGGATCACAGGTTTCTGGAGTTGGGTATCATCCGCAAATATGTGATATAGTATATCAAACAGCTTGATGACGGCACCCAGTGGCTGAACGTACATATTGAAAAGCACCGGGCCTAGGACCTAGCCCTGGGGTACTACGAATTCGATTAAAGTTTGCTTTGTGGTCAAGCCGTTTGCGATAATTGGACCCGATTTGTTAGATACGAGCAGAACCATTTCAGGACGGTATCGGTGAAACCGAACGTATTTTCCAGACGTTTGAGAAGTATGTCATGGTCAAGGGNTCAATAACAAACATCGAATAGCTTCATGATTGTTCTTAGATAGGATGCATTGTTTAGATAAATTAATCTCAAATCGGGCAACAAGTGTCACATTTTAAGTGGGTCCTTAAAATATCAAAGAAGAGAAAGAAGAAGAGTTTTGTTTAAATAGTCAATCGTAGATGTAAACGAGAAAGAGGGGGTTGGGGGGGGGGGCATTATCGGCTTTAAATAAAAACAACCGCGTTATACTCATTAGAAAAATAGTTATTGCAAATACAAATTATCATTGTAAACTTTTAATATAAGGCTTAGTTTTTCTTACGCTGACGAAGGAAATAATGTATGTATCATGGACACTATTTTGAATGTTTGCTCTACTTCTTGGCATAGGTAAACTTATCATTCATTTTATATATTGCATCCCTATTGGAAGGGATCGATTGTGAAAGAAACTCGTGTTCAAGTTAAACTCTTTATTGCACACCATTTGGTTGAGCTTTTGAATTAAACTTAAATTTATTTTGTAAATGTTACCTCTTTGTTTCCTTAAAACTGCATAAGAAAGGGAAAAAAGAAAACAAATCTGTTTGAAAACTGTTTTTAAAAAAACGTTTTTTTGGAAATATTTTATTTTTAAAAACAGTTTTGCAAATTAAAAATATGTCCTAAAAAATCCAATATATATCTCGCTTTATATTTAAATATATTTAAAAATCTATAATTATTTCCCTTTGAAAAAATTTGTTTCCCTTTTTATTTGTTTTTAGTGTAAGAAAAAAAGAAAAATTAAATACAATTTAATTATACAAAAGTAATGCACTGCAGTTGTGAGAACTCTGATTGATTCTATATAGTAATTTTTTTTGGGAAAGCATGTTAAAAAAAAATATATATTGTTATTCAATATTTACATGTCCTAGTGCTGTCAATAGTGCTGTCAATAGTGCTGTCAACTTACATAGTGAGTTTGGAGACATGGAGTTCGATTGCTTTACTTTGGACTAGTTCAAATAGTGCTGTTAACTTACATTAATGCTGTAAATTTACACAGCGAGTTTTGAGTTATTGAAATTGATTGTTTCAGTTTAATACTTTTTAATACTTAACATTAAATTTAAATGAACCTTTAAATTATATTGTTTATTTCTGTCAGTCAGGTCTTTTAAATATTGTTAAATATGTGTATTGTGTATTTCATTAAACCCATGATTTTTGCTTGAGACTTCAAGACTGAGAAGTTGGGATTAATATCAGGGTATTTCTCTTTGTTGTACTAGTTTTAGGAAACATGCTTCTGGATTTGCTTAAAAATTGTGTCAAAGTTTATGGAAATGTCAATGTGTAATTTATTTGCAGAACGTTATAGCAATTTGACATTTCAAATAAATATTTCATCAAATGAATATTGGGAAATGTTACATTATTTTTACACGATTTGAAGGAAGTTTGCGTTAATAATTGATGTTTTCTTTACCAAATTATGCCATTAATATTCGATTGATGAAAATGATCCGTTTTTTTTTATATTATAACTGCTCAGACCTATATACATTTATTTTTTTTTAATAATATTTCAATACATTTTGTTTTACAAGTAAAATGCTAGTTTATTAATTTTTTTTCCGTGTGTAAAATTATGTTATGTCTTTGTAATGTAAAAATTTGTAAAAGCTTTTTTTTTTTAAATTTATGTATTAATTAATTAGTTAACCACAAAAAATGTATATAAAATATTAACTTAAAAATTGTAACATAGTAAAACAATATGTGTGTTTCACAAAAGCAAGTTGATCTGAGCCACTTGCCATTTTAAGCCCCTCTGACACTTCTTCCCCCCCACCACCCCCCAAAACATGCATTTAAAGTTGATACATTTAAATATCATAGGGCCTCTGAAAATGTACTGTTTGCAGGGCCAACGTGTTTAGCTCTGAGATCAAGTGAAACTATTTTAATTTCATCTTGCATCTTTGCTGTTACCTTACTATTGTGTGCACAATCTAAATTCACGTATGACCTAAAATGTCTTCTTGTATTTTCAATGATCACAAATTCTCTGTAGACTATAAAGAGTTCAGGGCTTGACTAGCAACGGAAATGAGTATTCTCAAAGACACCAAAACTTGAAATAGATTTAGTTGAAGTTGGGCTTGAGCAAGTAAATGATGTTCTTAAATATTTCTAATTTTAGCCCATTGCACTGGAAATTCTGAAAGTTCCTCTCATAAATGTCTGAAAGAAACACCAAATTCAACTAGCGTCAAATTGCATCACTGCATTTTGAATTTACCCGACAGTCTAAGGCCCCCTCAATTTCTACTCATCTCTCCCTATAAATGATCCATGTGACAAAATATGTTTGAATAAATGCTTGGGGTGCATTTTTAAGTATACCTGAATTCAGCATTTCTATTTAATATCGAAAATTTTATTTTTTTAATCATCAGAAGGAGGCATTCTTAGGGATCTCAATCAACAAAATGTAAAATAAATTAACTCATAAAATTGTTCTTGTTTCTTTTTAGTAATATCCCAGGGAAGAGGTGTGTATTTGTAACATCTCCTCTCATTACTTGTTTTTGTGTAAAATCAGAGTCAATAATTGCTTTTTGTAGCATCTCTTGGTCAACCATTGTTTTTTTGTAACACTTTATTGTAAAAGTGGTGAGACCATTAAGGAACCCCTGCCACTTCTCGTTTGTTCCCCAGCATAAGTTATAAGTTATATTTTATCGCTTTCCTTGTCTCCCCTGACCACCTCAGGCCCGATGCTAGGAGGATGTGGGGCATTGGGCAAATTGAATCAAGAAATCGGACCATGTCACCCAGTTCTGCGAGATCTCATCAGCTGCATAGAAGGATTAGATGTAAGAACACCAGAGCTCAGTGAACGATATCGGTATCTCTGACATCCTGCAGGGACGTCAATTGCTAACACATTCGTAGGAACAGATGGTGGGGCCTTGCAGAATTGCAGTCCCTTCTTTGTAGAATTCAGCTGGGATGAAGTCTACACTTGGAGCAGTGCAATTGTTTGAGAAATGCGTATTTCTTCTAGTGTCTTTAACGAGGAAATAGTACATGTCTCACTGAGTGTATTCTCTTTCAAAGTTCACTACCAAAAGCATTGTTTCAATCTAAAGTCCATCGATATGATCAAATAAACTGTTTTATACATTTATATATATAAATGTGTGTGCGTGTGTATATATGTATATAAATAAAAACAAATTTAAATAATTATTCTTTTATGTATTTCTTTATATGTGAAGAAGGCTGTTTGTGAAAGTGCTTTAAAAATTGATTAAATTGTTCACGCATGCAAAAGTATTAGAACATTAACGGCATTTAGTAAATTAATATGATCATGCGCTAGCGATTCTAATTTATGAAATAAAGTTAAGAATAGTATCTAAAAAAAAAAAAATCATTAAAAAAATTTAAAAATGTGTTTTATGATTGATCAGATGAAAAAGGACACCATATATTTTCTGACTGACATTTTAATACAATATCATGTGAGAGATATCTAAATTTAATAAATAAATAAATTAATAAAAATAGTATTTGAGTTTCTTTTCATGGGCTGTCAGTGGATCTTCTTATGGTTAGTCAATGGTTGTAGATAGGGTTAATACAATAGGTGCTGTTATAGCTAAGACAATAGGTGTTGTAATAGAACTGAAAATAAGCATTAATATAAATGAGAATTAGCGTAGTATTAAAATGTTGCGAGTGTAATTAAAGAAGAGAGTGTATTAAACATGAGGAAAAAGTCCCTTCTTGAATGTCTCTTACATGTTACTGTAAACATCTGTGATGCCTAAAAACAAAAGCTGAATTCATAAAACGTTACACTGGAACAATAAAAACTATAAATATAACGTGACACTTGAATAATTTACTGGTTTAATATAACGTGACTCTGTAACAAAACACTGTATTAATATAACGTATTACTTGAGCAATCCACGACATTTAAATAACGTTAGATTTTAAACCCCACTGAATTAATATAACATGACTCTTGATCATCACACTGTATTGATGTAACGTGACCATTGAATGACGCAGTGTATTAATGTTTTAATGTTTCATGACACTTTTAACAATGCTCTGTACTAATACATCGTGGTACTTGAGCAATCCACCATATTTATAAAATGCAGCATTTAAAAACACAATGAATTGATATAAGAAGATACTTGAACATCACACTGTATCAATTTAACTATCAAAATATAATTTACGTTTGAGCTCATATATCATTCATCCGATTGTCATAAGACGTTTGCGAGTTGTTGTATCACGCCAGCAAACGTTTCAAATTGAGTACAACATTATTTTAGAATATTCATGTTGGGGCCGGGGCCCTATATTCCATTTTTTTAAAATTTGAACTATAAAGTATAATTTCAACAAGACTATTGCATGGGTCGATTGAATTGAATCAAATAGAAATAACGATCTTTCAATTGATTTGTAAATTAATAAGTACGTTTCTGAATTACTCCAACTATTTTACAATGTTCCGTTTATTGCCGATAATATTTTTGTTTAATAACTAAACTATATAATTATTAATTAGCGTATGTGTTCACATACGATTCATCCGATCGCGAAAAAAAACCACATACTTAGAGTCGTTGTGCGCATGTCTGCAAATGTTTCTAAATTGGTACAATCATTTTACAATATTCCTTTTGGGGCAAGGCCCTATATAATTTTTTTCGTATGTTATATAAATATAATTTTTAACAGATCTAATGCATGTGTGGATCAATCAATAGAAGTGACTGTGCTATATGTAGAAATTCCACGCTTCTCATATGTTCTCTGCATGCTGCCTGCTCAAAGATCGAAAAACCTAATTTTTTTGTAAATGCACCAGAACTAAAACTATTGTCTTTATAAAAATGATTTCAAAAATATAATTGAGACCTTATCAAATTTTCTTTCTCTGAGTAGCAATGCAACGCATGTTGGGTTTTCGCTACTTTAAAAATGGGGGACATTTGTGACATACGGTTGATGAAGATTAGTTTAAGGGGCTGTAACTGCTTTAGCTGAACATTTTAGGCTACATGGTTTACATTGCAATCTCTAATGGTAGAGATCGAAATCAAGTGCAATGTCACTTGTAAAATAATTCGGAAGCTGAACCATTCTTTGCAAAAAATAAACATCTGGTTACGCATATTTTGTATTATTTAAATTTGCCTTAATTTTAAAACTGTGTAGCTTTGTTAAAAATACATACTTTAATCAAGTAAAATGTAAATATTTGTTTTTGAGGTCTAAATGTCTTATTTTTTCATATAAATGTTTTAAATTTAATTATTTATTGCAAAAATAAAATTAACACCTCTTGCATGATACTCAATTGTATGAAATAAAATTTAAAAAAAAACATCAAAACCAGTGCCATTGTTTCCCTTGATAAAGAAAATGTATTTCGTGCTTTAAAATAAATCTCATCAATACTGAAAGATGAATTCATATTACAGAAAAGTTAATAATAATTTATTTAAGATTTTACAATGGTAGTAAGGCATCTCCAGCTGTCATTGCAAATTAATTCTTTTTCCAGTAAAAATTACTTTTAAATAATGATTTAACAAAGAATATTTAATTATGTACCAAGAAAATAAAAATATATTACAATGAAAAATATATGAATATTATTAATTTTTTTTAAAAACATCAATTACTGAAATAACATATTACTTAAGTGCATAGCTTAACGATTTGCCAGATATCTAACATCAAAAACTAACATATTACCTTTAATATTTTAGACACAATGTTTGATATCAAGCCACAGGCGTCTCGGCATTGGTTTTAACACAGGCGTCTGGGCATTGGTTTTAACATAGGCGTCTGGGCATTGGTTTTAACATAGGCGTCTGGGCATTGGTTTTAACATAGGCGTCTGGGCATTGGTTTTAACACAGGCGTCTGGGCATTGGTTTTAACACAGGCGTCTGGGCATTGGTTTTAACACAGGCGTCTGGGCATTGGTTTTAACACAGGCGTCTGGGCATTGGTTTTAACACAGGCGTCTGGGCATTGGTTTTAACACAGGCGTCTGGGCATTGGTTTTAACACAGGCGTCTGGGCATTGGTTTTAACACAGGCGTCTGGGCATTGGTTTTAACACAGGCGTCTGGGCATTGGTTTTAACACAGGCGTCTGGGCATTGGTTTTAACACAGGCGTCTGGGCATTGGTTTTAACACAGGCGTCTGGGCATTGGTTTTAACACAGGCGTCTGGGCATTGGTTTTAACACAGGCGTCTGGGCATTGGTTTTAACACAGGCGTCTGGGCATTGGTTTTAACACAGGCGTCTGGGCATTGGTTTTAACACAGGCGTCTGGGCATTGGTTTTAACACAGGCGTCTGGGCATTGGTTTTAACACAGGCGTCTGGGCATTGGTTTTAACACAGGCGTCTGGGCATTGGTTTTAACACAGGCGTCTGGGCATTGGTTTTAACACAGGCGTCTGGGCATTGGTTTTAACACAGGCGTCTGGGCATTGGTTTTAACACAGGCGTCTGGGCATTGGTTTTAACACAGGCGTCTGGGCATTGGTTTTAACACAGGCGTCTGGGCATTGGTTTTAACACAGGCGTCTGGGCATTGGTTTTAACACAGGCGTCTGGGCATTGGTTTTAACACAGGCGTCTGGGCATTGGTTTTAACACAGGCGTCTGGGCATTGGTTTTAACACAGGCGTCTGGGCATTGGTTTTAACACAGGCGTCTGGGCATTGGTTTTAACACAGGCGTCTGGGCATTGGTTTTAACACAGGCGTCTGGGCATTGGTTTTAACACAGGCGTCTCGGCATTGGTTTTAACACAGGCGTGTTGGCTTTGGTTTTAACAAAAGCGTCTGGGCATTGGTTTTAACACAGGCGTCTGGGCATTGGTTTTAACAAAAGCGTCTGGGCATTGGTTTTAACACAGGTGTCTGGGCATTGGTTTTAACACAGGCGTCTGGGCATTGGTTTTAACACAGGCGTCTGGGCATTGGTTTTAACATAGGCGTCTGGGCATTGGTTTTAACAAAAGCGTCTGGGCATTGGTTTTAACACAGGTGTCTGGGCATTGGTTTTAACACAGGCGTCTGGGCATTGGTTTTAACACAGGTGTCTGGGCATTGGTTTTAACATAGGCGTCTGGGCATTGGTTTTAACACAGGCGTCTGGGCATTGGTTTTAACATAGGGGTCTGGGCATTGGTTTTAACATAGGCGTCTGGGCATTGGTTTTAACATAGACGTCTCGGCATTGGTTTTAACACAGGCGTCTGGGCATTGGTTTTAACATAGGCGTCTGGGCATTGGTTTTAACATAGGCGTCTGGGCATTGGTTTTAACATAGGCGTCTGGGCATTGGTTTTAACACAGGCGTCTGGGCATTGGTTTTAACACAGGCGTCTGGGCATTGGTTTTAACACAGGCGTCTGGGCATTGGTTTTAACACAGGCGTCTGGGCATTGGTTTTAACACAGGCGTCTGGGCATTGGTTTTAACACAGGCGTCTGGGCATTGGTTTTAACACAGGCGTCTGGGCATTGGTTTTAACACAGGCGTCTGGGCATTGGTTTTAACACAGGCGTCTGGGCATTGGTTTTAACACAGGCGTCTGGGCATTGGTTTTAACACAGGCGTCTGGGCATTGGTTTTAACACAGGCGTCTGGGCATTGGTTTTAACACAGGCGTCTGGGCATTGGTTTTAACACAGGCGTCTGGGCATTGGTTTTAACACAGGCGTCTGGGCATTGGTTTTAACACAGGCGTCTGGGCATTGGTTTTAACACAGGCGTCTGGGCATTGGTTTTAACACAGGCGTCTGGGCATTGGTTTTAACACAGGCGTCTGGGCATTGGTTTTAACACAGGCGTCTGGGCATTGGTTTTAACACAGGCGTCTGGGCATTGGTTTTAACACAGGCGTCTGGGCATTGGTTTTAACACAGGCGTCTGGGCATTGGTTTTAACACAGGCGTCTGGGCATTGGTTTTAACACAGGCGTCTGGGCATTGGTTTTAACACAGGCGTCTGGGCATTGGTTTTAACACAGGCGTCTGGGCATTGGTTTTAACACAGGCGTCTGGGCATTGGTTTTAACACAGGCGTCTGGGCATTGGTTTTAACACAGGCGTCTGGGGATTGGATTTAACACAGGCTTTGGGCATTGGTTTTAACACAGGCGTCTGGACATTGGTTTTAACACAGGCGTCTGGGCATTGGTTTTAACACAGGCGTCTGGGCATTTGTTTTAACACAGGCGTCTGGGCATTGGTTTTAACACAGGCGTCTGGGGATTGGATTTAACACAGGCGTCGGGGCATTGGTTTTAACACAGGCGTCTGGGTGTTGGTTTTTACACAAACTATATGAGTCCGAGAACACAATCAGATCAACCCGCATGTTTTGTCTCTTTCAATGTGTAATACACTCTCTCTAGGGCCATGTGAATAGCCTCAAGCTCCGCATCGACTTTGGATGCTGCAGTCTCACGGGGCCCTGAGAGCTCTTCATTCAGTGGTCCTCCTGCTGGGTATAGTATTAGCGCTCCAAACACAGAGGTTCTTTCTCTCAGATTGACGGAGCCGTCCGTGACCACTTTCACTGGTATGTTGGAAAACAGAGCCATGTTATCTAGGGCAGCCACTTTCTGAATATGTTCAGGGCTACGTTTTGTCACTGCGGCATCGGTCAAGGCCAAATTCATGGAGGAACGAAAGGTTTCCGCATATGGCGGATTGACTGGAATTAAGGTCAGACGTTCTCTATTGCGAGCCAGATCCAATGTTCTCCCGAGCTCCACGACCTGGTGCATGCAAGAGGATCGCTTTAATCTCCTGCCCGCCACCCAGTTTTCTTGCATATGAAACGACGGTTTCTTCTCGTTCAGCCGTCGGTACCTCTCTACGGTACTCAATATTGCTTTTCCCGTCCTTATTTGTAATGGCTCTACATTGGCCAAGACCTCTACAGCTGCTGTGGGTGTGGTCTAGTATGCAGACACAAAATCGGGGGGGGGGGGAAGGGGTGGTGAAACGGGGGGGAAGGGTAANATAAGAAGTTAAAATTAACAGTGATGTTGAAATATCTGTAATGATGTTCGTATCCTGGAAGCGGATATTATTGCTATAAATGTGTTCTTTTAATAGTCAAGTGTGTTTAAATCTTTAATAAAGAATATTTTGAAAAAAATATGTTTCATAGCTGATATTATCTACAATTACATTAAAGTTATTATTTTTTTTATTACTTTCACATAACAGAAAACAAGAATGCACCACTATAGGCTTTATTTGTTTTACCAACACAACATTGGGAACACTTTTTACATTGAACAAAACATAATCGAAAACATACATGAAGAAAATGTAATAACAGAAAAATATCATATTTAAAACATATTCATAGTTAAGTTTAGTTTTATATCATTTTAAATGCGTTATATATATATGTAAATATAGCCACATTATTTAACTGTAATTTACACTAACTATTATGTAATAAGATTTTCAGTACTTGTTATACTTTTTTTATAGTTTTGTTAAAATGTAGATATTTTTCCTTTGTAAATATTTGAATGTGCATAATAAAATATTAAATGTTAAACATTAATAAAAAAAAAAAAAAGAAAAAAAAAAAAAGTTAAAAGAAAATAAAAAAAACATTGAAAGAAATTGCAATGACTCTTGGAGCTGCCTTGCTAACTATTTAAAATATTAATTACATACTGATTAACGTTTCTGTTTATCCACAATATTTTTCAGTTTGTATACGTTTTTTTTTAAAGACCATTAAAGAAGATTCCTTTTTTTTTTTAAAGGGAAACAATAACTACCGTTTAAAAAAAAAAGTAGAAGATAAAATTGAGTATAATGAGTGACATCTATCTTTTACTTTTGTTACAATAGTCAAATTTTTAAAATGTTACAAGGAGAATCTAATCATAAAGTTTTTAATATTTGTAAAAATTAATTTAATGTTCATATCATAAGTGTTTTTTACGAAACTACAACATTTCAAATTTAAGGGAAACTTATTTTAAACAAACTATGCTTAACCCGTTACTCGCAATACAGCAGCTAACTTAAACAGACGAGTGCATTATTCAAGTGGTAGTCCACTTGATATTGATCCTTATCGTTAGGGATACAATGGCAATAAACAGCTAGTAAGGCCAAAATGTCATCTGTTTTAAAGTAAATAATCGCCCAACCACCAACACATATGACACATTATTAGTCCTGAATTTTTTTGTTTATATTGTTAAAAGTAATCACTAGAAGAGAAAAAAATATAGATTCATTTGTTATATTTAAAACTACTTCACAAAATGTGTCGAATTCGATACCGACACTGTCTACTCTCCCCCTTCCCACCAATATATGTATAAAAAAAAATCAAAATTTAAAATTTTAATTTTCAGCTAGTGTCCGTCACACGATGATTTGGACTTGGCAAGACGAGTTTCCACAAGGCCTGATATTCTTCTTCTAGGATTATGCATTCCAACTATACATGCCCATCTCATCGCCGCTGGATAGCACTGTGGATGATGCAGCTTGGCACCTGGGCATCAAAAGTGTTGTGGGAATGTTTCAATGTACCAATGTAATCTGCCTACGAGAGTTTCCATTCTTTTGTGTGAGTTTCTGGTTAATACTAATAATAATAATAATAATAACTAGTGGTCATATATAGTGCGGTACCTCAACCTAGGACTGGGCTCAATGAGCTGTACATAAAAATATTAGGAAAGAGACATAATCATGACATTAAAATAAAATATATAAAAGAAATAAAAGACAGCATGGAGCCAACAAAACTAACAAAAACAAATGTATATTCACCCACCCACACCAGAATTTTTACAAAGCACACAATGGACGGAAGTAGGCGAGATCGTTTATCAGTCAGAGGAGGGGAATCAGTCAGAGGAGGGGAATCAGTCAGAGGAGGGGATCAGTCAGAGGAGGGGAATCACTCAGGGTAGTATATTTTAAAAAGACGTGTTTTAAGAGCAGTTTTGAGGGCCTGGGTGGTTGGTATATTGCGTGTGTGTAGTGGCAATGAATTCCATTGTTTGGGGGTGCAGAAAGAGAAAAATCGTTCACCATATGTTTTAGTGTCTGTCTTGGGGAAGGACAGAATACGCGTATCTGAGGAGAAGCGAAGCTGTCGAATGGTTGAACAGACAGAAAGAAGTTTGGTTAGATTGGAAGGGCAGGAGTCAAAATAAAAAAAAAAAATTGTGACAGAGAACAGACAGCATGTAGTCAATGCGTACCTGTATAGGTAGCCAGTGAAGGGAATGGAGTAGTGGAGTGACGTGATCACGTTTTTCTTTGCCTTTAGAACTAGCTTAACCCAGCAGCTGAGTTTTGAACTTTCTGCAGTTTTTTTATGAAGTGTTTAGGTGAAACTGACAGAAGAGAGTTACAATAGTCAAAACGAGAGTGAACAAGAGCACAGACTAGAGTTTATGAAGCGTTAACTGTGAGGTAATGGCGGATGGAGCTGATCTGACGGATAGTGGTGTATTGCGAACAAAAATATGAGAGATGTGTTTATCGAGAGACATGCTATTAGAAAGCAAATAACCACGATTCCTAGCAGAGGGTGTAAACAGTATGTCGGAGTTACCTACTTGAAATGAGGTGAGAAGAGTTGAGGTAGTGGATGATTTGTTATTGTGGATGAGGAGTGATTCTGTTTTGTAATCATTGAGCTTCAACTTGCTGAGTGTCATCCATGACTTGGCACCATCAATGCATCCCCGCAAAGTCTGGACAGAAGAATCGACAAGAGAGGAGTGGGTATGTTTGTATAGCTGCGTGTCATGTGCAAATGACTGGTTCTCAACAGCATGCATCCCAAGCAAGAGGAGCAGTAGGCTGGTATACAATGTAAATAGAACCGGGACCAAAACGGACCCCTGTGGCACTCTGTACATCAAATAAGCACTGCCGAAGAGACAGCAATCGACAGAAGCCGTTTGCTTTCTATAAGAGAGGTATGACCTAAATGGTGTGCTGGTTTAATGAGTTTCTTGTTAAATGAATTGTTGTTTAGATAACGTGCTGATTTGATGGTGAGCGGGTTAGATTGGTTGCTGGTTACATTCTGAAAAAAAGTACCACCGAATCCCATCAACTAGTTTGGCGCCCGTGAAAAGTTTCCTCACTCCCCCCTTTTTTGTTGATGACATTGTATGATTCAGTTTCAACCCCCTGAGCATTGATAAATAATCTAAATTGATTTGATCAAAAGAAGTGTCCTCTAGTATTTTACAATGTTTACCAAAACCTAGTTAGAATTGATCACCTAACTATGTTTGCTAATGAATAATGTATACATTTTTTTATTGATGTGGTACAGTGGTCAGAAAAATCATTAGTCAAAAGTGCCAGAAGTCAGGTTCAGGACGATTACAATGTTTTTGAGAGCCACAATTATTTTCAAGAACTTTTCAAAAACCATGATTTTTGGAGTCTAAACCGTTTTGTAGCCGACTGACCTAGTTGCCATCAAATAGCTATATAGCCGCATGCGGCTCACGACTCGTGATTTTCCGACCACTGGTTTATTGTACATTGAAATATTGCCATTAACTAGTTTATATGTGTGTCTGTAAAACATCACTTAACTAAAAAATATGCCAGGGTTACAGTCAAGCTATATGATCGTAGTCATATGGAGATACTGGTGTGTTTGGAGGTACTGTTCAATCATGGTATGTTACAGAAAATAAGCTGTATGTTTATTCCGTACCTTCTAGATCAGTGGTTCTCAACCTTTCTAATGCCGCGACTACTTTATACAGTTCCACATGATGTGGCGACCCCCAAACATAAAATTATTTTCGTTGCTACATCATAACTGTAATTTTGCTTCTGTTATGAAGAATCGTAATGTAAACATCTGATGTGGAGGTGTTATTTTCATTGTTACAAATTAAAAATAATTAAAGCATAGTGATTAATCACAAACAAAAAATATATTGTGAAATAATGTTTTCTGATTACAAATAAGTGAACTTTTGTCTTTGAAGCATGGATGTAGCATGAGTAACAATCTTAATATAACAACAGTAAACTACTTGGTTACATTTTGTGACAGTAGGCGTATAAAGCCGACGTCATTGTGAGGGTTGAGATTGTTTCTTTCTTACCAGAACAGAAATGCTCAGGACAGTCTTTGCAAGGGTACAACGAAGATGATCTTCCACAACAAGTCTATTTCTATCTTTAGACTTGAATACCAAAAACCTGGAAAAACCCTGTTTCACAAAGATATGTTTTTGGAAAGAAGAGGAAAGCACATTACAGTCTCACACAGAAAAGGGTATAAATGCAAACAATTGATCCATAATTTTGTAGCTGACATTGTAGAGAAATCAGAAACATATTTAGCTATGACTGTGAATGGACTTGTGATAAGTTTAAATGGGGTATCAGGTAGATTTGGAAAGTACGATGCAATGTCGTCTGCAAGCATGTGTAAGTGTTCTGTCACAGACTTGATCATCGGAAGTCTTTTTTCTGGTTCAATGTTATGTTCCTCAAACATACATCACGTGCAGTAGTTGTTGTTTCCAGAGTTTTGAAAAAATATAAACTCATGTTTAAAATCGACATCATTAATATACCTCACGTAAACTAGTAAACTAGTAACTGTGAACAGTTTGTAACTTCTGTAGATTCATCAAGCTGGATACTAAATATTGGAAGTGGAGCAGAATTAATTTCCTGGATTACTTGATAACAAATATCAACAGAGAGATCATCTATTAGTCTGGGGAGTGTCGTTAGATAAGGAAATGGCACTCAATTTCGTAACAAAATAGTCTCCGATCATAACGTGAACAATGTCTTTGGTCGATGGCAACAGTAAATCTTCAGCAATGGTGTGAGGTTTCATAGATCTGGTGATTCTGAGTGCCACCAAATATGAAGGTTCGATGGCGGCTACGTTTTGTTTGTGGTACTTCCCACCCGTCTCAAGTCTGACTTTCTGGAGTCCGTCTGGCTTCATGAAGTGCATCAGCTTTACTTCTGAAATAGTTGGTATCCTTGCCGACAAAGATCGGATGCTTGCTATCAAAATGGCGTTTTATTTTGTTCTGTCTCAAGTCTGACTTTCTGGAGTCCGTCTGGCTTCATGAAGTGCATCAGCTTTACTTCTGAAATAGTTGGTATCCTTGCCGACAAAGATCGGATGCTTGCTATCAAAATGGCGTTTTATTTTGTTCGGCTTCATAGACTCGGCTGACAAAACTTCACAACAAATAACACATTGGGGTTGCTCAATCCCAGTTGTAATTATTGACGTAAAACCTTATTGTAAATAATACTCACTGTAGTTTCTTTTCTTAATGCTCGTCTCTACGCGATTCATTGTCATGTGATGGTTTGCTAATTAAAGTAATAAATAAATTTAGCTATAAAAAGATGAAATATTGAAGATCTAATTGGAAAAGCTAGACTTTTCACATTTTGAAAATTTTGTGAAAATTGAATTTTAAATTTGAAAGTATCCAAGTAAAAATAAAATGCTATAATTTAACTGTATTTAGTGATATCATTTGTCTTTAAAAATATATCAGTTGCTAGGTATTTTGTGACTATTTTCTACATTTTTCAGCTTATTATCAGGCTGACGCAAAATTTTACTTATCTAATTTTTCCATTGAAAATTTATTAGTGATATCATTTGTCTTTAAAAATATATCAGTTGCTAGGTATTTTGTGACTATTTTCTACATTTTTCAGCTTATTATCAGGCTGACGCAAAATTTTACTTATCTAATTTTTCCATTGAAAATTTAAATTTTTTAATTAAACTATATTTTAGGGTTTTTAAACGCCAATAACATCTCTTATTAATAAATTATTAAACTTAAGTGACCTCTCTTAATAATAAAACAAATTGTGGCCAAAAATTTTTTTTTTTCAAAACATTGTGCACAAAAAATATAATTAAAGTAGTGTACAAGCCTCTGAGATCTTGTACTTGTAGTGTAATGGCTCAACGATAATGTATTAAATTAGATCAAGTTTACACTTTCACAAAGTCATTATTTTTCCGCTTATTATAAATTATAAGTATCAAATGAGTAATATGACACATTATGAGTATCATGACCCTAAAATGGGTGTGAAATTTATGGAATAGGCGATTTTATTTGTATTCTATCAATCATCAATTAGTTCACAGTAACGACTTCATTTAATAATATAAAAATATAAGGGCCTGCATTCTCAATAAAAATGAAAACATTGAGATATTCATAATGTTTTAACAGCTCTTCATAAGTTGGGAATAAATGCAATTGCAAAAAAAAATTTACAATGATTATGTTGATATATTGTAATCATACTCTCATCACTGCAGCCAGTGGTCAGATTTTAAACAAAAGAGATGAAGCAAGGCAGGCACATACTTTTGCGTCTAATTGTTTTGTCTTTATCGGGCATTCATCAATCATCAGAGGCTATTTATAACAGAGACGTAACATCATCTTCTTCTTCTTCTTTATTTTAAGGGCCCACGATCAATGAATTGATCATTCTGACTCCTATGTTTCAGAGGGGTTTGCAATGTTAATGTCCATGGGTTTCAATGGGATACTTCACTGGTTGCAAGGGCGACTCAGCAGTGGTGTTATGAACTGGGGGTTGGAATACAGGAGGCAATAGACACAAATGTATCGAGTGTAGCCGCCTCAACTGTTGCTTTTGGAAGCTTGTTCCAGTCCCCTATTGTCTTCGGCAGTCCCCTCATTCATCAGAGGCTATTTGTAACAGAGACGTAACATCATTCATCAGAGGCTATTTGTAACAGAGACGTAACATCATTCATCAGAGGCTATTTGTAACAGAGAAGTAACACCATTCATCAGTGGCTATTTGTAACAGAGACGTAACATCAGTCATCAGAGGCTATTTGTAACAGAGACGGAACATCATTGAATTAAGACAGCATGCTGACCACACACTCATAAGGCACCATAGTAATTGACTGCAGGAGGTGAAGGCTACTGAAACTGATTAAACTTAAACCTAAACTTTCCTATCATTACACTGCTGATTCTAATCACATAAAACTTGAACAGTAGCTTTCTTTACCCCATGTATTATGACTAGAAAGACTCCTAAACCGATATTTCTTTCGTCCATTTAATTTTCAATTCAAGCCCTTACATCCTTACTTGCCGTTGTTAAAGCGCAGTACGTGATACTAAGGGAGATCACTTTGATTTTTTTTTAATCTACATGTTCACTGGACTTGTCTGATTCTTCCAAAGTGCACTATTTATAGACCGCGATGACCAGTTAATGAGCTGATTTGTTCTGTAATTTTTACTGTAAGTTCCAGCTTTACCATTGGGGCGGGGGGGGGGGGGGGTAAAAAAATGAACCTTTCTGGCATGTCTGATTTTTCCTCTGAACAAAATCAATCGGTTTCTGGGATCATCATCATCGGGATGTGTGTTTTCCCAGAGGTCTTTGGTGACCCCCAAGGGGTCGCGACCCACAGGTGGGGAGCCACTGCAATGGAGAGTAGAATAACATTTGCATTTAATCCCTACAATGGGGATCGAATTCAAGTGGACTACATCTTACAATGAGACTTAATTATCCATTTGTAACGAACTCCAGCCGGCTTGCAGGAACATTGGTTAAGGATATTTAATGATTTATATATTTCTGATAATAATATAAAACTAAAGTTTGTATTATAATAAATCTAAAGATTTAAAATAATTTATGATAGAAATAATTTTAGGACATTATGCACATTTCTTGTATTTAAGAATTCATTTAATAGATTTCAAAGAAAAAAATTAAATTAAAATGACTCATAAAAATAGTCAAAAAATAATCAAAGTATCAACAAAAAAACATTTACAAAGCAATCTCAATTATTTCACTTGAAAAGCATGTTTGTGAAATAAACATTATTGAAACAAAAATAGTAGAACTAGGAATAGGGAGCTTGTTTTAAAACCAGAAGAGTAAGACGAGAATGTTTTCACAAAGAAATTTACTCAGCAGACAGGATAGCAGAAAATAAGGCTAGAAATAGAGACAAGTGTATAGATTAAGTAATCGCTAATTTCATTTTCCCAAAGTTGGAAATTCCAAAAACAAGATGACAGGAAAGATACATTTGATGAAGTTTTCACAAATCGTTTGGCATAGTTTGCTATTTGTTCATCTACCCAACAGTCTTTCTCTTAGGTATCTCTTCGAGGGAGAGTGAGGCACTAACCCCAGGGGCAAGTCAAGTGCCCCAGAGCAAAAATGATCACTATAAAACAAAAATGTATTTTACGTTAAAACAACTGATTAAATAGTCATTAATTAAACAAGTAACTGGTGCCTTGAAATATATTAGATTATCCATATATTTGAAGCCAATCTTGTTAGAGTCGTAAACAATTCCCTCATAAATATCATGCTGTGACGATTACTGGTCGCCTCTGATCATAAGAAGAAATATTTGATTTTGTTGTTCGCGTGTTGGGTATTTATAAAAATAAAAATTAACGACTCTACCAGTTTAAAAACTTGAATAACAAAATATGAAACGACGAAGTATCAAACACGTGCGATGTGTGTTCAACTTATATATCACAGAAAAAGCCAGATTTTTAAAGTAGCGTTATGTGGTTATTAAAATGATATGATGTCATTTTGCTTTTAAAAGTATATTTATTAGCATATTTTAAAATTTACTCGATTCAATCTTTTTTTAGCTAGACAGAATAAAATGGTTCCAATTTTTTTTTTTTTTTTAAGGAAATGTAGATTGTAACGCCGGCATATAAATAGTAATTGTTTCAAACATAAGTCAAATGTGTTTTAAACAAAACCAAATACTAAAAATGCCCGGAGCCCTTTTGGAGCCCGGGGCCCCCCCCCCCCCGCACACCGGAGATTGTAATAACTGCCTAAAAAGGCCCATGACGAATGCTCGTCGCGTCGTCGTGGGCTAGCACGTCCCTGACCTCAACTTCTCAACAAAACTAAATACCTCATTATCTTTACAAAAACAACTAACACTCCTGTTTAAAACAAAAAAGAAAAAAAAACTACCTCACTTCCTCAACAAAACAAACTTCCTCTCCTTCTCAACCAAACCATAAAACTTACTTCTTAAACAAAACTAACTACCTTGTTTACTTTGTTTACTTAAAATTTAACTATTTTACTTTGTTAATAGTTTTTTTTTTACATAATTAAATAGTCTTTCTTAATCATTTAAACAAAATCGTTTTAAGAACATTAAGGACAATTTCTTTTTCAAGGGAAACAATTGCTTTCGTTTTTTTAAGTGTTTAAATACGTAAAATTGAGAATAATAGTACATATATTAATTTTATTTTTGTTATAAAAGTGTAATTTGTAAAACTACTTTAAACGGCAAAAACAATGTAGATCTCAAAAATAATAAAATAATAACTTTACTCTTATACCATATTTAGTGTTCAAGAAACTATGAAAATTCAATTCAAAGGGACATTTATATAGTACAAAATATGCATAATCAATGTCTATGCAAATAGTATCGGCCATGATCCGATCTATGATTTTTAAGCTGTAATTCGCTTGAATTCGAATCGATCCCTAACATTAGGGATACAATGAGAATGAACAGCCAGGCCACCAAACCCCTACGATGTTTGGCATAAAGCAAATATATTCCACCCACCCATCTTCTCACACGTACGTCACACATATCCTCTATATTTAACTAACAACAGCCCTGAATGCGTTGTTCTGTCACTCAAAGAAAGGAAGGGTTTGTGTTTTCATTACATTGTTTAAATAAGTGTTACATAAAAGAAAGAGTGTTTTTTTGTCTGGTGCTACACGAATAAATGAAAATGTATTCGTGGCGTGAGCAGGCCACTTACAGCTGTCCATTTGGAAAGAGTTGATTTTCAAAATTTAGTCAACGCGCTTGTAGCAATTGATCCACTCATGCATTAGCTCTGTTAGAAATAATATTTATATTGCTCTTTTACGACAAAAATAATTTAGTGCTCCCGGTCCTTAAAGGATTATTTCAAAATTATTTTACTAATGTAGAAACGTTTTGGTACAATTGCACAACGACTTAACAAAGTTTGATCACACATGGATGAATGGAATAGGAACGGATACCGGAATTATATTTATAAGCTGGTAAAAGAAAAAAAAAACTCATTTAGGGCCCCCAGCCTGAAACGGAATTATATAAAATGTTGTACTAATGTTAAATCTACTTATTATGTCACCTACAAACTCAAATGTCGTGTTTTTTTTTTCTTGTTTTTTGTTTGTTTTGTTGTTGTTGTTTTTGAATTTGATTCAATTCCATCAACCCATGCAATAGTTCTGTTCGAACTCACATTAGAAAAACAACGAAATTTGGTCCCCCGATTCGTAACGGAATATTGCAAAATTGATCTATTAATTTAGAAACATACTTGTCGAGTATGAGCGTTCGTTAGTAATTGTTGCGACTCAATATTATGTTCATTAGTTGTTGAACGCTTTTCCCGCGCTTGACTATTATAGTTAGTGAACGCTCTTCCCGCCATTGTCTCTATGACGTATTTTTATGCTGATTCATGACGTATTGTCTATGCAGTATTGTGACGTATGTTTTAGTCGTGCGGCAGTCTTGAGTGGAACCTTGGAGTGATAGGATGTTTATTATTTAGGTCTGATAGCGAGCTGCGCTATATCCACACGTTATGTTATCAAATAAGTGTGTACTTAATTAGAAACATTTCTTGGCGTGACACAGGACTTCGTGAACGTCTTATCGCCATCGAATTAATGGTAGAGGAACGCAAACACAAATTATGTTTTTTTAGCTAATATAAAATACATAAAAAACGAATTCAGGACCCCCTTGCTTAAAAACGGAATAGTGTACAATGATGGTACTCAGTCAAATCTTTTTACTATGTAAGACACAAACTGAAATGTCGCTCTTTGTATTTGATTACATTTCATCCACTTATGCAAAAGCTCGTTTTGAAAATATATAATTCTTACAGCTATTTAAACAAGAAGATTTAGTGCCCAAGCACAAAGCGGAATAAGGTAAAATAATTGTTCTAATTTAGGAACATTTGAGTGTGTGCACACATCAATTCACCAAAGTTTTATCCTGTCAGATAAATGGTATAGAAATGCATACAACATTTTTTTTTTTTACTAATTTTTTTTAAAGCTATCTTAAGGTCCCTGGCCACAGCAGAATATTGTAGAATGGTTGTATATTTTCAGAACCCTACTAATTTATGTTACACACAAACTGAAATGTTCCTATTTATATTTGATTTATAATTTTGATGATGCATGCATTAGATCTGATTGAGAGTATTTTCATACAGATCATATAAGAAAAATAATTTAAAATAATGAAAAAAAAAAAAATTAAAGCCTACAAGCGAAACGAAATATTTTAAAAGCATTGTAATGACTCAGAAAAATGCGTGGGCTCGTGGACAACACATCACCATAGATTTATTGCAATTGCTTGAATGGTATAAAGGACATAAATGACATACATATGTTAATATATAAATACAGACATTAATCTTTTTTATAAATAATAATTTAAAAGCTATCCATCATAATTATTAATTTTACATTACGAACGGGAAAATGCATTATCATTTGTGTCACGTGTGATTATTAAAGCAAAGAAACTTAGAGCCTAGTCTGAAATAGACAATCGCTCATTGACTTTATTTGCGTACTTTTTAAGACAAATGAAATTTTATTTCGCAATATTAACAAAGCACTAACAACTCATAACAAAAAACAAAAAAACATTGTGTTTTCCAGATAAATGGGATTGCCGTGTCATTCTTTGATCCTTTTCTTTTTTTTTTACAACTTTCAAACCCATATAAATTGAACAAGATAAGTCCTTATTTGTTACTTTAAATTTATTTGTAATTTATAATATATATATATATATAAACTTTTACTAAAATAAAAGTTGATTAATATTTTTTTCCGTATTTAAATTGAGTCGATTTCCGTAAGATAATAGAAAATAAATATGCACATTTTTAGAATTAAAAATATTTAATTTATTTTAGTTCTTTGGTCATCCTAGCTCATTGTAATTAACATATTTGGTAACAGAAGTCACAGTAAACATTAGATTAATTTGTTATAACAGTTGAAAATACAAAACAGAAACAATAATCTCGAATTGTGTTCCTAGTTGTAAGGAATCCAACCGTATGATACTGGCCTCATCCCACTGACTACCCTCTACCTCTTCCCCAAAGTCTTGATTCTCCGTATAAAAATATTAATTCCTTATCACTGTTTCAACACACAATTTGTGTTATACTTACATTAGCTGAAATTTTGTGTAGTTTTTAATTATACTATCTCCTTTAGACTTCATATCAGTGGCTGAAGTATTTTAAAGTGTAAAGCGTGTTATCTCCATAAAATTTCATATAACTGGCTGAAGTATTTTTACTGTTTAAAACATGTTGTCTCCTTTAGACGTCGTGTCAGGTAAGGCCATCGATAAGACATGTCATCCAAGTATCAAAAAAAAAAAAAAGCTTATTGTTTTGAAAAAAATTTTTAAAGGTGATTCCATAGGGCTGTTTATAACGATCCTAATACAAAGATGAACAAACATTAAGCTTTTAAAGAATTATTTCACTTCAAAAATTGACAATCTGCTTATTTTTTTTTCTTGATAAATGTTGTTTGTTGACGCAGACGTCTCTTAACATTTTGGAGTGACAGAAAAAAATATTTCTTTGTATGGCTTCCTCCCAAATGTTTAACTCTTAAACAAGTTACATTCCCCATAAAATACCACCAAAGCCCATTTTAGCCCCTTAACTTGTTTGGTGCCCGGTTACAATATTTTCCACTCTTCTCCTTTCTGTTGATTAGTTTACATGATTCACTTTCTAGCCCAAGAGTATTGTTAGCTATTATAAAGTAATTTAATCAAAAGAACTGTGTTTTAGTCTTTTACGATGTATATCTAAATATTGTTAGAATTGATCAGATATTTCAATTGATATTTCAGACATAATTTCAATTAAAGATGTATCAAGACACAAGACTCGTAAGAACATCATAAGAACATGTTGAGACACAAGCCAAGTGGTAGAGGCCATGAGAACATGTTAAGACATCCGGCCAAGCGCAGACATCGTGACATCCTTTTGAGACACAATCCAAATTACAGACAGCATGAGATCATATTGAGACTCTAGCAAAGTAGCAGAGAGCTTGACGACATGTTGAAACACGAACATAGTGCCAGAGACCATGAGAATATATTGAGACTTGAGCAAATTGTCAGACAGCATGAAAACATGTTGAAATATGAGCCAAGTTCAGACTGCATGAAAACATCTTTAGACATGAGCCAAGTGTCAATGTTAGACAGAATGAAAACATGTTGAGTCCTGAGCCAATTTTCAGACACAATGAAAACCTGTTGACAATGAGCCAAGGATCAGACAGCATGAGAACATGTTGCTACATGAGCTAAGTGCCATACAGTATGAAAACTTGTTGAGACATGAGCCTAATTCAGACAGCATGAAACCATGTTTAGACGTGAGCCAAGTGTCCATGTCAGACAGAATGAAAACATGTTGAGATATGAGCCAAATGGCAGAAAGCATGAAAACATGTTTAGACATTAGACAAGTGTAAGACAGAATGAAAATATGTTGAGATATGAGCAAGGTAGAAGACATCATGAAAACATGTTGAGATATGAGCCTACTGGCAGACAGAATGAAAACAATTTGAGACTTGAGCCAGCACATACATCATAACCAACGTGAGCGTTGAAAAAAAAAAAAAATTCTTAGACACATTTCCCAAAGTCCAAAAGTGTCTTCCCATTTAAAAAAAAAACCTTTCGTTTTCTAACCACAGCTTGTGGTCTCCGACACACTTTCAAAAATTCTCAAGTGGCTTCCCAGTAAGAAATTTCGTTGTCTAGCAACAATGCGTTGCATCGGACAAACGCAAGGAAAGCTTTAAATCGCATCAACATTTTTAGACCGTTGATCTCAGATAACGCATGATAGTCATTTTTAATTAATGAAAGTAAATCCACTGTGCATACAGAAGTACATTGTAGAAACCATCTTTTAAGATCGTAACTCAAGACCTAGTTACTTGGATGAATAGTTCAAAGCCTAGTTATTTTTGTATGACCAGTTCTAACGTGGGTTGGATATTTCATCTTTTTATTGGAATGAACTGTATTACAATGTATATAGTTTGGATAAATGATAAGAATGACCTTGTTTAATTCATTGTATTTGTCTTTACTTCAATGTTCGACACGCATCTCCAATCTGGGACACGTGTTGGCCAATTAGATATTTTTTTTATCAAGACTTGATCCAATCTTAAGGATGGTGATGGATTTTTGTAATCCAACAGTTTTCTGGATATAGAAATTGATATATGCATTATATTTATAATAGCGTCTAGCAGGCAATAGTGCTGAAAGAGGAAGACAAAGAAAAAGATGGTAGGATAACATCAAAGTGTTGACAGGTCTAACACTGGGTGATGCAGTGCGTATTGCAGAAGACAGAAACAAATGGAGGAGGTTGATTCACACGTTTTTTGTGTGGCGCCTGAACGGTCAAATGACTAAGGGTCATGATAATGATGAAACCCATTAATACAAAAGTTGTATATTTAGTGCTATAATTTTTAATAACATCATTTTATTTTTTTTACTTTTAATAATTACATTAAAAAAATTTAAAATTGATATTTTCAACAGGAAAATATTAATTATTAAAAGTGCTAAACCAATGAAGTTATATGTGCAATATATTTGACCATGTGGATTACTGTGTGTTATCTTAAGCTGTAGTCCACCTGAATTTGATCCCATATCCTAGGGATAAAATTCAAAACCATTCATTATTTAAATTTTGGCATATTACATTATTAAAAACATATTATATCATTCGGTCTTCGCGAACAATCCATGACCAGTGTTTCTATCAGAAATACTTCCCCTGAAAAGGGGGACGGGGAAACCCCAGATTTTTGGAGAGGGGGCAGTCGCAAGAGACGTAGCTAAGGTTTGGCAGATTGGGCATAAGTCCTTGAGAACGAGACTAATGCATTTAATATTAGAAAATAATGAGGTTCAGAGTTAGGGGGGGGGGGGAGGTGGTGGGTCGGGTGTGCTGAAAAACGAATCCTGTCCCCTGTCCCTTAAAAGGCGAAAAAATCTTTGACCGCCCATAGCCACACTGATAGTAGCTTAGCCACTATGCAGTGTATCTATCGACTTAACAGGCGAGACAATCTTTGACCGCCCATGGTTACCCTGATAGTAGGTCAGCCACTAGGCAGTGTATCTATCGACATAACAGGCGAGAAAAATGTTTGACCACCCATAGCCACCCTAATAGTAGCTCAGCCACTAGGCAGTGTATCAATCGACTTAACAGGCGAGAAAATCTTTGACTGCCCATAGCCACCCTGATAGTAGCTCAGCCAATGGGCAGTGTATCTATCGACTTAACAGGATAGAACATCTTTGACCGCCCATAGCCACCCTGATAGTAGCTCAGCCACTAGGCAGTGTATCTATCGACTTAACTGGCTAGAAAATCTTTGACCGCCCATAGCCATCCTGATAGTAGCTCAGCCACTGTGCAGTGTATCTATCGACAGAAACATTTTCATATGGATATAGGGTGGAAATCAAAGGCGTCGATCAATCTCGATCAATGCAGGGTTCATGGGAGCCCGTAACCAAAAAATTTGATTTATGTATTATTATTTTTTTTTTGAAATCATTAGTGTTTTTTTAAATTATAATTGCATTCAAAGTTTCTGTTATATTTTTTAGACCGGGAAAGGACCTAAATGTTTTGTAGGAGGCATCATGGTGCCCAGTATCAAATATAACTTAATTTCTTTCATTTTTTGGCGTGAAATTAGGGTAATCGTTCAGAACAAGCTTAAAATTAATCCCATAGTGTAATATCAATTGGGTGAAGGTAGGGCTTCGAAAATTTAGTGTGCTGAAGACTGACGGGCAAATTTAAAATGTTCTAAAATGCAAAAGTACATTTTAGAACATACTTGTAGTTGTGGTTTCTTTCAGACATTTTTGAGGTGGCATTTCAAACTTTCGGGTGAAAAGTATTAAAATTGGCCATAATAATGATTAAAGATATCTTAAATTCAGAATCAGCAGGATGTAAAATTCTCTTCTCTACGTGTGTGTCCCGTGAGTGTTCATGTTTAGCATAGATTAATCTCGACCCATAAATCTGTATAGTCCTAATATCATTTTTAAATTATAAATTTAAGATACAAGAATGTATTCTATCACAGATCGGAATTTATTTTGCAGCATTCTACACTTAATTGGAGAGCGATGGAAAAGATCATAGTTTACAAAATGTAGTTGTCACTTACACTTTGGAACCCCAGTTTGAGCCGTACAACGCTTACGACTGTTGGCTGTCTTGGACATTTGAGTGGTTTAAAAATGAGATCAGTATATTTTATTGAGAAGGATGTTTTCGTAAATGGGGTTTTGGGAACATGAAAATGTATTGCACTGTTTTTGTTTTATGCAATTAATATATTATGTAAACTTTTGAATGTGGCATTTGAAACAATTTAGAAACTTTTTTTTACGACGCTGCTCACTGAGAATGTCCTATTATTATTATTTCCCTTACTCCGTATCCAATCTCTGTGTCTTGAAGTGTTCTTTTGATATCTGCCACACAGGATGTGTCTTAATATGTTCTTGTGCTGCCTGTTCCTTGGGTTGTGTCTTAATATGTTCTCTTTTTGTCTGCCACTTGGCTCATGTTTTAAAAGTTCCTTATGATGTCCGCCACGTTGATCATGTCTTAATATGTTATCTTTTTGTCTGCCACTTGGCTCATATTTTAAAAATTCCTTATGATGTCCGCCACGTGCGTCATGTCTTAATAGGTTATCATGATGTCTGCCTCAAGGGTTGTGACTCCATATGAAATTATGTTGTCTCCCACTTGGCTTGTGTCTGATTGTATTTTCATACTTTCTGCCACTTGGCATGTGTCTTAATAGGTCTTATGTTGTTTGCCACTTTACTAGTTACTCCTTCGTCTTAAATAAAGTCAGAAACATCTTCATATTTTGTATAGTGCCTATTATTTCCAAATGATTGTCTTTATATTTTTTCATGTTGTTTGTCACTTGACTTTTGTTGTTCGTCATGAGTGTCTATAACGTGCAAATCACCTATCAATAAGTGTTGCAGTAAAGTATTTTCGCGTTATTGAAGAGAACCATTTGGACTATAACTAGCTCTAGTGTGGAATCTTAGCCAAGCAAAATGGATATGAGTACATTAGAAATAAACGCCTAGTCAACGAGCGAATGGCGACTGAACATTATATATGGATAAAAAGGGAACTGCGTCCAACAGGGCAGTTGGGTAAAACACTTGTTGTCCATCAAGGCAGTGGGGTAAACCACTTGTTGTCCATCAAAGCAGTGGGGTAAACCACTTGTTGTCCATCAAAGCAGTGGGGTAAACCACTTCTTGTCAATCAAAGCAGTGGAGCAAACAACGTGTTGACCATCAACGCAGTGGGGTAAAACCATGTATCAAATGGGGTTGTCTATCAAGGTAGCGGAGTAAACCATGTTAGAAATGTGGTTGTCCGTAAATGGAGTTGTTTAAACCATGTCACAAAGTGTGGTTGTCCATCAAGGTAGTGTGGTAAACCATGTTATAAATGTGGTGGTTGATCAAGATCGTTGGTTAAACAATGTTATAAATGTGGTTGTGCATCAAGGCAGTGTGGTAAACCATGTTATAAATGTGGTGGTTGATCAAGATCGTTGGTTAAACAATGTTATAAATGTGGTTGTCCATCAAGGCAGTGTGGTAAAATATGTTATAAATGTGGTTGTCGATCAAGGTCGTTGGTTAAACAATGTTATAAATGTGGTTGTCCGTTAAGGCAGTGTGGTAAACCATGTTATAAATGTGGTTGTCGATCAAGTTCGTTGGTTAAACAATGTTATAAATGTGGTTGTGCATCAAGGCAGTGTGGTAAACCATGTTATAAATGTGGTTGTTGATCAAGGTCGTTGGTTAAACAATGTTATAAATGTGGTTGTCCATCAAGGCAGTGTGGTAAACCATGTTATAAATGTTTTTCTTTAACGCAAACGTACTTCTGGGATCCTTGAACAGCCAGTCAAATGCTGACATATAAAAATAACGTATAACCCTGACATGTAACACTGACATATACAAATAACGTATAACCCTGACATGTAACACTGACATATAAAAATAACGTATAACCCTAACATGTATCACTGACATATTATTATATAAATAACGTATATCCCTGACATGTAACACTGACATACAGTTGTGACATACAACACATGGGATGCTAGGAATTTCTTTAAAGAGTTTTTGATATGAAAAATACTTAATACGGGATTTGCGAATAAAATATCTACAGACACTGAGAGATGGGGAACAAGGAAGTGACTGAAAGTAGATAGGGAGATACAAGAATTGGGGAGGGGGGTGATAAATAACGAATGAGACCAGAGTAGTTGGGGGCGGGTATTAAAGATTAAGAAGCAAGATGTAGACATACGTTTATGGTGTAAGAGATTGAAACGTGGGATCTAGAAGCAGTGTGAGGGAAGAAGGGGTTGTGAGAGGTGTGGAAGGAAGCGAGATGGTTGGGATAAAGTAGAGTGTAAACAATTTGGGTAGCATTCCTTCTTAGTAAGTATCAAATTAGATGATTCTTCTATTTAGTTATTTAATTATTTTTATTTATTTAAAAAAAAATAAAAAAATTCCTTACTAAAAACAAAAGGGGGATGACAGCGGAAACCTCCAACTTCTCTCATCGACTTCCGCTGTGTTAACGTAGCTTTTGATTTTAATCTTTATTTTACTTTAATTTTACATTGATCAATTTAAACATTTTTTTAAATAGTTCTTTTTTTTTGTGTGTGGTAAATATTTAAATAGAAAATATGAATGGAAAGAAACTATTTTTTTTTTTTTATTAATGCGGGGTACCATGAGTTTAACACATATGTTGACACCACCCATAGCTACGTCCCTGCACTTCATCAATCAATAAAGGGGAGGGGGAGGGTGGCCTATTGCCATCTTTGGTGATGGACTGAAGAAATGAGACCTACAGGATGGAACAAATGAGACCTGAACTGCCGGGAGAGAGAAGGGACAACAGAAATGAGCGGGGTAGGAGAGATTATTTAAGCCGGAATAAAAATTTAAAACTGGACTATTATACCCTGCGTTGCACGGGATTGCATTAGGACTCATCCTTGTGTGACTGCGATCACATTGGAACCCTCATCCCGTTCTGACACTGATCCCAACTCAGTCCCGTTTCCCGGTGGTATCCTGATCCCGGTGGATCCATTCATGGTTTGGATCCGATCCCTTTGGGATCCCATTTTCTGGTGGTATCCTGGTCCCTTAGGGATAAAGATTCAAATGGGATCCCGGCCCCTATAGAATCCCGTATGAAAAAATTACTGAGTGTTACTGATAGAAAAGTTAACTCCGGGACAGTAAAGAAATAAATAGAACTAACTAAAATGTCATTATTCCTTAGATCCCACTATATATCCTTGTGGAAAAGTTTAAAACTTAGTGGAACACTCTAGATTAAATTTAATAACATGCTCGAAACATGTGTAAAACTATTTTTCTAATCATTTTTTGAATCCGATAAAAATCATTAACAATCATTTTCAAATTAAAAATCATTTTTCCCGGTTGTGATCCCGTTCCCGGTGGGATCCCGTTTTCTGGTGGCTACGATTGCAAGGGGAATCCAGATCCCGGTGTGATCCCGATCCCATAGCTGTCTTGATCCTAGTGGGATCCGGGTATCAGTTGATCCCGATGGACTACCGATTCTGTTAGGATACCACACACTGTTGGATCCCGTTCCACCTCGTCACTCTCTATGCCGATGTGATTCCTTTTCCCGATAGGATCCCGGTGCCTGTTTGATCGCTTTACCCGGTGGGATCGCGTAATCGATGGTTATCAGTTTACTGTTAGATCTCGACCCCCCTAGGATCCTATTACTCTTTGGGATCATTATCGGTGCGAATTTGTTCAAATAAGCTTTTAAATTTTATTATATATCCCCGTAGAACATTAAAGAACCGCCTGGAACATTCTAGATTAAATTTAATATCATTCATGAAAAGTATACAAAATTACATTTTTTAAGTATTTATTTTACAAACACGAAATATTATACAACTAATTTTAACTACTATGCCTAAAGTATAATATTTTAATAACTATAGGGCCCCAATGGAGGCTTATTTAATAAAATAACTTTTTAGTACGTCTTAGATAAGGGGCCCTACTAATATGAGATGCATAAATAATAGAGTTAAAATTTAAAACTGGTCCCATTAAAATCTACTTAAAAATGCCATAGATATAGCTTTTTAAAATTATCGAGCTTTCTAGAAAATTCTAGAATGGATATTATTAGTAGTTAAAGCCAACGATAACTCAATACGGACAAAGAAGTGTATTGCTACAACTCTTGGTCTATATCCATTAATTCCCATAGAAAATATAGTGTCTTCTAAGCCTATTGATATTTATATGGCTAAAAAAGAAATAATGAACTGGGGCCCAGGCCCAGAGAAATAGATATTA
The DNA here is from genome assembly GCA_964033795.1 of Lymnaea stagnalis. Taxonomy (NCBI): domain Eukaryota; kingdom Metazoa; phylum Mollusca; class Gastropoda; family Lymnaeidae; genus Lymnaea; species Lymnaea stagnalis. Next base: position 36,238 of record CAXITT010000814.1, on the reverse strand, counting down.
TCCGTTCATTACCCTTGGATACTTGAATATGGATATTAAAGTAGATGTGTACTAAGTTTGGTCAAGATCTATCAACTCGTGTTGGAGTATTTGTTGTTAATTTGTATATAGATCGTAAAAGGAAAAAACACATTCGGGGCCTCCGACCCATACGGAATGTTTTAGAAAGTTAAAGACCCTTAAGAGTTCCTTCTGGATAATGATGGATATACGTTTCATGTTTGGTCAAGATCAATAAATCCATGTAAAATCCTTTGTAGAACAAACAGACCCACAAAACAAGCAGGCAAATCCCCAAACGTTCACTTTTACATATATCTAGATATGATACAATTTTCCTACTCAATTTGCAAGATTATCAATTGCTAACATGCTGACTATTCAATTATATTGAATCCCTAGTCGAAGGGATCGAAGTCAAGTGACCTACAATTTTATATAAATCATAATAGTCTACTTGCCACAAGATATTTAATTACCTTAACCATTATAGCATAATTAATATTATATATACTTTTTATAAAGTTTAAAATTTTAAGTTTGTATTTAAATTTAAAAAGAGAGTTAAATAAATAATTTTTTTAACAATTGAAACAAAAGATTGCAAAAGCAATGTTTTAATAAAAACTAATACATTTGCATGCCAAAAAAAAAAAATGAAACCTCTTACACATTTTTAAATGATGTCGACTAAAATATGTGGTATAAGAATGCGATTGTTTCCCTTGAAAATCATTTATTTTGTTTAAACATTGTTTAGAGGACAAAGGGAGAAAATTTTTGAAAAAGATTTTGTGAATGGTTAAATTAGATACCATGACAATATTGTAATGTTATTTTGGCTAAAAGTCTTTCTCAGGTTACAGAAGTGAAAAACAAGAAATATAACTATTTTAATATAATATTATTTATAATGCTATATTATGTCATGAACCTTCTACCTCTATCACAATAAACTACTGGCTTTTTAACTTGTAGACACAGTGTATAAGTTGGTGGGTCCTTTATATATTGATTAATAATCTAAGCACAAAGACTCAAATGGTTAGGTAGTCTATAGTGTCACGAGCTCCCTTATTTTAAATGACTCAAATGGTTAGGTAGTCTATAGTATCAAGAGCTCCCTTATTTTCAATGACTCAAATGGTTAGGTAGTCTATAGTGTCACTAGCTCCCTTATGCACAATGACTTAAATGGTTAGGTAATCTGTAGTGTTACGAGCTACCTTATGCTCAATGACTCAAATGGTTAGGTAATCTATAGTGTCACGAGCTCCCTTATGCACAATGACTCAAATGGTTAGGTAGGCTATAGTGTCACGAGCTCCCTTATTTTCAGTGACTCAAATGGTTCGATAGTCTATAATGTCACGAGCTCCCTTATGCAAAATGACTCAAATGGTTAGGTAGTCTATAGTGTCACTATCTCCCTTATGCACAATGACTCAAATGGTTAGGTAGTCTATAGTGTCACGAGCTCCCTTATACACAATGTCTCAAATGGTTAGGAAGTATATAGTGTCACTAGCTCCCTTATGCACAATAACTCAAATGGTTAGGTAGTCTATAGTGTCTCGAGCTCCCTTTTTTTCAGTGACTCAAATGGTTAGGAAGTATATAGTGTCACTAGCTCCCTTATGCACAATAACTCAAATGGTTAGGTAGTCTATAGTGTCACGAGCTCCCTTATGCACAATGACACAAATAGTTAGGTAGTCTATAGTGTCACGAGATACCTTATGTTCAATTACTCAAATGGTTAGGTAGTCTATAGTGTCACGAGCTCCCTTATGCTCAATGACTCAAATGGTTAGGTAGCCTATAGTGTCACGAGCTCCCTTATGCTCAATGACTCAAATGGTTAGGTAGCCTATAGTGTCACGAGATCCCTTATGCACAATGACTCAAATGGTTAGGTAGTCTATAGTGTCTTGAGCTCCCTTATGCACAATTACTCAAATGGTTAGGTAGCATATAGTCTCAAGAGCTCCCTTATGCACAATGACTCAAATGGTTAGGTAGTCTATAGTGTCACGAGCTCCCTTATGCTCAATGACTCAAATGGTTAGGTAGTCTATAGTGTCACGAGCTCCCTTATGCTCAATGACTCAAATGGTTAGGTAGCCTATAGTATCACGAGCTCCCTTATGCACAATGACTCAAATGGTTAGGTAGTCTATAGTGTCTCGAGCTCCCTTATGCACAATGACTCAAATGGTTAGGTAGTCTATAGTGTCTTGAGCTTCCTTATGTACAATGACTCAAATGGTTAGGTAGTCTATAGTATCTTGAGCTCCCTTATGCACAATTACACAAATGGTTAGGTAGCCTATAGTCTCAAGAGCTCCCTTATGCACAATGACTCAAATGGTTAGGTAGTCTCTAGTGTCACGAGCTCCCTTATGCACAATGACTCAAATGGTTAGGTAGCCTATAGTCTCAAGAGCTCCCTTATGCACAATGACATAAATAGTTAGGTGGTCTATAGTGTCACGAGCTACCTTATGTTTAATTACTCAAATGGTTAGGTAGTCTATAGTGTCACTAGCTCCCTTATGCTCAATGACTCAAATGGTTAGGTAGCCTATAGTGTCACGAGATCCCTTATGTTCAATGACTCAAATGGTTAGGTAGTCTATAGTGTCACGAGCTCCCTTATGCACAAAAACACAAATAGTTAGGTAGTCTATAGTGCCACGAGCTACATTATGTTCAATTACTCAAATGGTTAGGTAGTCTATAGTGTCACGAGCTCCCTTATGCTCAATGACTCAAATGGTTAGGTAGCCTATAGTGTCTTGAGCTCCCTTATGCACAACGACTTAAATGGTTAGGTAGTCTATAGTGTCTTGAGCTCCCTTATGCACAATTACTCAAATGGTTAGGTAGCCTATAGTCTCAAGAGCTCCCTTATGCACAATGACTCAAATGGTTAGGTAGTCTATAGTGTCTTGAGCTCCCTTATGCACAATTACTCAAATGGTTAGGTAGCCTATAGTCTCAAGAGCTCCCTTATGCACAATGACTCAAATGGTTAGGTAGTCTATAGTGTCTTGAGCTCCCTTATGCACAATTACTCAAATGGTTAGGTAGCCTATAGTCTCAAGAGCTCCCTTATGCACAATGACTCAAATGGTTAGGTAGTCTAAAGTGTCATGAGCTCCCTTATACTCAATGACTCAAATCGTTAGGTAGTCTGAAGTGTCACGAGCTCTCTTATGTTCAGTGTCATTTTCTCAAATTCCTAGACTACCTCTGGCACCACCTTGTTTTAATATGCCCAAGGAAACATGACAACAATACAATAAACAAAATGGATCCTTAATTTAACTTAAAGTAACGAAAAGATATATATCTTTTAAATTTACGTCCAATATTAAATGTATTCATTTTTATGAAACATGAAATAAAACACACTAAAAGATATGCTGTACAATATAGATTTGAGACTGACCGAAAGTGATTTTCTGATTTCGGCCGAAGTTTAAAAATGGCTTTAGGCCGAAACCGAAAGAAGGCCGAAAGTTAAAAATGAATGTCGGTCGAAACCGAAGCCAAAACGAAGCCGAAACCTAAAATAAAATATTAAGATATTTTGAAATTCGTTCCTACATACATTCTGCATACATCGAAAAATGTGGGAAAGTATAAATATTTGCATTCTTTTTTATAAAAAAATGAGATAATCGTGAGTATTAATAAATAAACATCTAATATAGGGGTCTCACTCTCGCGACCCGCGAGCCATGTGTGACCCACAAGACGATATTTTGGGGCCCGCTACATGACAGAAACGTTTATTGTAAATGCGCCGGCCCCGTTTCCCCCTGTCTCATATCTATAACGTGACTCTCCGCGACGGTTTCAGTCGAATCTCACCGACTAGTCTAATTCTGATTATTTTTTAAAAGTTTCTATATATTTTTTTATTCAACTGTGAATAGGTGAATGAATGTGAATCCTATTTCTTGAGAATCCTTAATGATTTTATTGTTATTAATAAAGGTTGAGCAGATTGTAACGGTAGCGGCACACTCTCATTCAGACACTACCTCCTGCGCCCTCCCCCCCCCCCCCCCCCCCCGGATGATTTGAGTTAGAGACCCTTGACCTTATAAATACTTTGTATTTTACTATTTTAATATAAACGTAATTTAAATTGCTTTACCTTTTGTTTTAAAATTAGTATTGTAGGAGAGAATTTGGCAAAAATTGGGGTGGGTGGGGAGGGAAGTAAATGCAAAATATTATTTTTTTAAATCTGGTCTCTAAAAATTGTGGTTCTAAAAGATCGCTTAATTTGTTTTTAAAGATTGTTTAGTTGGTTGTTATTGATCGGTTAGTTTGTTCTTAAAGATCGGTGAGTTTGTTCATAAAGATCGCTTAGTTTGTTCTTAAATATCGCTAACTTTAATCTTAAAGATCGCTTAATTTGTACTTAAAGATCGCTTAGTTTGTTGTTAAAGATCGCTTAGTTTATTCTTAAGGATCGCTTAGTTTGTTGTTAAAGATCGTTTAGTTTGTTCTTAAAGATCGTTTAGTTTGTTGTCAAAGATCGTTTAGTTTGTTGTTAAAGATCGTTTAATTTGTTGTTAAAAATCGCTTAGTTTGTTCTTAAAGATCGCTTAGTTTGTTGTTAAAGATCGTCCCGTTTTTGTTAATGATCGCTTTATCTGTTCTTAAAGATCGTTTAGTTTGTTCATAAAATCGCTTAGTTTGTTGTTAAAGATCGCTTAGTTTGTTATTAAAGATAATTGACTTTGTTCTTTAAGATCGATTCGTTTGTTCCCAAAGAACATTTAGTTTTCGGTTAAAGATCACTTATTTTATTCTTATAAGTCATTTAGTTTACTATTAAAGATCATTTGTTTTGTTCTTGAAGATATTTAGTTCGGTCTTAAAAATCGTTTAGTTTGTTCTTTAATATCGTTTAGTTTGTTATTAAAGATCGCTTAGTTTGTTTTAAAGATCGTTTAGTTTGTTGTTAAATATCGTTTAGTTTGTTCTCAAAGATCGCTCAATTTGTTCTTAAATGTCACTTAGTTTGTTGTTAAAAATCGCTTTCGCTGAGTATTAATTGACCGAAAACCTGAGTCACTTTCGGCCGGATGGCTGAAAGTCTAAGTCAATTTCGGATGAAACCGAAATTAAGCCGAAAGTTCACTTTTAAGTTTCGACCGAAACCGAAACTTGGCCGAAAGTGATAAAATGGTCACTTTCGGCGCCGAAACCAAAGCCGAAGCCGAAATTTGGTCGGTCTCTAATGTACATACTAGTTTGTGTGCATTATAGCTTAAAGAGTGTGAGCTGTATTGACTTATAGTTATAACTCAATTAACAAGATAAATACATTAATTGTACATCTACAGTGTTTTAATTAAGGTATTCCTCTGTTATTGTATTTTCTTAAATTATGTTCTGTATTTTAAATGTAAATAGTGTTTCTAATGTAATGTTTGTGTTTTTATGTTTGTGAAAAAAGCCTTCAACCTGTAATGTCATAAATGCTTCCAAACCATTTTTACTCACTCTCCCTCCGGTTTCGCAAAAAATCACATTTCCTCCTCTCCCCTCCCCCCCCCACACTGTGTACTCACATTGGGACGCTCAATTTGTTTCCTGTGTTCATTTACTAAATATTGCCCTTTATAATAGGACATAGCCACTCCCCCGTTTCCGCAAAAACCCCCCTTTCCCCCCCCCCCCCCCCCCCCCACACTGTGTACTCACATTGGGACGCTCAATTTGTTTCCTGTGTTCATTTACTAAATATTGCCCTTTATAATAGGACATAGCCACTAATACCTGTTTATATATTTACACGAATTGTAAATGGACTTTGTACCGCATTTCGAGTATTTGGGGATGAAGCGTGTCTTGCAAATAAACCTTATTATTATTATTAAGAATGTGACGCACTTGAATTGCACTATTTAACGAGTTTCAAGACTTCTAATACGGACATTGATTTTAGCAAAGTGTCTGGGCATTTTTAACACAGACATCTGGATATTGGTTTTAACACTGGCCTCTGAGCATTGATTTTAACACATGCTTCTGGGCATTGATTTTAAGACTGGCCTCTGGACATTGATTTTAACACAGGCCTCGGGCCATTGATTTTAACAAAGGCTGCTGGGCATTGATTATAACACAGGCCTCGGGGCATTGATTTTAACACAGACCTCTTGGTTTTGGTTTTAACACTGGCCGCTGGGCTTTGTATTTAACACCAATATGACTTGTATCACTATATTTTTTAAAAATAATAAATCGCTTCATCAATATGCAGGTGATCTTAAAACGAAAAAACTTGTTGAGAACATGAGAGAAATGTAGTTTTTTTTTGTTTCATTGAAACGTACCATTGTATCTTCTCTGAATCCATTTATACATTAACATCCTTTTATTGAGAAATTAACATCCTTTTATTGAGACATTAACATCCATTTATTGAGAAATAACATCCAATTATTGATAATTTACGTTGGGCGATGATTTTAAAAATAAACCGAATAATTGTGTTTCTTATTTGACTTAAATGAACGATGCAACTCTTAAACTATTTGTAATTTTTACAGAAGATGTGACTATTACATATTGTAAGATAATTTTACTGAAAGACGTAGTGGCTAATAAACACACTTTAGTTCGTGCGTGACTTCAAATAAATTCTGTCTTAAATAATTTAACCTTAATCACGTTTTGCATTATAAATTTTTTTTTTTTGTATGGCTCTGGGTGAAACGCTCGATGACACTTATTTCTTCATGGGTCTAACACAATGTACACACACTTCACAGATCTAATCTAAACGTGAACAGTATTCCAAGATATCCACGAGTGTGCCTCAATCATTTTCAGTGTTTGCTAATGAATCTGAGATGATCCGCTTACACATTCACTCCAAGAGGCGGGACATCTTTTTGTACTGCAACAATTTGATATTATTTTTTTTAAATCTTCTTATCACTCGACTTACATGGCAGTTCTCGAAAGATACAATAAATAGTTTGAAAGTCACAAACAAGCCTGGGACCGACACACTAAGTTTGAAAGACTAAAAGTGATTGTGACATTAAATTTCCAACAAGCTTCATAGTTTAGTAACAGTAAATCAGGGCCTTACTGTCCAGTAATTGCTTGTTGCAATACAATTTGAAATATATTGTGAGGCAAAAAAAAGAATTTATTTTAACATTTTAATTCCTCGCATTTGTTAGGCTTTCTTCTGTACAACCACTGTTCTGATTAGAGTCCCAGACTTCATTCAATACAACATCTGTTCTGATTAGAGACCAAGATTTTCTTCAAATACAACTACTGTTCTGATTAGAGTCTCTGACTTTCTTTAATGCAACTACTGTTCTGCTTAGAGTGTCTGACTTTCGTCAATACAACTACTGTTCTGAGTAGAGCCTCTAACTTTCTTCCATTTACATAGTTTTTCTGATTAGAGTCCAATACTTTCTTCAGTACAAATACTCTTCCGATTAGTGTGCCAGGTTTCTTTAGTAAAAATACAGCTCTGATTAGAGTACCTTGCATACACCCCCCCCCGACCCCTCAAAACCCCTAACAATATTAACAGGGGTTTACCAATGTTAATTTTATGTCTTCTGACAGCTAGTAAACACATGTCTTCTCAAATCTTAGGGCAGCTGTTAAACAGCGAATTTAACTTGCGCCAATTTGAATCTATGCATTTTAAATTTGCCCTACAGTCTTAGGCACACTTAATTTCTAGACATCGATCCCCATCGCTAATTAATTGACAGAGCACGGTTGAATATATGATTGTGGTAAATGATTACCCAGTGTTTTAACCTATAATCGGAGTGAATTTATTTTATACATGAGATTAAGTGCCTTAATACCCCCATCTCTCTGAAAATTGAAAAAAATTTATTGCATGGATCAAATATTAATTCTGAATTAAGGTATACTCTCAAATGCAGCTCTTGATTGTGAAATTATCAAATTTTTATTGAAAAAGCTCCCGAAAAACTAACAGAATAGCTTTTAATGAAATTGTTTCACCGAGGCGTAAGGTGGATAACATGTTTTGTTTTGAAATGACTTTTAGTTGTAGCTATATGTGAATAACACAAGTGTAAGTTAATGACCTGTTTAAGATTAGGGACAACACTTTTATGATGCTAGTGTCTAAGGATAACTCTTGAATTAATTTATCACCTGCCCGTAACTAGGGAAATGAGCCTAGATTCATCTGTAACATTGCGGTGATTTCTTGCACTGTTGCAAATATTGCAATAGGCAACCAGGCGTTACATTGTTGTATGATAAATACCATCCCAGTCTGTCCGATCACTTTCCTACAGTAAGGACATTAGATCACTTTCAAACAGCAGGTCAATCAGATCACTTTCCAAGTCAATCAGATCACTTTACAACATCAAGTCAATCAGATCACTTTCCAACAGCAAGGAAATCAGATCACTTTCCAACAGCAAGTAAATCAGATCACTTTCCAACAGCAAGTATATCAGATCACTTTCCAACAGCAAGGAAATCAGATCACTTTCCAAGAGCAAGTAATAATAATAAATAATAAAGTTCATTTCAAAAACACGCTTCATCCCCAAAGGCTCGAAGCGTGGTACAGAGTCAAAAAAAAACATATCTATAATCTACCACATTTAAAACAAACGCAACACTACAAAAACTAATTACAAGCATACAATCTCAAAGTCTTTCTAGCCATTTCAACCAGGAGCAACACAGCCATTATGCATTAACTGGAAAATAAGGTAGACAATTATCACAGAAGGTATTTGCGAAATAGATGTGTCTTTAGATCGGTTGTAAAGGACTCCAGTGTAAATCAGATCACTTTCAAACAGCAAGTATATCAGATCACTTTCCAACAGCAAGGAAATCAGATCACTTTCCAAGAGCAAGTAATAATAATAAATAATAAAGTTCATTTCAAAAACACGCTTCATCCCCAAAGGCTCGAAGCGTGGTACAGAGTCAAAAAAAAACATATCTATAATCTACCACATTTAAAACAAACGCAACACTACAAAAACTAATTACAAGCATACAATCTCAAAGTCTTTCTAGCCATTTCAACCAGGAGCAACACAGCCATTATGCATTAACTGGAAAATAAGGTAGACAATTATCACAGAAGGTATTTGCGAAATAGATGTGTCTTTAGATCGGTTGTAAAGGACTCCAGTGTAAATCAGATCACTTTCAAACAGCAAGGAAATCAGATCACTTTCCAACAGCAAGTAAATCAGATCAAATCATTGAAGGAGCCTTAAATACAGACATCCAATGTAATGATAACCTTATTAGTCTTCACCACACAAACAACCAATGTAAATATAACTTTATTAGTCTTCACCACACAACCATCCAATGTAAAGATAACCTTATTAGTCTTTACCCCAGACGGAGTAAGCATGTCTGGATAGAGACGACGCTAAGCAACTAATTTTCCTAAACATAATTACACATTGAGTTATAAAATAATATATGTTATAACATATGATCCAAACAACGTGTCTTTACAAACAACTATGTAATAGTTATATGTTCATTCATTAGATAGAATTAATTGTTTTAGATAAGCAAACCTTAACCTGGCTAACACGCCTCCCAGTTTAGAGACACATGTCAAACAGAGAGTTAACATATAAAATACAATAGAAATATACATGTGCATTTGTATTAGAATGATCATAGATTAAACCAATTTAAAACATATGATCATACAATGTATCCAAATAAAGGACTTGAGATCGAAATGCTTAAACAACTCAATATTTCAGAATTTGCCGGCTTGATACTCACGAGTAATGACGAGGTAACTAGATTGAAGACCTTATAAGAACCATACGGTAACTATTTGTGAAGACCTTATAAGAACCATATGGTAAATATTTGTGAAAATCTTATAAGAACGTTTATAAATTTCTATGTGGTAAATATATTAATTTAATATAATCCGTCTTTTCTTGATTTCTATAATTGTGCTGACCAAGACTAAGGAAGTGAATATATTTCAGCGTTGTCAAATTCTCCCCTGATTAAATATAACTTTTACCGTGTAGTTAACGCTCTCCATGGGTTGTACACAAAGATATCAAATGTAAGTAACGTATAATGAAAACATACAAAAATGGATTAGAACGTTCCAAACATATCACCCTAGTAAAATTTAAATGCCCTGGGTGCAGGTGTCCGTGTTATCCATATTCATAAATCATACACAAATCTTTCTAACCTAGGTTTGTCTTTGACTACTACTAGTAACACTGCGTCCATCTCATTAAAATGTCCATCAATAAATATCTACCTCCACTACCAATATGTCCAAATGATATCGCCTTCTATTTCCCATCGTCTGAATAGAATCACTACAAAATACCCGCGCAAATGCCATTCACATATCTACATCATTAAAGACAACATCCCTAGCTATCATGTCTTCCTCACTGTCTACTTGGTGTCTGCCTGCCTCTCAAGCTGTCATGTATTCCTCGCTGTCTACTTGGTGTCTCCCTGCCACTTAAGCTATCATGTCTTCCTTGTACTACAATAAACGCTGCTAATGTCAGGTTAACTACTCCATCATCTATTGTACTTTGGTCTTGTACCTACACCCATCGTCTCCCTTCTCATCACTGGTCATTTGAAACATTTAATATGAACTACTATGCATTTTATTTAAATTATTTTCTAGCCATTGGTATACAGTGCAAAACGTGATTTATTTTTAGTATACATTTATTATTTTCCAGGGGTGTCATATGACCTAACTTGACCCACACTACAGACGACTTTAAATTCATTTGAAATTAGCCCTGAATTTCCTAAGATTTTCTTACATTTTTTTTTTTACATTTCTACAGGGCAAACAAATATTGCATTATAACATTAAATATATTTACAACATATCAATAGTTTTCACAGAATGCTAATTTATAGATGATATATTTGTTTCATTAGAAAACCTTAGAGGGAAACACGTTCTTTAAGATATTATAAGTTTGTGGAAATGGTAAAGCAGAAAAAGTGAGCCTGGTTGTCTTTAAATAAAAGCAATATGTCGTTGTCATAGAATATATTATTTTAAAATGAAAGAAAAACCGGAGGGAACTATTTACTGTTTGTCTTTCACCGACCAATTTCAAAATATGTGTACAATTGTGTAACATCAAATACAGTATTTACATTTAATTTATCACCAAAAAATATGGGAAGGTATTTTTTTTTATATTTTCAATTTTTTGCATCCCTACATATCGGGATCGAAATCGGGAAAAATCCCAGGCTTGGCAATTAGAAAACGACTACTGTCGTTTGGTTAAGCTTTTAAATAACATTTAAATTTCTTATACAAAAACTATCTTAATGTTTCTTTAAAAAACTACATCTGAAATGGAAAACAATAATTCTTTTTATTGGTTAATATTTAAATAAAAATGTTAAGTTATATTTTGTTTTAAGACATTATTCGCAGAAATTCAAAATTAAATACCCCGTAACATTATCTAAATGTAGATATAAATTAATATTTAAATGCGTTTATAATTATTTCCCCTGTAACCAAGTTTATTGGAATTTATACCCCTCTATTGTTTTCCAGTACGTAAAGTATTTTTTTTTAAAAATCTGTAAAGTAGAAGCATGCAGCAATAATGCAATGCATTTGTGAGAAATATTATTTATTTGATTCTTTTTTAGCAGATTTTTGTAAAACTATTTTTTTCAAGTATTCTTTTTTTAAATTCTTTACTTTGCCGTCTTTACTTTAGCTCATATAGTGCGGAAAAGTTATCAGGTGAGTTGTGGGACATCGATAGTTTTAATTTAATACATTTTAATAGGTAAAATATTATTTGAAATCAACTTTAAAATTATACCATATTAATCATATGGATCATGTATTTTAGATATATATAAGAATGTTCTTTGTGTTTTGTCATTAAGTATATTTTTTTTGACACGAGACTCATACTAGAGTCATCCCCCTCTATATGTCAGAGCCATCCACCAAAATATGTGATTTAACTACTGAGTCATACACTAATATATATCATTTAACCACAGAGCCATCCAACAATATATGTCATTTGACTACATAGTCATCCACCAATATACGTCATTTAACTATAGAGTCATCCATCAATATGTCATTTAATTACAGAGTTATCCACCAAAATATGCCATTTAACTACTGAGTCATACACCAATATGTGTCATTTAACTACAGAGTCATCCACCATTATATGTCATTTAACTACAGAGTCATCCACTAATATATGTCATTTAACTACATAGTCATCCACTAATATATGTCATTTAACTACAGAGTCATACACCAATATATGTCATTTAACTATATAGACATAATGCGTTGTTATGAAATTCCAGCTAAATGAACTTGTAAAAGATTTGCACCAAAGACACTTTAAACAGATAATTATAATTTAAAAATAGAAGATAATAAACAAGCCTTAAAATTTTAACCTTGCATACAGGTAACGCCCCTTATAAGAATATAATTTAGTGTTCAGACTGAAATCTAAACAATTGAAAAGAGGAAAAGTGTTTTGAAACAAAATGTACTCTCAAAGGGTCTAGCTATCGTGGGAAAGTAGGAAGGCCATGAATGTTGATTCTGTGTGGCTATTATCTGTCAGATGGATGTAAGTATATAAATGTAAGAATGCATGCATTGTCTTTGACACGCGTGTGTGGCTATTATCTATCACTCGGACGGAAGTATATGAATGTAGGTGTTATAGAGAGCTTGTTTACATCATATTTTCTCGTGCGTGCCCTCTGATTGACCCCGCATGAGACGCTGTGTTCACAAAGGGGTGCGGCTTAGGTCTTTGAAGTGGCTTGTTTACAATCGGCTTCCAATTACGCATTGGGTAGATTGTTTTCGGGTAATTTCTGGAATATACTCCTTAACCCGAGATATGTAAACAACACGTCATAAGCCCTTCTCGAAGCATCTTACTCCACATATATATAAGGGATTGACAGGCACGACGACGGAGATTTCCGATAGATTTTCTTAACATTACGAGGCGTGTTTTATTCTTTGTGTATTTGTGTGCTCCTACTTATATGTGTTTATTTCGCATTATTTATTGGCATCATTATTTCTAATTGTATTAACTGTGTACCGGTACGACATCTGCCATACTGTAAGTTGAAGATTGTAATTTTATTTTATTTTATTTTGTAATTATCTTAAGACATAATAAATCTTAATTAATTGTAACTAGAAACTGTTTTGGGTCGTATCTTTAATATTGTTGATTATATGGTATCGTCCTTTGTTAGGCACTGTTTACAACGAGCCAATTAAAATTAAAATAGGAGATTAATTTCTCCCAATACAAGTCAGTGCGTAACAAATTGGGTTGCTCGTCCCGGATATAGCGGACTCTATATTATTATTTTTCTCAAGACCCCAATTCTAACAAATTGGGGGCATCGTCCGCGATAACCGAATCCATATTTTATTCTCATTAGACCCCAATTTTAACAAATTGTGGGATTTTCCGAGGATAATTTTAATCCATAGTTTTTAATACACCAATAATAAATTGAGCGTTTTTTCTGTGGATTTTGACAAACTGTTTACCTTAATACACTCAAACTAATTTGAGATCACGATACCATTTTACGACACCAACAACAGAGCTGGTTACAATTTTTTCATTAGTGTGTGCACTAAGCTTAAATTTTTAAAAAAATCATTGTTATATTTTGCCTGTGTCAAAATGGATTTTGATATTGAAAACCCATCAGTAGAGGCATTAGACAAATGTTCTAGGAAGGAGCTATTTTCCATTGCTAAAGCTCTAGAAATAAATGTAGCTCATTCGGCCGTAAAAAAGACCATACGAGACATGATCATCGTTCACTTTGTGGATGAAGACATGTTATCTGAAGATGAACTTGCCTCAGTCACACAACCGACTGATCCAAGTATGGAGCTCCAACTAAAGCTCAAACAAATGGAACTAGATGCCCAGAGAGAAAAAGAACGTGAGCTTAAACAGCTGGAGCTAAATAAAGAACGTGAGCTGAAACAGCTGGAGCTTGAAGCTCAGAGAGAGAAAGAAGAAAAAGAACGAGAGCTTAAACAGCTGGAGCTAAAAGCTCAGAGAGAGAAAGAAGAAAAAGATAGAGAGCTAACAATAAAGTTAAAACAAATGGAAATAACGGCCAATTTAGGAGCAATGGAAAATAGACTCACGGCTCCAGCCGGTCAGGGTTGCGATGCAATTAAATTTGCAAAAGTAATCCCTAAATTTACAGAAAAAGAGGTTGACCAATATTTTGCGCAGTTTGAGATAACTGCCCAAAATTTTAAAATTCCTGAAACTATGTGGTCCACCTTACTTCAACCAGCCTTGACCGGAAGGGCATCTGAAGTCTTTGTGTCCCTGAATGCGGAACAGCGCGGGGACTATAACCTAGTAAAATCATTAATACTTAAGGCTTATGAATGTGTCCCCGAAGCATACCGTAAAAAGTTTAGGGAACTGTGGAAACGTGATGGCCAGACTCATGTTGAGTTCCTCCGGGAAAAGGAACGGCTCCTGGACAAGTGGCTGCACGCAACCAACACCGAGACAGACTTCAAGAAATTCAAGAACCTCATTCTGATGGAGGAGTTCAAGAACTGTGTTCGTACTGAAGTGCGAATACATATTGCAGACCGTGGCGAAGGTGACGCACATACGGCAGCAGTGTTAGCCGACGACTTCACCATCTCACATCAACTTTCCAAGAATCCATCTGACACCAAAAATGACAGGCACAATAAGACAGCTGTATCAACTTACAGTAAACCTCCACAAAAACCATTCAAGCCCGGTACGAAAGAAATTGGTGCAAAAGACACATGTGCCTACTGTAAAAAAGAAGGACATACGAGGGATGATTGCTGGAAACTCAAGAAGAAAACTGAGAAGACCACACATCCTGGTACACAACACAAAGTCTCCGCTTGTACGTCTCGTCATACATCTGGAAACACATTTTCAAAATTCAAGAGTTTTTGCTCTCCAGATGTCCATACAAACTTCAAAGAGGTTTGTCACGACTCATCAAAGAGTTTCAAAATGAACAATAAGGCTAGTTTTACTGACTCCAGCCAAGTTCCTGCTTTGACTGCGAGTTTTATGAGCTTGTCGCCAAGATCCTTTTGCACCAAGAAGAGGTCTACCTCCAGAGGGCGTCTTACTGAGGACTTGTGTGCAAGTTTTGACGACTCTACCCAGAGTTTTACTTCCTCTACCCTAGCCGAATGTTCTCAATACTCCAACAAGAGTTTACCTACCAAGGTCCAAAATTCTACATCAGAAAATACTGATGTCATACAAGACTTCATGCCTTTCATATCGGAAGGATTCGTATCACTGCCAGGTGATTTTTTCAGTCTACAACAAATCAAAATCTTACGAGATACAGGTGCTTCACAGTCCTTACTACTTGAGGGTATACTTCCCTTGTCTGAATCTACTGCTACTGGGAGCAACATTCTGTTACGAGGTGTAGAGCTTGGATGCATAGATGTACCTTTACATCTCATCAACGTAAAATCTGACTTAGTCTCCGGACCTGTGGTTGTGGGTGTCCGACCAACATTACCATTGGACGGCATCTCGTTGCTGCTAGGCAATGACTTAGCTGGTGGGAAGTTGATAGCCGAGCCAATCGTTACTCATGAACCTTGTTTAAATGAAAATCAAGAACAAGATCAAGAATTGTATCCAGCATGTGCTGTGACAAGGGCCATGAGTTCCAAGATCTCCACAAAAGAGATTTTACAAAAAAGCAATAAAATTCTTCCTGAAATTGACATGGGAAAAACATTTTTTGCAAGTCTAAATGAAGAGGCTAGTAATTACAAGACTCCCACTCGAATGCAACTTATTGAAGAACAGAAGAGTGATCCAGAAATAGTCAAACTTCGAGAGAATGCTTTGACCCAAGAAGAAGCTGAACAATTCCCGATATGTTATTACCTTTAAGATGACATACTTTTGAGAAAATGGCGACCTCCAGACGCAAATACTGACGAAGAATGGAGGATAGTTCATCAAATAGTAGTTCCTACCCCATTCCGGAACGAAGTCCTGAACTTAGCCCATGACTCACCACTTTCAGGTCATTTGGGAGTAAAGAAGACATATCACAAAATCACGTCGCACTTCTTTTGGCCCAAAATCAAGAAAGATGTGGTTGAATACTGCAGATCATGTCATATTTGTCAGGTGGTAGGGAAACCAAATCAGAAGATACCAGCAGCTCCTCTTCAACCCATTCCAGCATTCGAAGAACCTTTCAGTCGCGTCATTATAGACTGCGTTGGACCTCTGCCAAAAACAAAATCAGGTCACCAATACTTGCTGACAATCATGTGTGCGTCAACAAGGTTCCCAGAAGCTATTCCTCTTCGCAATATCAAGACTCCGAACATCGTCAAAGCCTTGACGAAGTTTTTTACATTGTTTGGTCTTCCGAAGTCTGTACAGTCTGACCAAGGAACCAACTTCAAGGCTGGA
>CAXITT010000814.1:7855-19123 GCA_964033795.1 Lymnaea stagnalis | reverse complement strand
TCTGTTTAAAAAATGTTTGCAGGCAAATGTAACTGTAAATTTAAATAAATGTGAATTTTGTCATGCAACTGTGGAATATTTAGGTCACATAGTGGGTCAAGGTCATGTAAAGCCTGTTCAAGCTAAGATAGATGCTATGGTATCACTTCCACCACCCACTATTAGAAAACAGTTAATGAGATTTTTGGGAATGGCATGTTACTATAGAAAATTTTGCAAAAATTTCTCAGTTATTGCTTCTCCTTTAAGTAATATGTTAAAGAAAAATGCAACATTTCATTGGTCAGATGCTTGTCAGGAAGCATTCGAAAACATTAAAAATATACTTGCTAATGCTCCTGTTCTCATTGCACCAGACTTTAACAAACAGTTTAAATTAGCTGTAGATGCCAGTGACGTTGGCATTGGTGCAGTTCTTTTTCAAGAAGATGACCACAATGTAGATCATCCTGTCTCTTATTTCTCAAAGAAATTCAACTCACATCAGAAAAACTATTCCACTGTAGAAAAGGAATGTTTAGGTTTAATTCTTGCTCTCCAACAATTTGATTTTTATGTCAGTTGTTCTTTACATTCAGTACTTGTTTTTACTGATCACAATCCTTTAACATTTTTGAATAAGATGGTCTCCAAAAATCAAAGATTGTTAAGATGGAGCCTATTTTTACAAGAATATAATTTGGACATCAAACATATTAAAGGCAAAGACAATGTCATTGCAGATACTTTGTCCAGAAATTAATTTTCACTTATGTTATTGTTTATAAGCTGTTAAGAAGTTTTTGTCTAATATTTTGAGAGTAAGAAATGTACTTTCTTCAATTTTAATGGAAAAAGAATTCCATTTTTGAACAATGAATTTTTTTTCTTTTAAGAGGGGAGGTGTTATAGAGAGCTTGTTTACATAATATTTCTCGTGCGTGCCCTCTGATTGACCCCGCATGAGACGCTGTGTTCACAAAGGGGTGTGGCTTAGGTCTTTGATGTATTCTTGTTTACGCCGCCAACGAATAAAAATAATTAATCTGTTCCAAATAGTATTTGGTAGAATGATTGGGATTTTTCTCGAAATGTCTCGAAGGCAGGGCTTGGGCGTCGGTAGACCCACCTATATAAGGGATTGACAGGCACGGAGGAGGGACGGAGTTTTCAGATAGATTTTCTTAACATTACGAGGCGTGTTTTATTCTTTGTGTATTTGTGTGCTCCTACTTATATGTGTTTATTTCGCATTATTTATTGGCATCATTATTTCTAATTGTATTAAGTGTGTACCGGTACGACATCTGCCATACTGTAAGTTGAAGATTGTAATTTTATTTTATTTTATTTTGTAATTATCTTAAGACATAATAAATCTTAATTAATTGTAACTAGAAACTGTTTTGGGTCGTATCTTTAATATTGTTGATTATATGGTATCGTCCTTTGTTAGGCACTGTTTACAACGAGCCAATTAAAATTAAAATAGGAGATTAATTTCTCCCAATACAAGTCAGTGCGTAACAGTAGGTATGCATGCATTGTCTTTGGCAAACATTAGAACGCCTTGAGGAGTGAGTTTATCGTAGCGTGATGGAAGAATTTAATTGCATTCTATGGGAACCGTTACAAATGGGAGGCGTCATCGATAGAAGTTAGGTGAGGAACGAGTGTCACCATATGAAGTTACTGTACTGACCACCAACAGCAGTCCTCACAAGAAATCTTCTTCCCTGTGTGTTAAGTCTTTGACTCAGACACAGCTTGTACAAGTTGTTTTTTTCCTCCACAGTAATCCATGGTGTTATTCTAAGTTTTATTTGGAAGAGTATGTTAAGTGGTTAGGTTGAGCTCTGCATATATCACATTGCATAGATGATTACTTGATATATTTCAACAATATTGAGCATTTAGTTAAAGCTTGTTGAAATTAATCATTGCAAGGGGTTGACCGTGTTGACAATGAACGCATTTGAAACACAGAGCGAAGGCGAGACGTATGAAAGATCCAGGTAACATCCTTGTCGATAGAAAAGACCCTTAATTTGAAGAGTAGGAATTGTTCAAGACATCGCTATAAAGATGTGTAGCGTCGTACTTGAAGCATTAGTTAGGATTGCTTCTATTGTGGCTTACTTGTGTTATGAATATGTTAATTGAATAGTCTTATTTATGGGATAGCCATCTATATTTTATAGCTTATCTTTTAAGGTGTTTTATTTCATGTTTCCTAAGAAATTCATACATATTTTTTTTTAAATACCTTCAATATTAGACAGTAAATTTTAAAGATATATTATTTTTCGTTACTTTAAGTTAAATTGAGGATCCATTTTGTTTATTGTATTGTAGTCATGTTTCATTGGCCACATTAAACAAGGTTGTGTCAGAGGTAGTGTAGAAATTTGAGAAAGTGTCACTGAACATAAGGGAGCTCGTGACACCATAGGCTTCCTAACCGTTTGAATTATTGAGCTTAGATTGTCAATCAATATATGAAGGACGCGCCTAGTCATGCACGGTGTCTACAAGTTAAAAAGCCATGAGTTTATTGTGATTTAGGTTGGAGGTTCATGACATAACATATCATTATAAATAATGCTATTTAAAGAGTTATATTTCTTGTTTTTCACTTCTGTAATCTGGGAAAGGCAATTAACCAAAATAACATTATCATATTGTCATGGTATCTAATTTGAACCATTCACATAATCTTTAAAAAAAATGTTCTCTTCTTTTTATTTAAACAATGTTTAAACAAAATAAATGTGTTTCGAGGGAAGCAAACGCATTCTTATCCTTCATGTTTTAGTCGATATCATGAAGGATTTTGTAAGAGCATTTATTTTAATTTTGTGCCATGCAAATATAGTATTTTTTTAAGGTACAATGGTTTTGCAATTTATTTATAAAAATGTTTAAAAACATTCTTTATTTAACTTTAAAAAAAATGTAAATAGAAACTTTAAATTTCAAACCTTATAAGAAGTTAAAATAACATTAATTATGTTCTGTAGCATGTAATGATGCTTCAAGTGGACTATTAGGACATATAAAACTGTAGACCACTTGCTTTCGATCCCTTCATCTAGAGATTTAATATAAATGAATAGTCAGCATGTATGCAATTGATAATCTTGCAAATTGTGCACGAAAATTTTATCATATCTAGATATATGCAAAAGTGAAAGTTTGTGGATTTGTTTGTTTGTTTGTGGGTTTGTTCTACAAAGGCTTTTACATTTTGGTTGGATCTTGGCCAAACCTGACACATATATCCATCATTATCTGGAAGGAACACTTAAGGGGCTGTGAACTTTTTATAACACTCCGTTTGGGGCCGGGGGCCCCGAATATGTTTGTTTTTTCATATTATGATCTGTATACAAAGATAACTACAAATACTCCTACACGAGTTGATGGATCTTGACCAAACTTAGTACACATGTACTTTAATATCCATATTCAAATATCCAAGGGTACTGAACGCATAATATCCAAGTTATTTTTTTCTTATTTAGCCATATAAAGTTCAATATGCTTAGACAACACTATATTTGCTATGTGAATTGATGGATATAGACCTTGCATTGTAGCAATACACTTCATTGTCCTTATTGAAATATAGGTGGATTTAAAACTAATAAAAATCCATTCTAGATTTTTCCAGAAAGCTCGATACTTTTAAAAAGCTCTATCTATGGCATTTATAAGTAGATTTTAATGGGACCAGTTTTAAATTTTAACTCTCCTTATTTATGCGTCTGATATTTGTAGGGCCCCCCCTCTCAGACATAACTAAAAAAGGTACACTTATTAAATAAGCCCCGATCGGGGCCCCTATTTTAATTAAACTGTTCTATAGTCATAGTAGTAAAAATTAGTTGTATAATATTTCGTTTTTGAAAAATAAATACTTACAAATGTAGTTGTACACATGTTTCGAGCATGTATTAAATTTAATCTAGAATGTCCCAGAAAGTTCTTTAATGTTCTACGGTGATATATAATGGAATTTAAAAGCTTATTTGAACAAAATAGCACCGAGAATGATCCCAAAGAGGAATAGGACCCTAAGCGTGATCGAGATCTAACAGTCAACTGGTACACATCGATTACACGATCCCATCATGATCCCATTGGGTAAAGCGATCAAACAGGCATCGGGATCCTATCGGGAAATGGGATAACATTTGAAAAGAGAGTGCCTAGGTGGAACAGGATCCAAAGGTGTACGGTATCCTAACGGGATCGGTAGTCCATCGGGATCAACTGACATTTGGATCCCACTGGGCTCAAGACACCTAGGGGAACGGGATCCGACCTGGATCCCCCCTGCAATAGTAACTACAAGAAAACGGAATCCCACCGGGAATTGGATCACACCGAAAAAAGGGATTGCACTGGGATCTGGGTGAGAATGGTATTGGGGTCCCATTGAGATTGGGGGGTCTTATCGGGATCGGGGCCTTAATGTAATCCCCTGTAACGCCGGGTATATTGGCTATATTATATCATATGTATATATATAAAACTGAATGTTTGTGGACTTGTTTGTTTGTGGGCTTGTTCCACAAAGGCTTTCACATGGATTGATGGATCTTGACCAAACTTGGCACATACTTCCTTCATTATCCAGAAGAAACTCTTAAAGGGTTAAGAATTGTTTCATAACATTCAGTTTGGGGCCGAGGTCCCCTAAATCTTTTTTTTTTCGTTATATGAAATATATTATTAAAATGAACAACAAATACTCCTACATGAGTAGATGGATCTTGACCAAACTTAATACTCAGACACTTTATTATCCTTCTTCAAATTCCAAGGGGGTACTGAACTCGAAATATCCATTCTTTTGGGGCCAGGGGCCCCAGTTCATTTTTCCTTATATAAGCTTTATAAATATCAATATGCTTAATACTCTTAATAAATGGATGGATCTTGACCAAACTTATAACACACACACATGATCATCCATAGTCAAATTCCGAACGGTATTGAACTCATAATATCCATTTCTCTGGGGCTTTGGGGGGGGGGGGGAATTGGTTCATTTTTCCTTAAATAAGCTTTATCAATATCAATACTGTTAGACAACGGTACAAGTTTATGTGAATTTAAGGATCTAGGAATAGCTTTGTTCATTAGGCTTCTTTGTTCGTATTGAAATATCAGTAAATTTAAAACTAATAATATCCATTCAAGAATTTTCCAGAAAGATCGATAATTTTAAAAAATTATATCTATGCCATTTTTTAAGTAGATTTTACTGGGAACATTTTTAAATATTAACTTTATTATTTATTCGTCTGATAGCTCGCTTACTGAGTTGTTCCGTAGTGACAGTTGAGAAGTCGATGTCACCATAATGTTGTTGAACGGGATTAGATTTAACAGGAAAACTTTATGAAAGTAATTTAAGAAATGTTAATTTTTTTTCTGTCTCCTACATCAAGTAGCCATTTGGCGAAATCTACTTCGTGAGGAAGAGCTCTCATATATGTTGTCAGTGTAAGGGCATGCATGTTACGCCACAAAGGATGTTTTTTAATGCAACTGGTGTCAGTAAATGCTTCGGAGCAGTGGCGTAACTAGGGTCGGTGTCACCCGGTGCGGTAAACTCGTGTTGTCACCATCCCCCCCCCCAATCACCACTTCAACTTCAAAGATGGATGTGTTATAGTTGAAAAAAGTCCACAGTATAATAATGACAAGAACAAAAAAAACAAATTAAAGGTCAGAAGATATACGCCACAAAGGATGTTTTTTAATGCAACTGGTGTCAGTAAATGCTTCGGAGCAGTGGCGTAACTAGGGGCGGTGTCACCCGGTGCGGTAAACTCGTGTTGTCACCATCCCCCCCCCCCAATCACCACTTCAACTTCAAAGATGGATGTGTTATAGTTGAAAAAAGTCCACAGTATAATAATGACAAGAACAAAAAAAACAAATTAAAGGTCAGAAGATAAATGTATTTATGCATTTATTTAAGAATTTATAGGAGCCAGAAATTAATCGAAGGTCCTCAAATTATAGAAGAAGAAGAAGTAAAAACGTTAAGTTATAGTTTTTTTTTAAATTAAAATTACTTTGTAATTCGATATCAGCTGCCTTTAGTGTCTTCTAAGCCTAGTATTTCTTTTAAAAGTTCATCTTCTGATAACTTTTCATAGAAAGAGGTTAATTTTGGAACGGACATCAATAACTCTACTTCACTTGTTGATAGTGGACTCTTTGAGTTGAACAGCCCCAAACATATCTGCTAATTCTTTGATCACTGATCTGGATTTCAGAAAGAAAGCGAGCAATGCACACACGCATCTTTCTTCTCTTTACTTCTCTCAGAGAGAGTCTAGCATCTATTAATTGTTCTCTTCTTAAACCTTTTTGTTTTCTCTAACGAAATTTCATATTGGTCTGATTGTAAAAGTACGGTACATTTTCAATAGCATGTTACACAAAGTGAAAACGATTCTCGTGCAGAAACAACCTTAAGGCCTCTAGGTTGGTCATCATTTTGTAGAGAGTGAAGCCTTCATTCTGCAGATACTTCTGTGTAAGATTAACAACTTCAAGTAGATCATCCCAAAGGTAAAGGTAGAAGATAAACTTGAAATCACTGACATCATGGAAAAGACATTGTGCTGAATTACAATCGTGCTCCAATGTTAAGATGTGGTGCTAGTGACGAATTGGCGAACATTTTTTTTTAAGAGTATTTCTGAGTTTCGACAGATTTGGTTTCAAAAACATATTTTTAAAAGTTTTAAAAAATTTAATTTATTATTAAAAAGTATTAGCAAATTTTGTAAAATATTATTTTGTTTACCCTAAAAATAGGTAAAAACTCATTTTTAATGTTGTTAATTTTTACCGATTCGATTCATTAACTTAGAATCATCCGACCACATCATATTTCGTTTCAATGGAAAGCTTCATTTCTCAGAATTTAGATAAATATTGCATCGTGTCATTTATGAAAGTTACCAAAAACTTCAATCGGCGTTTAATTATGGTCAAAAAGGTGTTTCTGACGCATCATTGGGATTAGTTACGCGTGTGGAAAGTGTGGAAAAATGTAAGTGTGATGGGTTATCCTTTTATGAAATTCCGTTAGACCAAGCGGTTTGTTCTCTGCAAATATGCCATTTTTTCATTTGATGTCAACCCCTGGGATGGTATCACCAATTGTGGTCCGCACCCCCACAACCATAGCTACGTCACTAATTAACCGTAAAAATCGGTAAAAAGTCATTTTGAAACGCCGTTTTTTCTGACCTAATTCTAGGATTACCTCATTTCTGACCTAATTCTAGGGTCATCTCATTTCTGACCTAATTCTAGGGTCACCTCATTTCTGACGCATCAACATATAACTTTTAATAAAGCACGCATTAAGATTGGTTACAAGTGGGAATATGTATGTGTGATCGGTTATCCTTTTATGAAAATCAGTTGGACCGAGCAGTGGCAGAGGGTGACACCTGGTGCGGTCCGCATCCCCCGCACCCCCCTAGCTACGCCACTGCATGCGAGCCACGCATAATGATGGGGGAGGATTTGTGGGAAATCCCCACCCAATAGTATTGTTTTGCCTCCAAATGACTACGTGTCACTCGTGAGGTAACGTAATAACCTTCCAACTGCCTGGAATGCGTATGTATGCGTCATTGGGGCCTCGTCCCATATTATCACTTAGGATTTCAGAAGTTGTTAAGCGTGGAATGATGTAGCTTTAATGTTGCATGTTGAAGTCGTGGTCAGCTTCAAGGTTATTTTAAAAACGGAATGTGCAGTCCGTCCCTCTGGTAACAATGTTGCAGTTATTCCTGTCGATGCTACGGTTGTAGGAATGTCTCTCTTACCTCTGATGGAATGAATTAGGGTTTTGTAGACGAACGTTTTGCCTGTTCGTGCAGGACCATCTAAGAAGAAGCATGTTTGTCGCGGATGAGAATGGCTTTATGCAGCGTATAAAACAGATTCAACAGCGTGTTTTTGTTCTGTGTTGAGTTTGTTGCAGTGTTCCGTAGCCAGGGACTGTTCAGCATGATCGCTGAAGGTGGTCGATAAATGAGACAATGGAATAATGTCACTGATTGGTAGTGGTCATTTTTGGAGGCTCAGGCCTTGTGGTTGCAGCATGTTATTAATTTCCGCGAGAGTATACATGTAAGCGGTGTGTGTCGAATGTTCACTTCACAAACTATATATTTTTACAATAAAATATCTTTATTACATTACTAAGCTACATCTTGAACTGCAGTACACCACAAGACCACACTACACAATAATTAAACGTCATATTCCTTTTCGCGCAATACGTCACAAAATATCGAACACTTACTAACAATATCTTCCCATCTAGTAAAGTTACTTGACAAAACATGAACTCAAGTAAGGAACATTTATAAGAATCCTAATGTTTGCTACACCCCTTCCCCAATGATACGTCACTGCACACTTTTTTATTTCATGCCCATGAACTACATTAATATTTTCATGTCCCAACCACCTTTAAACCGACTAATTTTTTACACAAAACTTAAATTGAAACGATTTCATTTCTAAAATGAAAATATTACGTACCAAAAGCAATTGCGGTGTTAAAAATCTATATATCATTTAGCGTAGTTATCGGGAATTATATTTTACGCACTATTAAACTCATTATTGAAACACGATCTGGCGTATCCTTAAATAGCCTGCGTCTTGTTTGACCCGTCTTATTTGACCTTTGCTGGCGATTTATATATATAAATAACACAAAAGACACCAAAAGACATCCGGTCGGTCCGACATTGTACATACAAACATTGCACACGATCGGCATACCTAGGAGACCGAATGGTAAATTTACGTCCTGATATCTTCCACCAACTGATCCCGTAGAAGTGACGTAGCCCTCTAAGAGGGGTTCTACCGTGGATTGCCACCCCACAAAACTAGAATCATCAGTCCAAGGCTTTTATGTAGCCTCTCGCCTCAGATACATTAGCAGCAACTTTTAATCATGCTAGGCTCGATACATGAGATGATCGGTATATTTAAGGCTAATCTTGTTGTGGTATTCGGTTATAAATATCATACTTGCCGCTGGCGTCTTAATTTCTCTTGTTCTCTTTTTTCTCTATGTGTATTGCTATATTGTTGCAATTTCACACGTTAAAAGACTTTTATTAGACGTTATTGAAATTCATTTAAATACCCATAAGGATTTACAATTTTAATAATAATTAAATCATTATAAAACATTTGCAATCTGTGTTCACATTATATTTCATCGGAAGAGCATGACTTTTAAAGTACGACAGGTTTAAATTAAAAATTGTGGGCAGGCAAGATGCTGTTTTTTGTTGTAAATACTTAGCTTTGTATTTATATGAATAACTTCCCACCTGCTTTTCTCTTGTTAATATCAGGACAATGAGAAGAAAAAAATGCCCTTTCATATGCACTTATTTTATATATCAATTTATATTAATTTCGATAAAACTCCAGTAGAAAGCTAAAAAAACGTATTTGTAAACTAGCATTTGGATTATCATGCCAAATCCTTTTTTTGCTACACATCTTAGAAAAAATTATTTTCTCTTTACAACATCTTTATTTCTGTCGTTTTAGTTTTAAGATATTTTAAGTATAGCGAAACGGAAATTTATAATTTATCTGATTTTATAGTTTTCAATTCCAAAGAACAATTTTAATTTATTTCTACGGAATATTGGGAAATGTTCCCTTTATACGTATACGGTTTCCCCTAGATAAAATCCCAATTTAAAATATATATAATTTCTTTGGTAAACAACTGATGTATTTTTAAAATAGTTATGCCATTCATATAAGGTTTATAAAATGAGACGTTATCAGAATCCATAATATATATATATATATATATTTCTTATTTAGAGTTGTTTTTTTTTTCTTTTTAACTCTGGTAAATTTGGAAATGTTTTTGATCAGAAAAAATATGTCTGTTTTTTTTTTCATTTTCGTTTAGCATGTAACATAATAATAATTGGAGTTATTTTTTTTCTGATGGAGACCCTTTTTAATCGATGTATTTGTTGTGTGGAAATTTCATTTTTTAATTAAAAATGCCATCTCCCAATATAATGTCAATTAAAAAGAAAAGCCACTTTACCATCATTACCAGCGTCTTTGGTACGGAGAGTTTGCATTTTCGACCTCTTTTGCTGTACGAACTTGAGCGTCCGTATTTCTCCGTAATTTTCAACCAGTCTTCCGGTTATCCGTACTTCTCACATGTCGTCCGGCTTGTCCGTTCTTTGCACACGTCGTCCGGCTTGTCCGTTCTTTGCACACGTCGTCCGGCTTGTCCGTACTTTTCACTAGTTGTCCGGCAGGTCCGTATTGGAATCCAGAAAAAATGGTTAGCTAAACTTTTAGTAATGTAATTCAAGTAAAACAGTTCAAGGACTTTATCCGTTGATTCCCCTTTCCCCTTTCATACTCATCACTTTTAAATCACCACTAACATATACGAGGCCCACAGCATTCGTAGAGTCTGAACGGTTCACATGATGGTTCAAATGTTAAGAGACACCTACATTTTTTTTTAAAAACTATGTTCTCCTCTGTTCTCGAAGTAAATTTAGAATGCTGAAAAACTAAATATGTATGTTTGAATGTTTGTATGTATGTCTTAAAGTTTCTCCTACCAAATTCATGCAATTGCAATAAAACTTTGGTGAGTTTTTGCCCAGAAGCCCGTACATTTATCTCAGTCATTAGAACCCTTTTAAAATATTCCAATTGTCGGCTGTTTGCACTTAATTCAATTAAGATAGATACTAACACTGCCAAGCGGCTTAACTACTATTAGTGCAGCCATGGGCGGCCAAATATTTTCCAGACAGTTTAGCGCCAGGAAAGAAGATTTTTTTTTTCCCCCCTCCCCCACTTTTCCATCTTGAAACCCAATATTTCCAACTATTAAATACTAACAAGGTCATCTCCACACTATTCAGACACCCCGGGACGTATGTCAAATCTGCCATGGCATAGCACGCTTCTGGCTACTAGTACTGCCCCCCTAACACAAAAGAATCTGAAATACCCCCTATCCCCCCATTTTTCATGGCAAAATTTATCATAACAAAATTTAACATTTACATTTGTCTTAATCCCTAGATCTAGGGCTCGAATTCAAGTGGACAACCGCACACAATAGAACGAATTCTCCAATTGTCAAACAAAATGTTAAGAACAATCCATTCGTAATGAACAATTATAAGAATATAAATTTCTGTAAAAAAATTATTT
>CAXITT010000813.1:228872-316849 GCA_964033795.1 Lymnaea stagnalis | reverse complement strand
ACTTCACAACTATAATTCTTAGATGAAATATCTTTATTAATCAACAAATTCTTCAACTGCCGTTACTGTAATCCAAGAACAACACCCCACACCCAAATCTACAATAATAATACGTCATATCCCTTTCCACACAATACGTCACAAGATACTAAGAATAATAGATAAAACAACACACATAATCTCAAACCAACACGCAATCACACCATACACTCAAGTCCCTAACACGAGCCAAAAAAAAGGGGGGGGGGGGTACAACACTATTTGAGATTTTTATAAAGAGCGCCACTTGAATGCATTTTTGCCAAATTTTCAGCCCCACCCGGAACCTCCAAATTATGATATTAAGTGCACTTTTGTTCGTGTGTTTCTTCTTGCAAAATATTCCGAGGGCTATTTGACTCCTTTCGAGTGAAACTTAGCACATAGACTCGTTGCTGGAGACAATACATTCTATCACACTTAATGTCCCATCCACCATCCAAAAATAAGTTTTTCCTGTTTTTCTAAGGGAAGATGAAGGAAGTATAAGGCCATGTTTTATTGAGACGGGCAGCCATCGCAAAGTCGCACCAGTAAAATGCTGCGATGTACACGAAGAACTTTTTTAAAAGAGTTGTTTAACTATCTTGAAATAGAAGATTTTGCCACGGTACTCATTCTGTAGTTCTCATTAGAGCCTGACTTTTCTCATCAAGTGTGTAAGTGACACGATGGTGGGCTCACACAGTACCAGATTCTACTGTATTAATGGATTACATTCGATTCATTTTAAAAAAATAATTTTAGAACACAAAATAAATGAGCAGATCGCTCTTTAAAAAAAAAACAAAGAGAAAAAAAAACACATCCGAATGTTTTCGTTAGCCAGTGGTTTCTAGAAATGACTTGGTTCTTTGTGTTCGTATTTAATAGCTGTCGGAGAAATGACTTGGTTCTTTGTGTTCGTATTTAATGGC
This sequence comes from Lymnaea stagnalis, assembly GCA_964033795.1. Classification (NCBI taxonomy): domain Eukaryota; kingdom Metazoa; phylum Mollusca; class Gastropoda; family Lymnaeidae; genus Lymnaea; species Lymnaea stagnalis. Next base: position 315,893 of record CAXITT010000813.1, on the reverse strand, counting down.
TGTCGGAGAAATGACTTGGTTCTTTGTGTTCGTATTTAATGGCTGTCGGTTTCCGTCTATGTTACTGCTAAATAATTATTTTGTTCGGATATCATAATAACTGATCATCATTGTGTATTATTTCAAGTGAAGCATTGAGGTGGCGTTGATCATGGAATGTTAATTCCATTTGTGAAATTTTATTTGTATTAAATTTGTATTTCGTGCAAGAAAAATGCGAGGGGAATGAAGATGAATGTATCAAGTTAGCAATATATATACTTTTTTTAAAATTGAAAATGTGCAATGATCAACACACTCGTGTAATCAATTAATTTCCATTATTTAAATTTTTTCAATGATATTTTTTACATTTTGACTGAGCATGGGCACCGTGAAACGAAAACAGAATGTTTCAGAGCTCTGCACTTAGAGTAACTCTGCTGTTTTTCTGTTCAAGCTAAATAAAAAGCTTGTTACGGTATCAAGATATAACAAATACGATGGAAAAAATTCCTTTACAAATTTTAGTAAGCTTTACAATTCCAGAACCAAACTGTTACAAACAAAGACACCTCTAGGCCCGGCTCTGCAACCATAACACATTGAACAAGCTGTCTTTAAATGACAAAGGTGTGACGTGTTAACACAAGGAAAAGATAATATCTTGGACTTATGCCATCCCGTGTTGACATTCAATATTTGTGTTTACCTCATTTGACCAAAAATCAATGTAACAGAAAGACAACTGTGAATTGTTGTCCAGATACTAGACATGTTTGTTTATTTGTTGGTTTAAAATAAATCAATTTAAACTCTGCTGATTATAAATAGTCAGAAATTCATGGCGTTACGTGTGCTATGAATTCGTGGCAAGACGTGTTCTATGAATTAATGACATGACGGGTTCTATGAATTCATGGCATGACGTGTTCTATGAATTCATGGCATGACGTGTTCTATGAATTCGTGGCATGACGTGTTCTATGAATTAATGACACGACGGGTTCTATGAATTCATGGCATGACGTGTTCTTTGAATTCATGGCATGACGTGTTCTACGAATTCATGTCATGACGTGTTCTATGAATTCATGGCATGACGTGTTCTATGAATTCATGGCATGACGTGTTCTTTGAATTCATGGCATGACGTGTTCTATGAATTCATGGCATGACGTGTTCTATGAATTCATGGCATGACGTGTTCTATGAATTCATGGCATGACGTGTTCTATGAATTCATGGCATGACGTGTTCTATGAATTCATGGCATGACGTGTTCTTTGAATTCATGGCATGACGTGTTCTATGAATTCATGGCATGACGTGTTCTATGAATTCATGGCATGACGTGTTCTTTGAATTCATGGCATGACGTGTTCTACGAATTCATGTCATGACGTGTTCTATGAATTCATGGGATGACGTTTTCTATGAATTCATGGCATGACGTGTTCTATGAATTCATGGCATGACGTGATCTATGAATTCATGGCATGACGTGTTCTATGAATTCATGGCATGAGGTTTTCTATGAATTCATGGCATGAGGTGTTCTACGAATTCATGGCACCACGTGTTCTATGAATTAATGACATGACGGGTTCTATGAATTCATGACATGACGTGTTCTATGAATTAATGGCATGACGTGTTCTATGAATTCATGGCATGACGTGTTCTATGAATTCATGGCATGACGTGTTCTATGAATTCATGGCATGACGTGTTCTATGAATTCATGGCATTGAGGTGTTCTATGAATTCATGGCATGACGTGTTCTATGAATCAATGACATGACATGTTCTATGAATTCATGGAATGACTTGTTCTACGAATTCATGGCACCACGTGTTCTATGAATTAATGACATGACGGGTTCTATGAATTCATGACATGACGTGTTCTATGAATTAATGGCATGACTTGTTCTACGAATTCATGGCACCACGTGCTCTATGAATCAATGACATGACGTGTTCTATGAATTCATGGCATGACTTGTTGTACGAATTCATGGCACCACGGGTTCTATGAATTAATGACATGACGTGTTCTATGAATTAATGGCATGACTTGTTCTACGAATTCATGGCACCACGGGTTCTATGAATTAATGATATGACGTGTTCTATGAATTCATGGCATGACTTGTTCTACGAATTCATGGCACAATGTGTTCTATGAATTAATGATATGACGTGTTCTATGAATTCATGGCATGACTTGTTCTACGAATTCATGGCACAATGTGTTCTATGAATTAATGATATGACGTGTTCTATAAATTCATTGGCATGACGTGTTCTATGAATTCATTGCATGAGGTGTTCGTTTGTAAGGGTGTGCAGCATAAAGGTTTATGGAATTTTAAACCGTAAATATTATTTTGCTGTGAGTTTTACAACATATATAACTGAGTTTTTAACCTTTTGTGTTATTTGCTTGATATTTTCAACTCAAGGCCAAGTCTAATCTACTCCAAAAATGTCTTTTGCTTGATGCCGTTTACGGCTCGTTTCCCTCCATTTACTGTTACCATGTTCAGACAGCCTTCACCAAGATGTTACGATGCTCAGACTGCCTTCATCAAGGTGTTGCGATGTTGAGACAGCCTTTACCAAGGTGTTATCCTGTTCAGACAGACTTCATCAAGGTGTCACCATGTTCAGACAACTTTACCAATGTGTGCCAAGGACTGACTAAAACATTCTGAATGTGTGGCCTTTGGGTACCTGTTTACCCATTGGGTTAGTGTCAGAGTAGTTTTCACGCTCCAAAGAGTACTTGGGTCAATTAGCGGGGGGGGGGGGGGGGGGATGTTTACAATCAAACTACACATTGTGTCAGGAAATCCACTTGGCTGCCTTGCTGTTTATATAGGTTAACATAAAGAAATCTACAAGTTATGGTTTTCAGATTTTTTGAAGCTTGTCGTTCTTGTTTTATTTTGCACGCTCATTTATGAACTGGTGTATAAACAACAACTCACCGGCTCTAGGCGGCTGGATATGAGAGTTGTTGAAATCCACGGATGGGTTGTGATGGGTTGTGACGGGTTAACATAAAGAAATCTACAAGTTATGGTTCTCAGATTTGTTGAAGCATGTCGTTCTTGTTTTATTGCCTATGGTGTTAACACAAAGAATGCGGTCACTTTTTACTGAAAACTCCACAATTATTTATTTTTTACTAAAAATGAAGAAACCAACGAAAAATCTCCCAAAACCGTCGATTTTTTTAGGCTCGTCGTAGTGCCGTAGTCTTAGGCTCATCGTAGTGCCGTAGTCATAGGCTCGTCGTAGTGCCGTAGTCTTAGGCTCGTCGTAGTGCCGTAGTCTTAGGCTCGTCGTAGTGCCGTAGTCTTAGGCTCGTCGTAGTGCCGTAGTCTTAGGCTCGTTGTAGTGCCGCAGTCTTAGGCTTAAAAAATGTACTTACCACGGCGAAAGCGTAAGGGTGGACGTAGGTCTGCATTGGCTTGTAACTGTGGAAGAGTTTGCTCGTGCCAATGGCGTTGCAAATCACACAGGTGACCGTCAACACAACCAGTTTCTTTTAACGGCGACGCATCGTAAGGTTAACCTATCCATCTACAAACACTCCTACGACGCATCGTAAGGCTAACCGATCCATCTACAAACACTCCTACGACGCATCGTAAGGCTAACCTATCCATCTACAAACACTCCTACGACGCATCTTAAGGCTAACCTATCCATCTAAAAACACTCCTACGTCGCATCGTAAGGTTAAACTATCCATCTAAAAACACTCCTACGACGCATCGTAAGGCTAACCTATCCATCTACAAACACTCCTACGACGCATCGTAAGGCTAACCTAGTCATCTACACACAATGCTTTCTGGGTGTAAGCTGGTCAATACATTTGTCAATGGGTAGAACTGAGGGCTCAACTGATTTCTGCTCCAATGGGAGACCTATCTCCAACACTAACTGCCCAACATATTATCTTCCTTAACACCCCAAGCAACAGCTGGTGACCTGGAGATGTGCCGTGATGACTAACGCATGTACCCCGTCCATGATGTGGGAGTTTCAGCTTTCTGACTTTTGGCGCATGTTGTACATGTGTATCTTTTTTTTTTCTTCAAATAATTCATTGGAGTATAAAACTTTAAATATGATTTGGATCAAAAGTGAATGTTATTGAAGTACAGCTCTTACAATTAGCATTTGATTCCTTCCCAAACTTTTTCTATTCTCCGAAACCCTGCGAATCGTTTTACTAAAGCTCAACTTCCAAAACCTACGACTGTTGCAAATAAATTTAAAATTTATTTATTTTCAATTGCAACGAGAAACTTAGAGATTAGAAACGTGTAACATTTACAGACGTGTTAATATATGCATTTAATATAAAAACATAAAACATGTATGTAATAAAGTGTAAATAATTTGACGCTTCTATTCTAGTAACCAGTTTTCCTCGCACGGCATGAAATGCTTCTTCGCTCCACTTTGGGGTTGTAGGGACGCCAGGTCGGGAAGCCCTGGTTTATATTAGCCAGCTCTCTATTTTTTAATAGACTAACCAAATTTGTGTAATTTATTGTCACGGTGCATCGAGTTCAAACAATCAGCTGACGGTCTATGTACAATGTCAAATAAGTGGGTTAGTTTTATTTGCTGTGTACAAAGCCACCGAGAGATGGTAGCCATGAAAGAAAAACTCAAGGATATACTTTGTATAGAATTCTTTCAGCAGAATTTTAAGTATTTACACGAACTCGATTTTCTATTTAACTCGTTTTAACCTTAGTCGATAGCAAACAAATGCGAGCTTAAAAATGTAAACGTGCTTTAAATAACTTGGACAGTCTTGTTGGTAGAACTATCATTTTTTTAGAATAAAACTATCCTAATGATGATTTGCTAGCCATTAACGTTGCAGGTATTTCTCACGCAACGACATGCAGCTTTTACTTAAGTATAGGACGGCACATTACACGAGCTTATCACAAAGGTGATCCAGTTGTGTGAGTTGACCAGCTTGTATCATGACTACACTTGGGACTAAGTGTCTTCTCTCGTGGTGCTTCATGATCGTCTGTATGTTTTTCCCAGACTTGACTAAAGCTGGCTTGGTTTGTCCAACTCCAAAAAGTGTATTTTTTGATACCGTGAATGGTTCAATTTCTTCTAGTAACTGCAGCGATGTTCAGACAGCCATCATCAAAGCTGCTTGCGCCAACAATTGCCTCAAAAGTTCCATGTGTTCGGCCTTTGTTTATTATTGTGGATCAGTGTGCTCCTGCAAAGTGTGTCAGAACGTCACGGAGATAGATTTCAATACAACCAGCGTCTTTTACAAACGACGCAAATTAATAGTAAAAAATCCCTCTAGAGACAGCGCTGTTTGGATGCCAGGTGGGCTCTACCTAGGGCAACTGATCGAACTAAGAGCTAGACTGGTATCTGTGAGCGACAGGGTCTGTCTATCTCTGTATACCGTCAGTCAAAAAGGACAAGGCGTGGAAGTTGCGTTGCTCATATTCCGGGATATCAACCACATGCACAGCTACACCAAGCTTAACGGAACTGTCCTAAACGATAAGGTACTGAATGCGGACAATGCCACTTACTTCGCCAATGAATTCAGCGTGAGTGTTCTCGTCACAACGTCTGGCTTCAACATCTCGCTGAACGGGATCTTTTACTTTAACCATCCGCACTATGTCACGGACCTCGGCGCCATACGGTACCTTTGTGTCAACTGCGGTTTGAATTTTGCATGCAACTCAACGAATCTCTTGACAAGTGAGCTTCAGTTTTAAATTGACATGAATAACAACAGAACTCGCTCATCTCTGATTACATTCGCGACTTGTTTGTTCTTCAAAAATTCTAGGACAGCTCCGTGTCATCTTTTCCTGTTTAAATTTTTAGAAATAGAAAATTAATATTAGCTACAGAAATGCAAACTCATTCTACTGGGAGGAGAGATTTGTGAATCTTGTTGTTGTTATTCTTTTTTTTTTTAATGTGTGCTTTTGGTGCTTTGTAATTTTGTTGGAGTTTAGTTTTATTACTTTTTGGTGCGAGTTTGGGAAGTTTTAGTAAAGCTCTAAAGCAGGAGGAGTTGCATACCCTTAGTGTTTCGCGTGCCATTTTGATCGCGAGTCAACTCTTCACGGCTCGCATGTTGTAAAGATATAACTCTGTTTTAAAATAGTAAAACTCTTTCATTTCTGAAGTGCACAACAAGAAGAACATAAGGAGAAACGCAAACTGAAGGAAGAAAGTAGAAGTTATATGTGATACATCCGGTATCCGGGGCGTTGCCATGTCTTAACGTTCCGGATTTTGCTTTGGCCATCCCAACTCTAGATTTTGTTGTTCTCATTTTCACTCGACATCGGTGGTTCTCAACCTTCCCAATGCCGCGACCCTTTAATACAGTTCCTCATGTCCTCATGCTGTTGTGACCCAACAATAACATTATTTTCGTTGCTAATTCATAAATATGTATTTTCCGATGATCTTAGGCGATCCCTAAGTAAGGGATTCTCAGACCCCCCCCCAACCAAAAAAAAAAAGGGGGGGGGGTTGCGACCCATTGGGTGAGAACCGCTGCTCTACGTGAACTTGTCTCTGGTTGACTGGTTTCAAACTCCAAGCGGCTGCCGGGGGCCCCTTCTAATTAAGGGGACTATGGTTTGGGTGTGAAAAAAAGAAGCACTTTAAGTGAATTGAAGTGGCAGGGGTGCCCAAAAGTCTCACAACGGCCCTTGTTGTAAATCAATCCATCCCTGTGGCGCTACAGCCCATGTAGGGCTTTGGCCTGCCTCACTACTTCCTTCCACTCAGAACTAACTAATGTCTTTCTTTCCATGCTTTGACTTTCAGCTCCATTGGAAAACAAAAATTTCAACAGTTCAATCCTGAAACACAAGTGTTTTAGATATACGTACATAGTTACTTAATTCGTATGAATGTATTAGTTTCATAATACGCTATTTATATTTAAATAAATATTAATATCTTTAGAAGAGTTTTATTTTTCTTCTTTGGTTTTGAGGAACGATATATTCTCCCTTAACACAATATTTTGATATTTATTATGACATCACTGTTTTACACATGTGTTTAATTATCATGATGCGCTGCTTAAAATGTTTGTCATTTAAATACTATTTTTGTTCTCGTATACAATTTTAATAAAATGTGCTATAATTTGATTTATTACAATCATGCCAGAAAGCCACACACACACACACACATACACACACACACACACACACACACGCACGCACGCACACGCGCACGCAAATGAAAACTAGGCTACACTTTATTATATTAAGAAAATTATTTCAATTATTTTTGTGTTTTTATCATTGACAAAGATTTATATTATAGGCTAGTGGTAACGTGTGTTACATTAGTGTGTGCTATCAGGTCAACCTAGATATGAAGGCACAACAACAACGCAAAGGAGGAAAAATGCATTTTGAAAATGAACAGAAATTTGGTGTAAAAAAAAAAAAAGTGGGAGTTAGCATCAAATGGATGAGATCTTCCTGAAGTCATTCATTTGTTTGGGCAGTTTGCCAGTCATCCACATTGCTTATTTAATCAATGGTTCTCAAACTTTGTGTTACTGCAATACTGCATGCAACGACTTCGTGTTCAAAGTTTGTTCACAAAATTTAGAAAAATAATTATCTAAAACAACTCTGACTTTTATACAAAACTATACAATGAGATTATTTGGTATGATAAGACAAGACAAGATTCTAGCTGATGTACCACTGCATGTTTTCGGTAATGGGGGATTGTATTGAACTAATTTGTGGAAGTTATCAGGCCATGGTGTAATGGCATGTCAAATGTCTACTTACATGGAGAGAAAGTGAGAGCAGGATTTATTTTAAACATGGTCTTACTCTCAAGCCTTTTTGAAGACAGCTCTGCTTTCCTATTGAGAATGGTAATGTTAGCATCGTAAAGAAGCATCGTAGTTAATCTTATTAGAGAAATGTCAAACAAAGTATGTCTTTCTTCTATTGAAAAGGCCAGATCTCGTAGCGCTCTTGTAAGTTGGGCCCGACCGATTTCGGATATCATCATCATCATCAATGGTGTGCAGTAGGGCTCTGGCCTGCCCCACAACATCCTTCGTTTCAGACAGATCCATGACTTTGAGTCTCCGTGCGCGGACCCCCATATGACGTTAATTCGTCTACGCGTCATCAAGCCGTCGCAGTCTTGGTCATTTTGTTATTATATTTTATGTTTGTTTCTACTTTTGTTTGTTCTTTGAAGACGGCTTCTTGCTGACACGTTAGTTATTTTGTTGCGTCTTTCCCCCCCCCCCCCCCCCCAGGTTTTCCCATGCATCGTCCCGATCATTTAATTTTGGCATGGTAACCCAAAGAGGATTCTGGTGAAGTTTTCTCAAATCGCTTTATAAACGTCTATTTTTATGCACGTCATTTGTTCAATAATTAATATTTAACCTGTAGGCCTAGGGGTGTTATTTGAACGATCCGCCGCGAGGGTCAAATAAAAATGGAGAAAAAAAAGAAGGCTCAGAGAAAACAGAGAAAACAAATAAATGCAGCAGCAAACAGTTCATTGAAATAGGGAAAGGTAATAAAATTAAATTAAATCTATAACATCTTTAATTATGATGGTTTTTTTCTATAACTAAGGTTTGTAAATCAAACATACGTATGCGTAAATGGTTAACTGCTGCCTGTATTCATAACATAATTTTCCGAAGTGGTGTTGATATTGTGAAATATGTTAGACCAAGTATGGGGAGATTCTGAAAAGAACACGAAGAAACAACAGACGTCGGGGTGGGGGGGGGGTGGAGCCGTTTTCAGTGAACACAAACAAGGGAAAACGAAATAAAATAACTGATATTTTGTTGTGGAGATTGCCAGACAATATCCAAGAAAATCCTTGACATTGCGAGAAGGAGCTCATTTTTATACCAGTATCCCGGAATCCAATAAGTTAGTGATACGAAATTTTGCATTTATGTTAATTAATGGAAAACCCTAGAGTAACGTTGATTAATGAAATATAGGAGTAAAACACCCAATGCTTCATAAAAAATGTAAATTTTAATACATAATCCTACTATCATTACTAGAGTAACACCAGATACCATCTTCTAGAATACAATTTGCATAATATTTTATAATATATTTATTTTATTATACATATCGTTATTTAAGGTACTACATTCTGAATGCAATTTATCAAGATATAAATCGGGGAATTGATCTCCTTACTTTAGACTAGTGTTTCCCAAACATTTCTGTACTCTGCATTCCCTTCAAATAATATGTCTAGTCTCGCACCCGAAACAAAACTAAAACAACTGTTGGTGAGGAAATGTTTCGAACTACATCAACATTCATGACATAACTTAAAAAGCTAATGTCTCCTCTGCTCTTAAAACCCTTTTTCTCGCAACCCCTGGGATGCGAGTTTAGCTTAGCAAACCCCTATTTACACTTTCTTCAAACTGATGTTGGTCATGACGCCATATTGTATCCACCTATATTCGACGCTTCACACAAGTAGAACCTACTTTTAAATCGGTGAATGAAAAATCCACGTAATTTCCATTGATTTAAAGCACAATGTATACAAAAAAAATGCACTTAAAGAATTAGATCTCTGTGGCATTCCTAAATACAGAGATAAAGAATTGGAATGTAACTCCCATAATAAAATAATTTAAAGGAAAAAAACATAATTGCCGATGATAAATTAGTTTTTTATAAATTATTATTATTTTTTTTTAAACAAAACTATCTCATACGTTCCTTTCATTTTTATTCCTGAAGTTACGGTTAATTTTTATGGCTTAGGTAACCTGAGTTCAGTGTCAGTCAGAATCCCATAGTCGCATCTGTTGTAGGTGATACAGTTCAAGCAAACGTACTGGATAGTTTCTAATGCAGTAATAACGTGATTATACGTGAGGTACAATTGACCTTCAATGGAGATCTTGAAAGCTTTGGCGGTCACTACAAAACTTGTGGTGAAATCTTGATCGAACGCTAACAATTGTCTTGTCACGGTCATCAAGTGAAACTTCAAAGAACCATTTACAAATGTGTACCCGTGCACGTGGGTGAAGTCAAAATGCACCTGCAAGGCCAACGGAATAACTTTTTCCATTTTGTCCGCGGTGCCGGTGTAGAACACAATGCAGAGACCACACTGCGATTCTCTGTCGAAGTGCACTTTCGTCTGGACTTCAATCAGCTGACCGACCCTCAGTCCGCCGGGTATCCATATAGATTCGTTTTGACGAGGGTAAAGGACGTTCGGGTGCCTCATGAAAAACTGACCAGTGGCGTTTAACTCAACATCCTTGAGAATTTCACAAAAGACGCAACTGTTGCTCTGGTCAAATACAAAAGCCGTATAGTTGGTGGACGCACAGTTGGTGGACGTACAGTTGTTGGTGTCAGAAAAAAGTCTACCGCATTCGATGGCGGAAGTGATGTCAGAAGTCATGTTAGCACAAGTTGATAGAATTGTTCCTTTATAAGACCTGTACTTGATGATCTCGGTAGCGTTCTGTCCTCTCACAAGCATGAAACTAACGAAGAAACTCATTGAAATACAAGCACACACGACCTGACGCATTTCACTTTTTCGTAGCTCCATTTACAAAAACAGAAATCTTTGAATGATTTTTTAAAATCTCTTCCCACAATAATTGATGTCACAAAGGTTTTTTTTTTCTTTGGAGGCTATATATTTTTTTTTGCAGATAAAAAGACGTAATGTAATCATTGGAATAGAGCCGATAATTAACATGACCAAACACAGACGTATGTCTTAATTTCAAAATAATTGTGAAGGAATAAAAATGTTACCAACTAACATCTCGTCAAACCTCCTGGATCAATTGAATGGCAAGCACTATTTCATCCAATCAAAAGCAATTGTTCTCCCATAACCTTGGACTCCTATACAAATAGAAGCACCCGTATTTGTCTCCAACATAAGCTATTGATTTATTTGTCAAGGTAGTGTTTTTTTTTAATTCTTCATTATTTACATTCATTGTTTTAATTTTAACTAAACAACGGGGCTACGTTTTAGTATAAACTTCTCAGGAGCGTCTTCATGGGAGGGTGCTGAGCTTGCAGACCCCACCGGGTGAAACCTCTCTGAAAGGTGACAGCAGATGGAAAACGGTCGAGTTATGGTACCAAAAGGTGACAGCAGATGGACAACGGTCGAGTTATGGTACCAAAAGGTGACAGCAGATGGACAACGGTCGAGTTATGGTACCAAAAGGTGACAGCAGATGGACAACGGTCGAGTTATGGTACCAAAAGGTGACAGCAGATGGACAACGGTCGAGTTATGGTACCAATGGAAAAGATTGCCATCCAAAAAAAGGTGCCACCAGAGCAGTGTGCCACTGAGTATAGGGACACCAGGAAAGGGAGCCACCAGGAAAGGGTGCCACCAGAAAAGGGTGGCACTAGAACAGGGTGCTACAATAACAGGGTGCCACCGGAATAGGGTGCCACCAGAACGGGGAGCCATCAGAAAAGAGTTCCACCGGCAGAGGGTGCCACCAGATAAGGGTGACAAAAGAAAAGGGTGCCACCAGAATAGGATGCCACTGAGTATCATGACAACAGAAAAGGGTGCCACCAGAATAGGATGCCACTGAGTATCGTGACAACAGAAAAGGGTGCCACCAGAATAGGATGCCACTGACTATCACGACAAAAGAAAAGGGTGCCACCAGAATAGGATGCCACTGACTATCACGACAAAAGAAAAGGGTGCCACCAGAATAGGATGCCACTGACTATCACGACAAAAGAAAAGGGTGCCACCAGAATAGGATGCCACTGACTATCACGACAAAAGAAAAGGGTGCCACCAGAATAGGATGCCACTGACTATCACGACAACAGAAAAGGGTGCCACCAGAACATGGTGCCACAGAACAGCGTTAACTACTGTATTTTGTCATGTCCTCTCACACGAGTGTGGATGGTTTTAACGATTGAAATCTAAGGCAAATGCTTTTTAATTGAGCATATTATGTAAGATTAGGGCTGGATTTATTTAGCGAGACGCCCTTGGCTAATTAAACTTTGAGCCCCATTGCAATCATCCCTCCCCCCCCCCCACAAAACTGGTAAAATAGTTGTGTTTTTTTCCTCTTTCGCACTTACTTGTTAATTTGCCCTCACACTTACTTGTTCATTTGCCCTCACACTTACTTGTTCATTTGCCCTCAAACTTACTTGTTCATTTGCCCTCAAACTTACTTGTTCATTTGCCCTCAAACTTACTTGTTCATTTGCCCTCAAACTTACTTGTTCATTTGCCCTCAAACTTACTTGTTCATTTGCCCTCAAACTTACTTGTTCATTTGCCCTCAAACTTACTTGTTCATTTGCCCTCGCACTTACATGTTCATTTGCCCTCAAACTTACTTTTCATTTGCCCTCAAACTTACTTGTTCATTTGCCCTCGCACTTACTTGTTCATTTGCCCTCACACTTACTTGTTCATTTGCCCTCAAACTTACTTGTTCATTTGCCCTCAAACTTACTTGTTCATTTGCCCTCGCACTTACATGTTCATTTGCCCTCAAACTTACTTGTTCATTTGCCCTCACACATACTTGTTCATTTGCCCCCGCACTTATTCGTTCATTTGCCCTCTCACTCACAGTTGCTAGTATACTATTACACATTTTATTTTAATTTAAAATGCATTATTCTTTTTTTAAAAACACATTTTTTTTAACAATGGGAGGACATCAGTAATATCACTGTAGCTGTTGCGTTCTTTTTGTTTCAGATTTTCCCTTACTTCGTTTCGCTTATGAAAGATTAGGAAAGGGGTGAATCAATTGCTTTACATTCACCATCAGTATCGGGTTGCAATTATTTCTCTATTTATTTTTTTAAAATTAAAATGCAAAATTTACACACGAATTTTTTGTAATGCAAATTAATTTATTGTAACAATGTTAAAAGTGAGAAATAAGAAATTGTGTTTTTAAAGAAGGCTACACAATTAGTAGCATCAAAAGCAATGCTAATAACAAACATAGATACCGTAGTTAAACATAAATTTAGCTAAACTTGGAGATTAATGTTCGTTGATCCACAAAAGAAAATTGAAAGTAGCGTCAAACGGACGAGAACTTTCTAATGGCATTAATCAGCCTCAGTGTTGAGTCCTCCAGAGCCACCGCGTGCCTTTCAAACACACCAGTCATTTTTTTTTCTTCTAATTTATTTTACAACACATCTTTGGGCCCCTAAAATATCCGAGCCCCCCCCCCTCCTCCCACATACACACACACTTTTTTGCAACCTCAGCAATTTCAGGACCCATGTGACGATTCTGCCTACTCTCTTTGTTTCCTAAATGTATCTTACTGCGCAGAACTTTTAGGTGGAAGTTCTAACATACAACCAAATTCAGAGTATAATTACTGGCTTTTCATTGTTATTTTAAATATTGCATATATATAAATATGGTCGCAAATTAGTTGCTGACATAATGATGTGCCTAACTACTTAATTAGCAGCACAAAATTAATGCTGACCTAATTAAGCACACCATTTTTAAGTACCCAATCGTTTTTTTTTTTATAAAATAAAAAGTTATGGGTTCTTTTTTTTCTTTTTCCCCCCCTTCAGCCCCCCCCCCCCCCCAACCTTTGAACTTCTTTAATGAGAAGATAGTTCTACCATCAAATTCTAACCACCGATGATTGTACACTTCAACACTTGTGTTTGTGAATTGTTAAATCAAGAATCCATCTGAATTTTTAAAATATATGTATCTCAAATATGGTTAAAGGGTTTTGTCATACTTTCAGTTTTAACCAGGCAATCTTAGTTCCGTATCCTTCAGAATCCCATAATTGCAACCATTGATAACTATGCAATTCAAGCAGATGTACTGAATAGTTTCTAATGCTGTAAGTACGTGATCATAAGACAAATAAAGTTGACCTTCGATGGAGATCTTGAAAGCTTTAGCGGTCACCAGAAAACGTGTAGTAAAATCTTGACCATAGTCCAACAGTTGTCTTGTTACATTCGATATGCTGTACATCACAGAACCATTAATCAATGTGTACACGTGAACGTGGGTAAAGTTCGCATGCACTTGGAAAGCCATGGGAATAACGCTGCCGACTTCATCCACGGTGCCGTTGTACCATGCAACACAGAGACCACTTGAGGAAATTCTGTCGAAAAGTACTTTCGTCTTGATTTCAATCAGCTGACCAACACTCAGTCCGCCGGGTATCCAGATGAATTTATTCTGGCGAGGGTAGAGAACGATCGGGTGTCTCATGAAAAACTGACCAGTGGCGTTGAACTCAAAGTCCTCGAGGATTTCAAAAAAGATGCAAGTGTTGCTCTGGTCGTATACAAAAGCCGTATAGTTGGTGGACGCAGACAAAAGTCGACCGCATTCAATGGCTGAAGTGATGTCAGCAGTCATGTATACACAGGTTGATAGAAGTATTCCTTTGTAGGACTTGTATATTGAGATCTCAGAGGCATTCTGTCCTTTGACGAGCGTGAAGCTTTCTAGGATGCTCATGAAAATAAAGACATATAAGATTCCATGAGTTTCAACATTTCGTAGCTCCATGTTTAACAAAAGAACTCTGTCAATTGACTCTTCCACTCAATAATTGATGTTGCAAAAGTTCATTGATTCTATTGTAGCTCCCCTATGTAAATTAAAACAATGTAACTATGTGATTAGTTGATAATTGACTACACCAGACAGAGAGCTATGTCTTAATGTCCATACGTTGAAGAAACAAAATGTTGTCAAGCAGTTGCTCGCCTGACAGACATGGATAATTTAAGTAATCACATGCATGATCTCCGTCCTTCGCAACTGAAAATGATTTTCAATGACGCCCGGCTCCTGTACAAACAGAACCGCCCATATTTGTTTTATTCATTAAAAAATTGTTTTTGTTCTTCAACGATTTAGTTCAATGTTTACATTTTCAATGAACGTTAGTGTAACACATCTTCTACTCTGACATGGCGTGGGATGTTATTTCTTATGCTGTGGGTTATGTCAGTAGTATGGTTACTTATATTAACGCTTCAGGATGCCGACTCAGTCTTCTTCATTCTTTCACTTATTATTCAGGCACGTAAAGAAGAATACTCAATTCTAGTTAAAACTCACAGTACTTTATTGAACACACTTTATATTGATAATATTAATAAATAATCCTTGCATGAATGTAATTTCACATATATATCTATAGTATTCCATCATTAAGAAAGACACGTCCTCACACTAAACTGTCAACTGTCTAATCACACAGCTCTCACGCTACTGACTCTACTGCTCTGCGCTCAGCTCTCTACTATCTCAGTCAACTCATACTTTATTACCAGCAAAGCGTGCAAAACAACCGCTCTGACAAAAACATAATTTTACTCTCCAAAAACGTGGAGTTCACATTTGCATCTCAAAATACATGGTCAACACAATTCACTGTTCACTCATGCTACCTCTCTGTTTTCATGTGAAAACATAGTCCGTTACATGCCCCACCCATCTGAAAAAATTTTGTGCAACAAAATTTTTGGCATTATATGTTGAAATAATGATAATGTCTCTTAGAAAATTTCAATCCCACATCTAACAATCAAATCAGTGTAACAACATTAACATTTCATCATTATGAAATACAGAGTCTTTTACTGTTAATATCACACTTAATAGTGAATAATTTACCCTGGCAAAAAATTAAAAAATCACCAATGACAACCTCTTAAAATCTTTATGTATGATAATGTGAAGTGACATTAACATCTTAATGAATAATAAACACTGCAAAATGAATGTAACAATCTTAAATTTTGCATTAGAAAATTTACAATTGGTTAAAATCTGATATTCATTTACAAAAATTGATATGTACAAGTGTCTTATCAAAAAACTGAGTGAACGTATGTGTGTATATTCATTTAGAATGTCTGACTAATGTGTCTTAAGTCAGTGTCTTTGTCATTGTCTGCATGTTCAATGTGTCTGGAAAGGAAATCAGCTACTGTATTGTCTTTTCCTTTTATTGTCCTTATCTCATACTGATAATCTAATAGTATCAACGACCATCTGTTTATTTTACTATTCGCTATTTTCTTTCTATTTAGTGCCATTAATGGCTTGTGATCAGTCAATAATGTAAATTTTCTGCCTAATAGATATTTCTGTAGTTTGGTAAGTGCCCACACAATTGCTAAGCATTCTTTTTCAATAGTTGAGTAGTTAATTTCAGTTCTGCTTAGTGCTCTACTTAAATAGGTAATTGGTCTTAATTTATGATTGTATTCTTGCATAAGGCAAGCTCCTAATCCAATGTTGGAGGCGTCTGTAACTAGAGTGAAAGACTGTTTAAAATTGGGTGATAACAATATGTTGTCACTTTGGAAAATTTCTTTGATTGTTCTCAGTGTATTTTCGCATTCATCCGTCCATACTATTTGTTTCTTGCTATCTTTATTTATTAGTTTCCTTAAGGGTAGTGTAACATCAGAAAATTTTGGAACAAAAGTGCTGTAAAAATTGCACAAACCTAAAATGGCTTTTACTTCTTTCTGAGTGTGTGGTGTTTTTATATTTAGTATTTTTCCTCTGTTGTGTTCTGTGGGCTGAATTGTGTTCTTACCGACTTTAAATCCTAAAAATTCAATGTCCTCTTGTGCAAACTTTAATTTGTTTGGTGCTATTGTAACTCCATGTGCTCTTAATTTGTTTAGTACTGTTTTTATAGTCTCTATATGTGTCTTCATATCCTTAGTGTGAATACAGATATCATCGACAAAATGTACGACATTTGGTATGCCTTCTAGCATGATTCGCATGAATCGAGAAAATGTTGCGGTGGAATTAACTAGACCAAATGGCATTACTGTCCATTCGAACAAGCCTTCCTCTGTGGCAAATGCAGTCAAAGGCATGGAATCCGGATGCATGCCTATTTGCCAGAATCCTCTGTTTAAATCTAAGTGGGTGAATAATGTGGAGGAGCCTATTTCTTCCAGTAGTTCTCTGGTGTCCCTCATGGGTTCTGCATCTAATTGTGTGATTTTATTTAACTCCCTATAGTCACAACATATACGGCACTGGCCATTTTTCTTTTTTACTACTACCATGGGTGATGCTATTGGTGAATCTGATCTTTTAATCTTGTTAGTCTGTATTAAATGATTTAGTTCTTTCTTTACTTCTTCCCTAAATGCATATGGAATTGGATAGATTTTGTGTTTGAATGTGGGTTCCTGTGTTAATATTATCTTGTGTTCTAAACTGCTAGTGTGTCCTATGTTCTCTGTGATGACATCTTTGTATTCTTTTAGAATTGTTGTTAAGTGTCTGTTTGTTGTGGTGTTATTTTCATTGTCTTCTAATTGTATAACACTAGCAACGGTGGCTGTGCTACTTATTTCATTACTGATGGTTTCTAACTCTTCAGGAACAGAGTCATATTTTCTGAGCAAGTCCACATGTAGGACTTTCAATTCACCCTTCATGTGAATTACATAATCAACTAAATTTAACTTGTCATGAATTGTAAACGGACCCTGCCAAATCTTTTGTCCATTATTGTTTGGCAACCATACCAAAACTTTATCATGTACTTTAAGATCTCTGAGGTATCTATGTGTATTCTTTATATGTCTTTGTCTTTTAGACTCCCTATCAGTGTTTTCTTTAGCATTTTCTATGCCATATGTAATCCTCTCTCTAATTTTTGTAATTATGTCAAATGTGTCTTGTTGTGTGCCTTTCTGGCCTAAAATATTTTCTTTAAAAAGAGTTAACGGTCCCTTTGGATTGGCCCCAAACATTAGCTCAAATGGAGAGTACCCAGTGGTGTCTTGTATACTCTCTCTATAGGCGAATAAAACCATGGGTATATATAGGTGCCATTCTCTAGGGTGGTCTATGGTTGTTTTATTTAACATTGTTTTTAGTGTCTTGTTCCATCGTTCTACCATACCATTAGCCTGTGGTCTATATATTGTGGAATGGACTTGTATTATTCCTAGCATTTTTGTAACTGCATTGGTTAAGTTGGAAGTAAACTGTGTTCCATTATCTGATAATATTTTATCAGGGAACCCATGTCTTGTAAATACATCTAATAATGCCATGCAAATTGTTTCTGAATTAATGTTTTTGAGGGGAATTGCCTCTGGCCATCTAGATGCCATATCAATCATGGTTAAAATAAATTTGTGTCCCTTATTTGATGGTGGATTAAGAGGACCAATGATATCTATAGCTACCTTCTCAAAGTTTCTACCTATTTTGTCTGTGGGTTGTATGGGTGCTCTGTGTTTACTGTGTATTGGTTTTTTTTTCAGACATGGTATGCATTTGTTTATGTGTTTCTTTATGTCCTTGTGTATGCCTGGCCAATAAAAATTCTGTGTGACCCTCTCTAATGTTTTTTTTATACCCATGTGTCCAGCCAAAGGACTGTCATGTGCATGGTTGAGTATTTTGTTTCTGAGTATTACTGGTACTACTATTTGAGATTTTTTGATTTCACCTTTCTCAAAATTTCTGATTAGAATATTATGTTTTATTGTGTAATTATGTCCCCTATAAATTGTGTTATTGTCCTTAATTTTGTTTCTAATGTCCTGAATTTGCCTATCTTCTGTCTGCATTCTAATTATGTCCTCTCTAGATATTTGTTTTGGAATGTCTAATTTTTCTTCTATTTCAGGCTGTGTCTGACTGGTTTTATGTTGTTGTCTTGTTATTGCACTTATATACTCTTTGGTTAAATTTTTTGATTCAATCCAATTTAAGAATAGTTCTTGGGAATTATCTGGAATTTCTTTTATATTTCCAATTATTAACTGACATACTGGGTTGTCCATAAGTACTGCCGTTACCTTTCCTGTCAACCATGGACAGTCTATGTCCACTACTGCTTTATAACATTCAACTTTTGTGTTATTTGCTAACATGACTGTGGTTTTTTCAGATATATGGTCTTTAGGATCAATCAATTTTTTGTCAACTACTATTGTTGTACAACCTGTGTCTCTTAGACACTGAACAAGTTGGTTGTTTACATAAGAAGGAAAAAATTGTAAACTTCCTTCACTGTGACATGCGCTAGCTAAAGTTTCATGTGGTTTGGTGTTTTGTCTACTGTTAGTCTGATTGGAATTATATCTTTGATTTTTATATGGTTGTCTACTCCTATTTGCACTGTTGTATCTAATTGGACTACTGTTGGGTGATGTTCTCTGATAGTATTGTTGTGAATGTCCTAAATCTCTATGTAATTTCCTACACTCATATTTTTTGTGACCTGGAATGCCACAGTAGAAACATTTGTTGTTGTTTGAATAATTAGTATATGGTGTCTGGTAATTGTTTTGATGACTTTTCTGAAATTTATTGTTTTGCCATCTGGCAGGTAGGCTATGGTATCTTCTGTTTTGATATGTGTTTTGTTTTTGACTGTCCCTATCACTGGGTGTGTTTCTAATAGAGGCTAGTGTGCTGTTTCTATTGTCTAGCTCTTCATTGGGGTGAGCATCTTTAAATGTTGTGATTGAGTCAACTAACTCACGCTCATTTTTAATCTTTCTCTCTTTAAGGAATGAAAATAAAGAGACTGATGCATTTCTTAATATTTTGTCTATGATAAACATATCCAGTAATGCTTTTGGATCATTTAGGTCAATTTCAGTTAATTCAAGCCATTTGACAAGATTGTCTCTAATATTGAATATGGTGGTGTTAGGATCTACTTCTCTATCTAGTCTTATGTTGTGGAAATTTTTTCTATAAATGTCTTCTGTGTTTCCATAGAACTTTAACAAAACTTTCTTTATATATGTATAATTATTCTTTTGTTCTTCACTAAGTGAATTGATAATGCTTAGGCTTTTCCCTGATAATCTGCTCAATAAAATATTAGCCCAAGTCTCTTCTCTATAATTGTAAGACTGACATATGCCTTCAAATTGTGACAGATAACTAATAATTTCTTCTTTATGTTCATTAAATTCTCTAAATTTAGGTTTGTATGCACTGTTGGTTTCCCTATTGCTTGTTGATGTAGTATGCTGTCCTGATTCTATCCTAGCTCTTTCTAGTTTTAGCTCTTCCTCTCTTATTTTCATATCTTGTTCCCTTAATTTAAGTTCTTCTATTTCCTTTTGTCCTTTTAATTTCATTTCTTCTATTTGTTTAAGATCGTTTCTCTCTAACATTCTAGCTTCTCGGTCTTTGTCTTTGTCTTGTCGGTCTTTGTCTTCTTTCTGTCTGTCTCGTATTTTGTCCATTTCTCGAGTTACGAAGTCAGTTAATTTCTCCTGCTTCAAACCAAGCTTCTCACCTACTTCTAATAATTCCAAGTACTCTGCCATTTTTTATGTGTAATGTGAGTAACTAAAATTATATTGTTATGTATCAGTATATCAGTTATCTCCTTATTCTTTGGTTATCAATTAAAATAGTTTACGATATTTCATATATCTACATGTTAATGAATGTATACACAAATGCAAGTTGAAACATGAATTATAAGTTATAAATAAGTGTAAGAAAAATTTAAAGTAATTAAATTGTCTACTTCACAACATAAATACAGATATGTAGACGTTTACATGAATACAAATGAGACAACAAATGCAAAAGTACTGTGTAGTTTATGGACCACAAGATAGTAGAAAATATGACAGTAGGTTGACAATATGTATAACAATGACAAGACAAATAGCACAAATATGACAAGATCTACTAAAAAACAACAGTTATGACAATGTACAAACTAGACTTCACAGCTAACACAAAATTATCCTACAGTGTTATAAATAGGGCCAGAAGAAACTTTTACCGTTTTAATAAAAAAAACTTCCCTAGGAAAGATAACACCGTGGATGTCCCTACAGTATACTCTAAAATTAAACTTATATTATACAGAAAAAGTAAAAAATTTACTTAATCTAATTAAGTATGATATAAGTAGATTTTTAAAGTCTTAAATTATATATATAATACATAACATAATATACATAAATACCAAGTGAAAGTGTCCAAAAGAAATCTTTAGTTGGTCACCTCTGCTCCTCTGTGACGCTATGATTTCTGTGTAGTCGATAATCCTATGTAGTAGATGCTCCTTCTAGGTAGTAGATAATCCTATGTGGTAATGTACTTGGGTAAAATAATCCAATGAGAAAAGTTACACCACAAATTGCTGCAATACTCCAATGTAAGTACCTTGCGTAATAGTGTAATTGTGATAATCCAATAATTGAAAATTGTCTAATTTCTCTCCGGTTCTGTTGCACTTGTGAGTAATTGAAGAATTACTTGAAGAATTACTTGACTTGCATTGCGCACTAGGCTATGTGCGGCTTGTATAAGTAAAGATTATGCTGGGGAAATCTTACTTCCGCTGTCTTGATAAAACATCTCATCTGTAATGACATCAGACTTCTTTTGGTTTTGTGTGGATCATCTCTTTCGTTGACTAATAACTGTAAAATAGATTTCTTGCTGTTTCTTCCACGAGAATATTCACTCCACTGTTATATAATTGAAACAGTGTACCAGTTAGCTGTTTGAACTCTCAACTTTTGACTCCCGTGACTGACCTAAATTCAATCGTTGTCAGCTTGCTCTGTGTGTCGTGGACTCTTCTCAGACTTGACAAATACTCGGGCGTAATGACGTTCGATTCGAATGTTAAAATATATCATTGTTACTCAATGTTCTGTAATACATCGTTGTTCTGACACTTCTGACAATATTTGTAACGCATCGTCGTTACACCGCTTCTGACACCATTTGTAACACACTTCTACTCTGACATGGCGTGGGATGTTATTTCTTATGCTGTGGGTTATGTCAGTAGTATGGTTACTTATATTAACGCTTCAGGATGCCGACTCAGTCTTCTTCATTCTTTCACTTATTATTCAGGCACGTAAAGAAGAATACTCAATTCTAGTTAAAACTCACAGTACTTTATTGAACACACTTTATATTGATAATATTAATAAATAATCCTTGCATGAATGTAATTTCACATATATATCTATAGTATTCCATCATTAAGAAAGACACGTCCTCAGACTACTATAACTCAGCTCAACTGTCTAATCACACAGCTCTCACGCTACTGACTGACTCTACTGCTCTGCGCTCAGCTCTCCTTATCTCAGTCAACTCATACTTTATTACCAGCAAAGCGTGCAAAACAACCGCTCTGACAAAAACATAATTTTACTCTCCAAAAACGTGGAGTTCACATTTGTTCTCAAAAATACAATCCACATTGATTGTCTCTCCCCGTGGAAAAACCTGGTGAACACACTCACTGTCCACTCATGCTACCTCTCTGTTTACATGTGAAAACATAGTCCGTTACAGTTAGGCTGACATTTTATTGTAGAATAATAGGCAGCGTCACTAGCGGGTGAGAGATATGCAGACCGCACCAGTTGAACCTTCAAAGTGTGGGGGGGGGGGGGGGGGGGGTGACACCAAGTGGAAAATTGTGAATTGACAGGGTGCGCCCCCACTAAGGGAGCCAATAACACAGAATGCCACAGATCAGAAAAGGGCGCCACCAGAGCAAGTTGCTATATTTTTATAACTATAACAGACATTAAAAATTGTCTCCATATAATGCAATCGTACAGAAATATGTTTTAATGTTGTTAATAACCATCCTGTTATAAAGAAGATAGTAACAAGTTTGTGTTATAATTATATTTAGTTCAAATGTGAGATATAAGATCACAACAACAATGTGTAAGAGTAAAAATTGCTAATTAAAAATAAATGAACATAGACTTTAATTCTGTTGTTATTAATTCCCGAAAATATATTTGAGGGAAGGGAAAAAATGGGTGGGTTCATTTAAGTGTGGATACAAATACTTAAAATTCCACGTTACAAAAGTAATAAAAAACCTAATTTACGTTTATTTATTTTATTTTTTTTTTAAAGAAATTCGGTTCTAGGAAATAGATCTACAGTCCAGGGGCGTTATAATGGGTGAGTGTTTTTTAATGAGATTTGAATTTCTTAAAACACGATGTGACGGACATAAACATTGGTAGACAGACCCTTCATGTTTTGGAAAATACTGCTTAGTGGCTTTGAAAAAAAAAATTGTATAAGGATACCAATATCTAAATTCGTTCTCTTCAATAATTGCTCGTTGATAGATGTTTTTCTTTGTTATACGTCAACTCATAAATATCACGCAGTATTTGTCTTTCCGAACGAGGAAATCATTTATCGTAGCTGTCATTCTGACATATGACGTGCATTGTGATAAGTATTTAAAATGTAGGTCCAACGTACCTTCAGTAATCGACTACACATATTAAATAAAGATGATAAATATTCCCGTAGAAAGTGAGATACAAAAGTAAATAGTATATTGAATTTAAAAACAAAAGCAAATTTAAATCAAATATAAACACAATCTTTACACTTTGATGTAGATTAAACAACCATTCATTAATCGATTAATGCCGTTATTTCTAATAGAATTTCCCAAATATACGGTTCATTGCCGTTGATAATGGGAAGTAAATGACACAAGGTAGACAAAAAAAAACATATTTTTTTTAAAGAGCACAAAGAAACATCGGATGTGCCTGCAAAAAGCCTTCGCCAGCAAATGAAAACAAGGATACAACAAAATAGACTTAAGTTACAGACACACAAAATTAGATTTAGATTTAGATAGCAGTTTTTGTGAACCGGCTAATTCATAAAATACATGAGCGATAACATGCAATGCAATTAAATAGAAAATTTCACTTTAATTCAAAATCCAATCTTTATAACCAGGGTATGGAGAATAAGTGCTCTGTAGCGTTCCGTAAAATATTGATAAAGGATTTGAATGTAAAATATTGTATTACCATACTAAAGATTTTTTTTAAAAAGATACCTTGCCATAAATAACTTAATTTTAAAAAAATAAATTTAAAGGGCTTTGTTGTAGGCTCCTGACAGTTTTAATCCTGTATACAGTTAATAATTATGCTTCTGGGAATCTTAGTTCAGTGTCCTTCAGAATCCCATAACCACAAGGGTAGAAATGATTGAAAACGAAACAGTTAAGGCATATGTACTGAATAGTTTCAAAATCAGTAATTACGTGATCATACGTGAAGTAGAATTGACCGTCGATGGATACCCTGAAAGCCGTTGGAGTTACCAGAAAACGTGTGGTGAATAGTCGTTTGAAAGCTAACATGTTTCGAGTTACATTCAATTTGTCACTATGAAGAGAACCATTGATATAAGTAAATCCATGAACGTGGATGAAATTAAGGTGTAATTGAAAACCTAATGGAATACTTTGTCCAATTGTATCTGCTGTGCCGGTGTAGAATATAATGCAGATACCATCTTTCAATTGTCTTTCGGAAATAACCTTCGTCTTGATTTCAATCAGCCGACCGACTCTCAGTCCGCCGGGTATCCTGATAGATTCGTTCTGGCGAGGGTAAAGAACGTTTGGGTGTCTCATGAAAAACTGGCCATTGCCTTTGAAGTCTATATCTTCAAGAATTTCACAGATCTTGCAGGTGTCGCCCTGGTCGTACACAAAAGCCGTAAAATTGGTGGACTGAGAGAAAAGTCGGGCGCACTCAATGGCGGAAGTCGCGTTAAAAGTCACGTATTCACAGGTTGGCAGAATTGTTCCTCTATAAGACATATACTTGGTGAGATCATTAGAGTTGTGTCCCTTCACGAGCATGAAACATTTTAAGAAGCTCATGAAGACACAAACGAATAGCGCCTGATGAATTTCAATCTTTCGCAGCTCCATTTTAAGAGAAAAAAATGAAATCTGTAAAACAAAAGAATCTTTCCCACTATAACTGATGTTACAAAAACTAATTTCTTCCTTTGGTGCTCTCTTATTTAGTTGCAGATAAAAAGGAAAGTAAATATTTGAATAAACCTGATAATCAACTATTCTAAACACAGACATGTGTCTAAATTTTAAACAAGTTATTAGCGAACACTAATGTTACCAGCTAACATCTCGTCTATCCTAATGGAACAATTAAATGACAATCATGGCATTGCCCGATCGGAAGCAAGACGATCTCTAACGACGCTGTGCTCCTGTACACATAGAAACATGCATATTTTTTTTAAACGTAAGTTATTGATTCGTTTTTCCCAGAATATTTTTTTTCTTCAATAGGATTTAGTTGGATATTTAAATTTAAATGAACGTTAGGCCTCCATTTCAATACATTGCTTCCCAATGTGAGGCCGACTACGCAGAGGGGGGGGGGGTAATTTGATTCGTAAGGTTGGAAGGGGGGGGGGGTAAGCAATTCGGAAATTGTATAGAAATTGAAAACCAACGGCCTACTATGATTAAACCTGTATTTTAACAGGAAAATCGTTTAAGTCTCAATTTGAACGTGCTGTAACAAACCGTTGATTTGAAAAGTAGTCAATAGTGTCAGTTGACATAAAATTATTATTAGAACGGGTGCGTTATCCCAGTAAAACGCAGGGCTTGACATTTCTTTAACTTCCACTTGTTTAGAGCTATTTATATCACTTGTCTGTACAAGTATAGTGTATAGGTTACTTTTCATTTCAGCCAATATTTATTTTAAGCCACCACAACTGTCTGCTAGTGGAATGGCCTTGGATTCGGCGTCACCGTGTAACTGATACTTCCCCCCCCCCCAAACCCCGTCATGTCTGGCGTCAACAGTTTGCTTACATTCGAATGTGTTCCATTTGTTCTCCGGAATCCCAATGCCCTATCTGGATGTTTCTCTACTAGAAGGGTCGGATAAAAGCTCCTATAAAGCCGCCAGGTTTCCTAATAGTTTAAGTAATGTGCCTTTATTTTCCAATTGCTGCAAGTTGATACACTTTTTTTTAAATTCCGTAATTACATTTGTATTTGCATCTAAATGTATCGATATAATTAAATTACATCTCAGTATCACTATCACTGGTATAGTTTTTCTTTGCATACTGTTAGATCCGTCTTTTGTATCTTATTATTTTGAATAAGAGCCATTTATTAGAACAGATTTAATCTTTATAACCATAACGGTTTGATAACGTGCATTTTCTGAAGTTTGCTTTCTTTTTTTTTTAATAACCTTTTATAAATATTTAGCAGTAGCAAAAATAACTGTGTATAAAAATTAAGTGGTAATTTTTTTATTGCTTTTTTTTTTTTTTTTTTTTTTAAATTTTCCTTTTTTTTTTTTTTTTTTGTTTATTTTCTTTTAGCCTCTCAGCACAATGAGTAGAGCGCAAAAAAAAATCGTCATTATGTGCGCGAGTATTTAAAATTTGGACTCATACCCACCATCCAATGATGAACCGCCAGCTTCTTGTCACCATGCCAACAATGCTTGTCCAAATGATCAATGAAATGAGATCATCTTGAGGTGCATTTCGGAAGCCACACATAATGCTCCTATTAATAGGGATTTACATTACTTTCAAACTATAAAGAAACATTTTTTTTTAAAAAGAACAACCTTTAAGCCTCCTTTAACTGTCATACTGCAAGTGCAAATGTACACCGTACACTTGAGAACAGATATAAAATTATTTTATAATCATCGCTACATCTGACAAAATACATATTATAGGAGAGAATTTAATCAAACCTTCAATATCAGCATTTCTTTAAAAAGTTCTGGAAACGATGACAAAGATGTGAAAGATATGCCACTCAGTAACAATATTGGTAGCAAAAGAACACATGAAATGGGTGAAGATATTGAAATACAACTTGTTGAAAAGCTAAAAATAAAAAAATTCTCAGTGCAAATGGATGAATCAACTTTGAGAGACAGTGAGGCCGTACTGATAACTTACTTAAGGCATATTGATAAAGGAGATTTGGCTGAAGAAATGTTGTTGTGTAAATCATTAGAAAGCACCACTGCTGCCAAAGATGTATGTAATAAGCTTAAAATATTACTTAGATGTCAATAATATATCACAAACAAATTCAATATGGATGTTGATTTTAATGTGATGGGCCAGAACAATGTCTGGTTCAAAATTGATGAAGGATGGCAATCTAGAAATCCTTCTTGTGCAATGTGTTATTCCTTGGGAAAATCTTGGTACGGGGGCTTAATGAAGTACTAAATTCAGTTCTAAAATGAATAAATGCTTGTTACGTACTATTATGAGTATGGAGAAATGAATCTCTTATTTAAATGTATGGCTCTCTCTAAAACAGTACACAACAAAAGACGCTACCTTTTGTTAAATACAATAACAAAGAATACGATACTCAAACCAGGGTTAATCACAATTAATAAATTTATTAGGTTAATAATAAATTACAACATCAGAAATAAATAAAATTACAGCTATTGACTTACAGTATAATGATTGGCTTGTACCAGTACAATGTTGAAGAAGATACAATGTTGTATAGAAGGTAAAATTATGAAAATGAATCTACACACACACACACACACACACACACACAAACACACACACACACACACACACACACACACACACACACACACATATATATCAACATGATAATAAACAAAACTAAGTCTCATATAGAAAAATATCTATATAAATATTGCATAAAATATCTCTAAGATACAAAGTTGTATAGAAAGGAAAAATATGAAAATAAATATACACACACACACACACACACACACACACAAACACACACACACACACACACACACACACACACACACACACACACACACATATATATCAACATGTTAGTAAACAAAACTAAGTCTCATATAGAAAAATATCTATGGAAATATTGCTTAAAATATCTCTGGACTCATCTTCCCGTCGCTCGTTCTCTCTAGGCCAGCGGTTCTCAATCTGTGGGTCGAGGCCCCTTTGGGGATCGCAAAACTCTTTTCCAGGTGTCAGCTCAAAACATCTGAAAACACATATACTCTACAGTTATGACGTAGCAACGAAATAATTTTGTGGCTGGGGGTCGCCACAACATGAGGAAGTGTCTTACAGGGTCGAGGCCTCTGGAAGATTGAAAACCACTGCTCTAGGCGTAAATATACCCTGTTTCAAAGATACTTCTCGAACGGAATTACACATTGTATTCCTTTCTCGATATCTCTACATAATGTAACAGAATTCTAATAATAATAATACAGACCATAGATTTTAGTTATTTGTAACCAAGGTCAAGAGAGACTTTATTTAGTTAGCCACACCCTAATTGCACTGCCGAAGTTGGGGTCAGCTTAAGTTCATTCACCAGAAAAGAGTAATCAAAGTAAACGAGACGCCTATAAAAATGCTATTATCGCTATCAAAACTAATCCCATATCTGAGCGTTTCTTCAAGGTATTTTGCGAAGAACCAAATGCAGACCATTTTAGACTTTTATTTCACACTGAAGTAAGGTGGCTCTCGAAAGGATGCTACCGGTATTTGAAAATATTTATTTAATCATTCGATACTCTTGCTGACTTTTTAGTTGATTTATTTAGACGATATCATTGAAAAACTAAATAGGTATGTTAAATAGTCAACTTCAAGGAGAAAATAAAACTCTTGTCGACGCAAATATGAATATATTAATTTGGTTTCATTATATTTATTGAATAATGTCAGAAATACATTTGTAACAAAAATTTTGACAAGTTTCATTGGCTCAAAAACTATTAAGTGCCTGATACAGCTAATCTCTACTTGTTATTGTCAATCATCTAAAAATTGTGTCGGCTGATTTAGAAGAAAGATGTTGTGCTATAAAAGAAATTGATGTTCCAACTTGGATGATGCAGCCAATGTTAATGGATTTGTTTGATATTTCATATAGGCAATCATAAGAAGAACTCGCAGAAATGCAAAATGATGAGTCAGTTATAACTTTATTTAATCTCAAAGGAGCGATGGCGTGGCTCTGTGGGGAAACAGAAATCAAATATCCGAATTCTACCAAATCTGCAAGACAGCCATTGTTACCATTTTTATCTTTATATTTAGCTGAATGTGGATTTAGTGCCATAAATTAGTTGCTGCTAAAATAAGAAATCATCTGGATATAACACAGTGGGGAGACGTCAGACTACCTAAATTGGAGCCTGACATAAAATGCATGTGCAGCAAGCATAAACCGCAAGACGGTATGTGTGATCTCACACTGTGTATTTTTTATATCTCAATGTATTTGCGATTTCTCATTGTATTTTAATATTATTAAAAAATAAATAATACATGAAAAAATGAATAATTAAAATATTTTAGAAAAATATTTCATTTTGTACTTGAATATGAGTTCTCCATTACATCTTTTGAAAATTTACTTACTGTGTTTCCTTAAAAATTTCTTCTCCCTAAAACTTATCAGTTAGTTTTTATTTAGTGAAAAATTCATTTTTTGAATATTAAAAATTATGAATATATTACAAAGGGGGCATTATAATTTTAGAAAGCTTTAGGTTGGGCATGGCACAAGAAAGGTTGAGAAACACTGTTTTAATATAAACCTACTAGCAACGCCACTGGGGTTGGGGGGGGGGGTGGCAGAAAATCGTATGGACTGAAATGAATGAACAACAAAATGCAGCTCCATGTTTAACAAATGAAATGTTTTAATTAATAATAGCAATCAATAATTGATGTTGAAAAAAATCATTTATTCCATTGTATCTCCCCTATGTATTTGTGAATTAAAACGATGTAACCATGGGATTGGTTGATAATTCACTCCACCAAACAGGGAGCTATGTCTTAATTTCCGAAACGACGCTGAAAAAAAAAATTGGCAAGTAGTTTCTCATCTAACAGACTTTTGCAATTTAAGCAATGACATGCACGATTTCCTCTCCCTAACAACTGAAAATGATTTTCAATGACGCTGGGCTCCTGTACAAACAGAAACTCACATTTTTGTTTAATACATAAAAACGTGTTTTTGTTCTTCAACGATTTAGTTTAATGTTTACATTTAAAATTAACTTTAGGCTTACATATTATTGTAGAATTATCAGCAACAACACTAGCGGATGAAAAAAATACAGACCGCACAAGTTGAACCTCCAAAATGGGTGGGGGTTGGGGGTGACACCAAATGGAAAATTGCAAATTGTCAGGGCCCGCGCCAACTAAGATTGCCGATAAAACAGAATGGCACAGATCAGCGTGCCACCAGAACAGCGTGCCATCCCAACAGTGTGCCACCAGAGCAGTGTGCCATCCCAACAGTGTGCCACCAGAGCAGCGTGCCATCCCAACAGTGTGCCACCAGAGCAGCGTGCCATCCCAACAGGGTGCCACCAGAGCAGCGTGCCATCCCAACAGTGTGCCACCAGAGCAGCGTGCCATCCCAACAGTGTGCCACCAGAGCAGCGTGCCATCCCAACAGTGTGCCACCAGAGCAGCGTGCCATCCCAACAGTGTGCCACCAGAGCAGCGTGCCATCCCAACAGTGTGCCACCAGAGCAGCGTGCCATCCCAACAGTGTGCCACCAGAGCAGCGTGCCATCCCAACAGTGTGCCACCAGAGCAGCGTGCCACCAGAGCAGCGTGCCACCAGAGCAGCGTGCCACCAGAGCAAGGTGACAAAAGAAAAGGTTGCTACCGGAGCAGGTTGCTATTTCTTTTAAACTATACAAAAAATAAAATAAAACATTGTACCCACTATATTTTAGTTTTGCAGGAATATGTTTTAATTTTGTTAATTTCAATCATGTTATAAAGCCAACAATTAAAACAACTACAGTTTATTGATATTAAGAAAAATTTCATTTTTTAAATATATATATTTTTCATATTTTTGAAATTGGTTACAAACATTTACAGTATATCATATGCCGCTTTTGACGCATATGTGTTACACTTTTGTGAGAAATTAATTTCATATGAGATATTTTTTTTAACTCACAAAAACACTGCTAAAGAGTTAAACATTGAATTAACATAAACATAAATTAACGTAGGCCTAAGTATAAACGGATGAGGGCTTTCTGGAGTTATTAATTAGCTTTGGAGTTGAGCCAGTATTCCTACTTAGAGACTTAGAGCGCAAAACATTTAGTGGTAAATTTTGGCGCTCAGCACAAATTTAGACCAAAAAAGTGTTGGTCACTAAAAGACTTTTAAAAAAATATATGTTTGCATTTATGTTAATTTAAGACATTAAAATCATCACATTCACTGCAACCACATTTGTCATGGCCATGCCCCGTACATGAGAATGGTTCTGGAGTCGTTTTGTCAAAATCGTTGATAGACGACACAAATTTACGTAAGCATTTCTCAATAAGGCTGTACTTTATTGTCGCTTTCAACTCTGTATTTAAAAGAAAGGTTTCGGTCACGTTTTTAAAGATATCTTACTAGAAAAAAATTGTTTGTACTGTATTCTTTAAATGTAGGGAAATAGTTTTTAAACCATTGTTCAAAACTGAAGTTCATGGTAATAAAAAAAAAGGGGTTTGCACATTTCTTAAAAACGATTATATTGTTCAGGACGTGATAAAAGGGATGAAATAGGCGAAAGGAACAACCATTCAGCTGTAAGTGTTATTATTTTTATTACCAACATTACCGGTATCAATAAATGTGTGTTTGGGGGGGGGGCGCAATTTCAAAAGTTTTGCGCTGACAGGATTCAATCCCCCAGACTAATTAAATGATGGATAAAGTTTACTGGAATATCAATATATCGATACCAGATCATGTCCCTCACACCTGTAAAATTATTTGCAATTTTTTTTAGAATGGATTTAAATCATTTATTGTTGCTGTCATTCTTACATATGAAATGCATCGTATTAAGTATTTAAAATGTAGATGCAATTTTTATTTCAATAATCGACTACACGTGTTAAATGGAGATGACCAATATTCCCACAGAAAACCAGATACAAAAGTTAAAAACGAAAAGCAAAATTAAATCAAATATAAACAAAATCTTTACATTTTGATGTTGATTATTCAAACATTCGTTTCTGATATCATACACCAGAGATATGGTTGATGGGGTGTAGATATTGGGAAACAAAGAACACAAGGTAAGCGAAAACTTTTGTTCAAAGGACACGGCAAACAAGAGATGTGTCGGCAAAAAGAGTTCTTAAGCAAACAATAAACCAGGAGGGACAATACAATCTACTGAAATACAACAACTTGTCTGATGCTGTGGTGAGTTCGAGAAAAATTCATGAAAATTAATGACAACGGGAGGAGCTCATGCTTATCTCCCATTAAGTTACAGACTCCAAAATTCAGATTGAGTTTGAAGTTTTTGGCAAAGAGATAAGTCATAAAATACACAAGTTTAAAGACGCAAGGATATAAAATAAAAAGTAGATTTTAACTCCTACCATTATAACAATGGTAACAACAGATAACAGCTTCTAGAATAATATAATATTAAAATTTCGAAAAAAAAGTCGGAATAGATGACGTATAAAACTTAGTTGTTAAGCATCCCCATTTTATTAACAAGAGAATTGGGGTAATTATCTTCTCTTTTCTTCAGACCTACTATAAACGGAAGTTAGTCATACCGCCATATTAACCAATATTTCAACACTGCACCACCCTTGAGCCCAATATGTAAACCGAAACAAGCCTAGAGCAAATCAAACGTATTTACATGGATTTAAAAACCCCTTTTAGATGAAGCTATAAAGAATAAGAGTGATGTGCCGTTCCAAAATAATGATAATGGATTTGAATGTATTTTGTAATTACCGTGTGAACGCATTTTGTCTTTAAATACTTTATGTTAACTTTTCTTTTTGTTCATGACCAGCTGGCTGGGTGGCTTGCTGGCAAACATCTTCGGAGGGCTAATTAACCGACTTCACGTCATCCTATCGAATTTAAAATTTGCCCGTTGACTTGATGCCGATGATAACATATTCTATCAACTTTTCAGGCACACCCCCAAACCCTAAAAATAAAATGTTCCTGTTCTTTCAAAGGAAAGGTAAAGAAAATAGGATGACACTGATTTCATGAAATAAAATTCCTTTTAAAAAAATATGGCAAGTGCCTTTGTCGTGCACAGCATTTTCTTCTTTTTTTTCTGAAATAGTGAATTAAGTATGCGTTGTAAAACCGTGAGTGTCATTAGAATATAAATATGGTTGAAATCGTTAATAAATTTATCGGTTGTTAGCCATAAAGGCGAGGGGGGGGGTGTATGCGGACAACTTTGTTGTTAGTGGCCGTTTAATTTTTCTTTGTCATGAATAAATGAATCAAACAATCGTTGTTCTATTTTTAAGGGATGTGACGTCAGGCCCATGTCATTTTTAATCCTTTATTTACAGTAAATATTTATGCGTCTGGCAATCTTAGTTCTGTGTCCCTCAGAATCCCATAATCACATTTATTGAAAGTGATACAGTTAAGGCAAATATATTGAATAGTTTCTAATGCAGTAATTTCGTGATCATACGTGAAGTAGAATTGACCGTTGATGGATATCTTGAAAGCTTTTGCAGTCACTAGAAAGCGTGTGGTGAAAACTTGATCCATCGCTAAAATTTTTCTAGTTACATTCAATTTGTCACGTTTAAAAGAATTAGTAATAAATGTAAAACCATGAACGTGGGTGAAGTCTTGGTATAATTGAAAAACCAATGGAATAATTTGTCCAATAGTATCCACTGTGCCGGTGTAGAATATAATGCAGATACCACAATGTGGAATTCTGTCAAAAACAACTTTCGCCTGGACTTCAATCAGTTGACCGACTCTCAGTCCACCGGGTATCCAGACAGTTTCGTTCTGGCGAGGGTAAAGAACGTTTGGGTGTCTCATGAAAAACTGACCGGTGCCCATGAAGTCTATATCTTCAAGAATTTCACAGATTTTGCAAGTGTCACCCTGGTCGTACACAAAAGCCGTAAAATTGGTGGACTCAGAAAAAAGTCGACCGCAGTCAATTGCGGAAGTCACGTTAAAAGTCACGTACTCACAGGTTGACAGAATTGTTCCTTTATAAGACATGTACTTGATGATCTCAGTAGCGTCATACCCTTTCACGAGCATGGAACTATCTAAGAAGCTCATGGTTATACAAAAACTTACGACCTGATGAATGTCAATCTTTCGCAGATCCATTTACAAAAGCAGAAATTGGTCATAAAATTTGAAAAAGTATTCCCACACCAACAGATGGTACAAACGCTTTTTTTTTTTCCTTTGACTGCTCTCTAATTTATTTATGAGAGAAAAAAGGGTTTAATCATTTTGAATAGAGCTGATAATAAACTCGACCAAACACAGACTAGGTCTTAATTTCAAAATATGTCGAAGAAATACAAAATATTACCAACTATTATAGCGTCTAACCTACTTGAACAATGAAGGACGAGCGCGATTTCACCCTATGGAAAGCAAAACGATCTCCTGTGACGTCTGCTCCGACACAAATAGAAACATGCATATTTTTTTTTCAAACATAAGGATTAAGTTGAGTGTTTAAAGTTGAAATAAACTTTAGGCCTACATTTTAATACAGTGTTTCCCAAATTGGGGCCTACGCCCCACAAGGGGGAGATTTGATAGTTTAGGGGAAAGTTCGAAAATGACCTGTCTAAAATTTGAAAACAAACCGTCTACTATGATTTAACTTGTATTTTAAAAGGAAAAATTGTTAGAGTCTCAATTTCAAATAATCGTTCGTTAATAGTGTTGTAAAAATCCGTTGATTTAAAAAATAGTCCATAATCTCAGTTTGCAAAAAAAAAATAATAATAATAATTAGAATGCGGTCTGTTACAATATATATAGCCTAGTAAAGTGAAGGGCTTGATTTATTTTTAAACTTCCACTTAGTGCTAATTATAGCACTTGTCTGCACTATTATAGTGTATAGCATGCTTTTCGCTTCAACACATGGTTATTTTTATCCACCAACACTGTCTGCTAGTGGAATGGAATTGAAATCGACGTCACCGTGTAACTGATACCCTCCCATGTCCTGTCTTGTGACAACAGTTTGTTTCATTTGAATGCGTTCCATTTGTTCTCCAGAATGTCAATAGGTGACGTAATACCTAGCTGTTTCTGTACTAGAACGTTCGGATTTAATTCCTTTAAAGCCGCCAGATTTTTCCTAATAGTTTAAGTATTGTTTTCTAATTGCTGTAAGTTGATACACTTTATTTACTTTTGTTATTACATTTGTATTTGCATTTAAATGTATTGATATAATTAAATTACATTTTAGTATCACTAGCATTGGTATAATTTTTCTTTGCCTACTGTAGATCAGTCTTTTGTTACTTATTGTTTTGAATACGAGGTTTAACACAGATTTAATCTTTTGAACCATAACTTTGTGTAACAGGTACGTTTTCTGTCGTTGTTTGTTTTTTTTTGTTTTTTGGTTTTTTTTTGTTTTTTTGTTTTTTTTTTTTTTTTTTTTTTTTTTTTATTTTTTTTTATTTTTTTTTTTTTTTTTTTTTTTTTTTTTTTTTTTTTTTTTTTTTTTTTTTTTTTTTTTTTTTTTTTTTTTTTTTTTTTTTTTTTTTTGGTGAAAATAACTTTGTATATATATTTATTAGTAGTAAAAATAACTGTATAAATGATAAATAGTAACTATTATTTTATTTTTTAAATTTAATTTTCCTTAAGCCTGTCAGTAAAATGAGTAATGCATGCGAAAAATTGTATCAGTACTTGGAGGAACATTTTAGTTGGATACATACCCGTTGTCTATAATGAACGGTCAACAATTGGTCACGATGTCAACAATCCTTGTCCAGCGAATCAAGGACACGACGTCATCTTGAAATGCATTTGAAGACCAAAAAATAGTGCTCATATTAATCCAGATTTAAATTACTGTAAAACTTTAAAGGAAAATTTTGAAAAAAGAACAACCTTGAAGTCTCTGTTTATTGCTCATACAGCAACTGTCAGTCGTACTGTTGAGGCTAGTTGTGAACATTCTTTACACATTTCTCAATCTGGGAACCATTATACTATAGAAGAGCATTTAACCAAACCAGAAATATCAGAATTTCTTAAAACAGTTCTGGAAAAGGACTAAAAGATATGAAGCTATTCCACTCATTTAAAGATATTGTAAGCAAAAGTATGGATGAAATGAGTGAAGATATTGAAATACAACTTGATGAAAAGCTGAAAAAAATCAATACAAATGGATGAATCAACTTTAAGAGACAGTGAAGCCGTACTGATATTGATAAAGCTATATATATATATATATATATATATATATATATATAAAGTTTAAAAATTACTTAGATGGCAATAATTATCAATAATATAATATCTTGTGCTGCAGATGGTGATACTAATTTGATGGGCAAGAAAGATGAAAATCCAGAGATGCTTCTTGAGCAATGTTTTATTCAAAGGGAAACTTGTTACCTAAAAATATTTCGCCTGTCCTTAACGAAGTGCTAAATTCAGCTCTAAAGTGTCTCGATGCTATTAAAGCTACTGCCATGTGTGAGCGTCTCTTTAACCTATTTTGTGAAGAACATAATGCAGTTCATGTGAGACTTTTTCTTCACACTGAAGTAAGGTGGCTGTCGAATGGAAACGGCTGGAGAAGATCAATTGAACTATTTGATATTCTTGGTGACTTTTTTTAAAGTGATAAACCTGAAATTAAAGGATCTGTTAACAGTTGATGGTAAAGCGTTTTTTTGTTTTTTTTGTTTAGTTATTCAGCAGATATCATTGACAATCTAAATATATGAAATAACCAACTTCAAGGATCAAATAAAACTCTTGTTGAAGCAAAAGCGAAGATATTTGGTGTCATTATGTATGTATGGCATCTTTCCGTCTGCGGGAGACGATAGATTATCTTTATTGCTTGCAGCTCTTGGTGTGGCTGGTGAGACCAATCCTCGAATGTCAGTCTCTGTTACATTTCCCACACACGAATGCGGTAGAGCAGTATTTACCGGCCTTCCTCCTCACTCTTTTTGCAGCTGTTTCCGCCCTGTTTTGCTCCTCGGCATGTAGTGATCCTGCCTTCACGATGCCCCACCATGAGGATCGATCCTCTGCCAGCACCTCCCAGTATGAGATGTCGATGTTGGCCGACTTCATGTCTCTTTTGCATATGTCTAAGTATCTCA
Source organism: Lymnaea stagnalis (assembly GCA_964033795.1). NCBI lineage: Eukaryota > Metazoa > Mollusca > Gastropoda > Lymnaeidae > Lymnaea > Lymnaea stagnalis. The sequence goes on along the minus strand of CAXITT010000813.1, from coordinate 278,763 downwards.
GACGAGGCCGTCCAACTGACCTTTTCACTGTCGCCAGCTCGCTGTATAGCACGTCCTTTGGTATGCGACCAGGTTGCATTCGCTTGACGTGTCCAAGCCAGCGGAGGCATCTTTGGATTAACATGGCTAGGAGGCTACACATGTGTGTTTGAGACAGGACATCCGTGTTGGGGAATTTGTCTTGCCATTTAATGACAAGGATGTGGCGCAGGCATCTGAGGTGAAAGCCATTGAGCCTTCTTTCGTGGTTAGAGTATGTGGTCCACGACTCGCATCCATACAGGATTAACATTATAGTTATTGAATTATAACAGAAATATGTTTCTAACAAAATTTTAGAAAAGTTTCTTTGGCTCAAAAATGTGAAGTAACTGATCTGATACCTCTGTACTTTTTATTGTCGACCAACTAAGAATTTTGTTAACTGATTTGGAAGAAGGAATTGTTGATTTAAAACAAATTGATCCAACTTGGATGACGCAGTTTATGTTAGTATATTTGTCTGATATTTCAAATATGCAATGTCAAGAAGAACTCACAGAAATGCGAAATGATAAGTCTGTTAAAACTTTATTTAAGATAAAAATGAACGATGTCGTGGCTTTGTGATGAAACAAAAATCAAATATCCAAATTCGAACATTTCCATCTTCATACTGAACTGAATGTGGATTTAATGTCATAAATATTTTGCTGCTAAAAAAAAATAATCGGCTGGATACAAGACTGTGGGGAGCCATGAAACTAAATCTAAATTGGAGCCTAACATAAAATCTCTGTGCAGCAATCATCAAGCGCAAGTTTCTCATTAAATTGATCACGTCACACTGTATGTGTCATATAACACTATATGTGTGATCTCTCATTGCATTTTAATATTATTAAATAATAATTAATTTGAATTAAAAATGAAATAATTAAAAAATAATATTCTTAAGAAAAATATTAAATTTTCTACTTGAATTTCAGCTCTCAATTATTTGTTATGAACATTTGAATTTCAGCTCTCAATTATTTGTTATGAACATTTGAATTTCAGCTCTCAATTATTTGTTATGAACATTTGAATTTCAGCTCTCAATTATTTGTTATGAACATTTATTTACTGGTTTCCTTTACTAGATCTTCCTAAAATCCTATCATTTAATTTTTATTAAATAAAAAAATCAGTCTTTCAATAATAAAAAGTATGTATCTATTACGTAGGTGGCATAAGAATTTGAGATAGATTTAGGTGAGGCATGCACAAAAAAGGTTTGGGAAACACTGATTTAATATATACTTTTCAGCAGCGCCTGTGGGGGTGGGGGAAGAATAGCGTGTGGACTGGAATGGATGAACAACACAGAGTAGATCAATGTTTAACAAAAGAAATATGTAAATGAATTCTTCCACTCAATAATGGATGTTTTAAAAGTCCAGATATTATTGAGTGGATTTGCTAAGTATCGGTAAATAAAAACGGTCTAACCATGTAGCCATAAGTTAATCATGCATTCTACTAAACAGAGAACAACTGTGTCTTAATTTCCAAACGTTAACAAAACAAATTGTTGTCCAGTAGTTTCTCATCTAACAGACTTGAACAATTTAAGTGATGACATGCCTGATTTCCGTCCCTAACAAATGAAAATGATTTTCATTGATGGTGTGCTCCTAAACAAACAGACCGACCCATGTTTGTTTTATACATTAAAAAAAATATGTTTTTTTTATCTTCAACGATTTAGTTTAATGTTTACATTTTAAATGAAAGTAAGACTTACATTTTATTGTAGAATTATAGGCACCGTCACTAGCGGGTGAGAAATATGCAGGCCGCACCAGTTGAACTTTCAAAGTTGGGATGAAACCAAATGTAAAATTGCGAATTGTCAGGGCACGCTCCAACTAAGGGTGCCCATTGCCAATATAACAGAATGCCACCAGATCAGCGTGCCACCAGAACAGGGAGCCACCAGAACAGGGAGCCACCAGATCAGCCGTGCCATCAGAACAGGGTGCCACCAGAACAGGGTGACAACAGAGCAAGTTGCTATTTTTTTTTTTTCAATTTAACAAACAAACAAAATACTCAATGTAATACAATCTTACAGGAATGTGTTTTAATGTTGTTTGTTACAATCATGTTAAAACGCAGAAAATAGAAGCTACAATTTGTTTATATGAAGAAAATATTTTTTTTAATTGTTTATAAGGATTTGTATCATATGCCGCTCGTGAAGTGCATGTGCTACACGTTTGTGTTATAATTATATTCTGTTCAAATGTGGGATATTAGATCACAACTACAACTGTAAAGAGTAAAAATTGTTAATGAAAAATAAATTAACATGGGCTTAAAATAAATGGATGAGAGCTTTCTGGTATTACTAATTAGCAAGGGCGTTGATGCAGTATTCCTCCTTACAGCGTAAAATATAAGTGGTAAATTTTGGCGCTGACCACAAATTTAGACCAAAAAATCTTGACTACTCTAACACTTAAACAAAAATATTCTAAATAAAGGGTGTATGAACTTATTTTAATTTGTGACATTAAAACCGTCATATCCATAGCAGCAAAACCTGTCTTTGTCACACCCCGTTCTTAAGGATGGTTCTGGGGGCGTTTGTCTAAATCATTGACAGGCGATAATTTTTAAAGCGCATTTTTTACTAAAGCTGTACTTTATTTTCGCTTGCAACTATGTATTAAGAGAAGACTTTGGCCACGTTTTTGTAGATATATTAAAAGAAGACTTTTTATATAACACTAGATTCTTTGAAAGTATGGAAACAAACATGAAACCATTTTCGAAAAGACAGTTCATGGTAAACATATTTGAGTGCACATGTTCAAAGAATATTTTATTTAGTTCAGGGCGTGATAAAATGGGTACAAATGTTTACCTGGGCGAAGTGGGCGATTGTTCAGGTGACACGTTTATTAATTTGTTTACCAATATGACCAGATATCGATAAATGTGTGTTTGGGACACAATTTAAAAAATGTAACCCCGACAGGATTAAGTCAAGAGAGCTAATTAAATAGTGGGTGAATTTCACCAGGATATCAATATATCAATACAGGATGATGTTAATGTTACAGACGTAAAAATGAAATGGGGGGGGGGGGGATTATCTTTAAAAAAAACATGGAATTAAAAGTTATTTTTCCATTTTCCCGAACATATTTAGTGGAGTGAAAAAAGTAGGTGGGTTCATTTTTATATAGTGGGTGAATTTCACCAGGATATCAATATATCAATACAGGATGATGTTAATGTTACAGACGTAAAAATGAAATGGGGGGGGGGGGTGATTATCTTTAAAAAAAACATGGAATTAAAAGTTATTTTTCCATTTTCCCGAACATATTTAGTGGAGTGAAAAAAATGGGTGGGTTCATTTTTATGTGGATACAAATATTTAAAATTCCATGTTACAAAATTAAAAATCCTAATTTACATTTATGTGGGTTTTTTTTTAAATAAGAAATTCGGTTCCAGAAAATACTATCAAGAGGCGTAAAAAATGGGTGTGAGTGTTTTGTTATGAGACATAGATTTTTTAAACACGATGTGACGGGCATGGACATTGGTATTCAGAACTTTCATGTTTTTGAAAATACAGTTTAGTGGCGATGATAAATTTTTTTTTTTTTTTTTTTTTTTTTTTTTTTTTTTTTTTGTTATAAGGATACCAATATCTAAAATCGTTCTCTTCAATAATTTCTTCAACTCACAAACATCATGCAGTATTTGTCTTTCTGTACGAGAAAAAACATTTGACGTAGCTGGCATTGGTACATATGAAATGCATTGTATTAAATATTTAAAATGTAGGTCCAATTTTTATTTCAATAATCGACTGCACAACTTAAATAAAGATAACAAATATCCCCATTGAAAGCGAGGTACAAAAGTAATTATTATGTTGAAATTAAAAACAAAAGCAAAATTAAATAAAATATTAGTCGATATGCATGTTGATTATTCAAACATTCGTAAATCTATTAATACCATTATTTCTAATATAATTTACAGAAGATAGTGTTCATGGGCGTTGATATTTGGAAATAAAAAACACAAGGTTGGCCAAAAAAAACTATTTTAAAAAGGGACATGAGGAAACAACGGGTGTCTAGGCAAATAGTCTTCATCAGCAAACAATAAACCAGGGAACATCAAAATAGACTGGACTAAAATAACTTGTCTGATGCTGTGGTGAGTTTGAGAAAAATCCATGAAAATTAAGGACATGGGAGCAGTTCAAGCTTAATGAGAAAACCAGTATCCCGAAATCACATTACGATGCAGACACACACATTTATCTTGAAGTTTTTGGAAACGGGTTAATTCATAAAGTACACGAGCGATAACATGAAAGGCTATACAATAAAAAAAATTAAGACTTTTATTAAAAATCTAATCATTTTAACCAGGGTTGAAGAATTAGAGCTCAGAAGCGTTCCTTAAAATAGTGATCAGGTATTTAAATGTATAATGTTGTAATTACCATACTAAAGAATTTTTATACTTCACAATTAATAGATTAATATAAAATTGTATTTCTAACGGCTTTGTTGTAGGCTCCTGACAGTTTTAACCTGAAGTTACAGTTAATATTTATGCGTCTGGCAATCTTAGTTCCGTCTCCTCAAGAATACCGTAACCACAAGCATTGAAAACGAAACAGTTAAGACATATGTACTGAATAGTTTCAAAATCAGTAATTACGTGATCATACGTGAAGTAGAATTGACCGTCGATGGATACCCTGAAAGCCGTTGGAGTTACCAGAAAACGTGTGGTGAATAGTCGTTTGAAAGCTAACATGTTTCGAGTTACATTCAATTTGTCACTATGAAGAGAACCATTGATAATAGTAAATCCGTGAACATGGATGAAGTTAAGGTGTAATTGAAAACCTAATGGAATACTTTGTCCAATTGTATCTGCTGTGCCAGTGTATAATATAATGCAGATACCATCTTGCAATTGTCTTTCGGAAATAACCTTCGTCTTGACTTCAATCAGCTGACCGACTCTCAGTCCACCGGGTATCCAGATAGATTCGTTCTGGCGAGGGTAAAGAACGTTTGGGTGTCTCATGAAAAACTGGCCATTGCCCTTGAAGTCTATATCTTCAAGAATTTCACAGATCTTGCAGGTGTCGCCCTGGTCGTACACAAAAGCCGTAAAATTGGTGGACTGAGAGAAAAGTCGGGCGCACTCAATGGCGGAGGTCGCGTTAAAAGTCACGTATTCACAGGTTGGCAGAATTGTTCCTTTATAAGACATGTACTTGGTGAACTCAGTAGCTTTATGTCCTTTTACGAGCATGGAACTTTCTAAGAAGCTCATAATTATACAAACACATAAAACCTGATGAATTTCAATCTTTCGCAGCTCCATTTAAAAAATAGAAATATGTAAGTGAATTTTTTTTAAATAGCACTACCACAATAATTGATGCTACGAAGGTTATTTTATTCTTTGGTGGCTCTCTAATTAATGGTCAAATTAAAAAATGTTGTAACCACTTGAATAAAGCTGATAATTATCTCTTCTAAACACAGACTTAGGTCTTAATTTCAAAAATTGTAAAGGAATAAAAATTTTACCAAGTAATATCTCGTCTAAAATAATTGAACAATTAAATGGCACGCATGATTTCACCCTATCAAAAGCAAGACGATGTCCAATGACGCGGGCTCCTGTACAAATACATGAAAGAAACAATATTTGAAGCTAATATTGGTGTTAACATATAGTATTGATTTTTATTTAATTATGATCGTCCACCTCTACGATTTAGCATAGCGTTTAAATTGTAAATGAAAAATGGGGGATGCGACCTTGAGCTGCCGCACTGGCTGGCACAAAACCTAATGACGCCACAGTTACCTGTAGTTCCCAAGGGTTCTGGTCACTGCGTGGTGCAAGGGGATCAGTACGACGTTGAAACATGGTCACGGCCCGAGGAGACCACTACCGCTGTGAAATATGGTCACGGCCCGAGGAGACCACTACCGCTGTGAAACATGGTCACGGCCCGAGGAGACCACTACCGCTNATGACGCCACAGTTACCTGTAGTTCCCAAGGGTTCTGGTCACTGCGTGGTGCAAGGGGATCAGTACGACGTTGAGACATGGTCACGGCCCGAGGAGACCACTACCGCTTTGAAACATGGTCACGGCCCGAGGAGACCACTACGGCTGTGAAACATGGTCACGGCCCGAGGAGACCACTACCGCTGTGAAACATGGTCACGGCCCGAGGAGACCACTACCGCTGTGAAACATGGTCACGGCCCGAGGAGACCACTACCGCTGTGAAACATGGTCACGGCCCGAGGAGACCACTACTGCTGTGAAACATGGTCACGGCCCGAGGAGACCACTACCGCTGTGAAACATCGTCACGGCCCGAGGAGACCACTACCGCTGTGAAACATGGTCTCGACCCGAGGGTAAAGAAACCGTGAACATACGACGAGGACTGAATGACTCGGGTGACGCAAAACCTTGGTCCTAAGGGGTAAAAGCAAACTGTTCAGACTCTCAGTACGCCATGCCTAGTACAATCAGACGTCAGTACGTCAAGGCTAGTACAATCAGACGTCCGTACGTCATGGCTAGTACAATCAGACGTCAGTAAATCATGGCTAGTACAATCAGACGTCAGTACATCATGGTTAGTACAATCAGACGTCAGTACGTCAAGGCTAGTACAATCAGACGTCAGTACGTCAAGGCTAGTACAATCAGACGTCCGTACGTCATGGCTAGTACAATCAGACGTCAGTACATCATGGCTAGTACAATCAGACGTCAGTACATCATGGTTAGTACAATCAGACGTCAGTACGTCATGGCTAGTACAATCAGACGTCAGTACACCATGGCTAGTACAATCAGACGTCCGTACGTCATGGCTAGTACAATCAGACGTCAGTACATCATGGCTAGTACAATCAGACGTCAGTACATCATGGTTAGTACAATCAGACGTCAGTACGTCATGGCTAGTACAATCAGACGTCAGTACACCATGGCTAGTACAACCAGACGTCAGTACGTCATGGCTAGTACAATCAGACGTCAGTACATCATGGTTAGTACAATCAGACGTCAGTACGTCATGGCTAGTACAATCAGACGTCAGTACGTCATGGTTAGTACAATCAGACGTCCGTACGTCATGGCTAGTACAATCAGACGTCAGTACATCATGGCTAGTACAATCAGACGTCAGTACATCATGGTTAGTACAATCAGACGTCAGTACGTCAAGGCTAGTACAATCAGACGTCAGTACACCATGGCTAGTACAACCAGACGTCAGTACGTCATGGCTTATACAATCAGACGTCAGTACATCATGCCTAGTACAATTAGACGTAAAGATGTGAAGCTGATATTCCAAATGTTTATTAAAACATCTAGCCTCAGTGTATTGTCATAATAAATCAAAACATTTTTCTAAATGAATAAGTTAGATATTTTTAAATATGTTCTGTGGCACCTAGCTGTGTGTTACTAATCCAGTAGTTTAGGTTCTAAATGTCCATGATAATAATATAAGCAAACAATGAATTATTCTGCGTGATCAATAATTTACCAACACTATTGTATTTACTATTGCCAGTTCAATATTTAGAATTTCCCCTTAATCTTACTCTGATGTTGGTTGTTGTTGTTAAATAACGTGTTTGTCTAAGGCTCTTTTAGCTATTTTGTCTCTTAACAATGCGGGTGTCTATACCGTGGCATACCTAGATTCTAAGTATCTAGCTCACCAGTACTTGATTTATCTTTAATGTTTTTAAGCAAAAATGTTTCATTCGTTTCCCTTAATATTTTCTGCTAATAGCACATCGGCTCATTTTGGATACATATTAAGTTTTTTTCCTATCCAAGTGACAACTGTAGAAAAAGAGGGAAAAAGTGAGTTTTCGCTGTCTATTTCCATACTTTATAAGCTTTCGAGAAATTTGAACGCTCTATTTCTTCAAATGATTATAGGACATTAAAAACAAGGTTTGACTTCCATCAAATCTGTCGCTGGTCAGAAAGTTTCAAATGCTACAACTTTCTTATTACAATTTAAGATATCGAATAAACTAATAATAGGGTAGTTTGTGTCTGGTGAAGTCCAATATCATGCAGTGGAATAGTTTTAAGTCATTGACGTTCCTAATAATCAAGTCAACCAAAATGTTTTAAGATATTTATTTTATGATCTTATTATTGTGAAACCTAAATTTAGTCTAAACTGAAGATATATCAATATTTAAAAAGCGAACTGGTTGTCTCAGGTCATGATTTGTTTTTATTTCTTAATACAAATGCATAAACTCAAGTAAATAAATCAAACATGTTCTCACAACATAGCCCACATTAAGTGACAGCTAGCCCTGTGGGTGGGTCAAAATTGGAATCCTTCAGCCTAAAAGAACTCACTATCATAAAAGTAACTGAAAATGAATTATTTGCCGCTGAGTGAAATTTTATTTCGTTCAAATTACATTTTAATAAATTGTTGGGGGGGGGGGGGTTATTTGTAAAAATGTTTAACAATTCACCCCCTCTTTTCCATGTACAACAAAATTGCGTTATTCGCGCACAACTTTCGACGAATCAGATATAAAACCTCTGTTTCAACTCGCTACCCACGAGTAACACAGAGCTCCAGTGACGTAGCGAGGGTGTTTGGCGCCCGGGGACAAGATTCGCGCCCGGGGACACGATCCATTTTTAGCGCCCCTTTTTCTATTTTTTCAACTCTCAAACCCACTATTTTCATCAATAAAATAATATCAAAGCACATTTTGGCGCCCCTAACTAGCTGGCGCCCGGGGACATCTGTCCCCCCTGCCCCCACCACGCTACGATTCTGCAGAGCGCTGACAATCTTAACTCCAAATACATAAGTGGTTCTAATACTTTGACAGGTTGCTTCCTGGTTAATATTTGAATATACATTTTTCTTTTCACTTTTTTTTCATGTTATCTACTTGAAAGAAGGTTTCTAGCTGTAATATTTAAAACTTCACATTACTTGTTATGATAGATCACTTGCCAATGCTTGGAAGCACTCTCCACAATAACTCTTGTAGATTTTGCTTCTGGTGCGTCCTCCTTCCTCTTGAAAGCTGTATCCCCCCCCCCCCAACCCCCGAGTGAAAAGGGGCTGTCACGCAACGAACTTCATGCGTGACGTCAGACTGAACTCCGTTAAATATGTTGATTTTTTGGTTTATTAAGGATTTATTTTTATAAATGTCACTTTTTTTCCATCTTTTTTCTGGGGCAACTGCCTGTTCCGATCAGTGGATTATTTCTTGACACAAACAGTTGACGAAAGCAATGCACTCTCACTACGATATAGGGCAGTAGACATGTTCGTTGCATATCGTAGCAAATGGAAGTTAACTCTTTCCTGTAACACTTGGCGTCGATCCCCCCCCCCGCCCAACCCGTAAGTCTTCCCTTTGCACCTCCTCAGTGTCTCCCCGTACCTTATCTTTTCCATAGCATAAAAATCACTTATAATTACTTTGGAAATTAAAGTCCATGCGTTATTTAGGACACACGAAAAAAATAATTTAAGGTAGCAGTGTTTCATAACTGCAGCAAAGTCATAAAACTAAACTTGACATTTAAACATTTTCTTTCTTAATGATGAAAAATGCAGAATATTCTATCGGTCCATTAGTCTAGAAATCTAGCAGTCTAGCAGTCTGTCTAGATGTTTAGTAGTCTATTACTAGAGCAGTCTAGTAGTCTTGCAGTTTAGTAGTCAAGTACTCTTGGAGTCTAGCAGCCCTGGTATGGGAGCGCATATATAAAACATACACACATACTATCATTTTATATATATATATATATCTAAAATAATACTTTATCACAATCTTATGAGTTGAAACAGAGAACTATTGGAGCATCTAGTGTGGTTATAGCACTTTTGTTAATGTAAGCTATTTAACCAACAATTTTGAAAAAATGCGCGTGAGGGGAGGGAGTGGGACATTGTTTTTGGTTTTCCCCTGGTGGCATTCAGGTAAAAAAAAAAAGGCCACTGGGTATCACAAAATGTTTGGGTATTGCACTACTAAGTCTTTCTTCCATCACAATTGGGGTGCGTATTGTACTGCGGGATACCCTACTAATGGGAAAAAAAAGCAAATTTGACAAAGCTCACTAGGGTCGGTTTTCGAACCGATCATAGTTAAATACAACAGCAGAGTGCCACTAGAGTTGGTTTCCAAAAGAAGCTTTGGCCAATATAATATATGTTTTTGAAATAGTTTTCGACATGACATTTGACATGTCACGCCAATCCGTTGTATAAAAATCAACATTGATAGAGTTGCAGAGCAGACACATAATCATCTGTGCAACGAACAAGCACGTTTACAATAATAAGACCAATAAGTAACTGCGCTTCCCGGAAGACAAAGTATTATGGTTCAAGAAGAAACTGGTAGAATGACCACCAAGAGACCATGGACTAAGCAGGAAAGCAGACGTGCAATGGTTGAGTGTATTGGTGGTTTACATTCAGTACTTTAGATCAAAGCAAAAGCTTATAAAAAGAAGTGATATTTACTGTTGAGCAGGGCTATGCGACCGTGGGTTGGGGGGGGGGGGTCGAAAGGGAGACGTACTCTAACCGCAAAAAGCAGGGAGCAGTAAACCGGATTCAGGTGGTATCTCAATCGTCAATTAAAAGATAAAATCTCATTTACTTCACAAAGACAAGAGGCGGCAAAATGCATTTTTACTGATCCGCACTTTATTGTAATTATTGTTTCGCCCCTAACACTGCTGTGGTCAATTTTAACTGCATCATTTTCTATCATTTTCTAAATTTAGGTTGGCCCTTAATTGAAATACCAAGACCGGGAAAGCAAGTGAGAACATCATATATTTTTCTTGGCTTGTAAATATTTTTTTTTGTTTTGAAATGCATGGATGAATAGTACTTATCAGAATGGGCCCCAACCCTCTCTCGCCTAAAATTATTCCTCACGAAAATTTTGTCTGTTACTCCTATGAGATGATGTTTAAAAAAATGAAACTGATAACAACTTATAAAGAAAAATGTGCGATCTACCTTGGAAAGGTCCATACTTCCTGAATTTGCGAGTTATCAATTGAAGGTAGGTCTATTATTGAAGATGATGTGTGTTTGCTTAAATTTTAGACTGATGGAGTCTTAGATTATTAGACTACTAGAACAGGTGTCGGCAACCTTTTGAGACGGAAGAGCCAAAAGTCACAATGTACAAAATTTCCCAGTTTTTAAAGAGCCACTTGTTTATGAGTTTTGAACATAAAATAATATAATTATTAATATTTGTGCATGGAACTGGAGAGCCGCATGTTGACATCAAAAGAGCCGCATGCGGCTCGCGAGCAGCAGGTTTTCTACCCCTGTCCTATACCATTCGTGCGATTGTGATTACAGCTGGGTGAGTTGTTGTCCACAAGCCCGCACATTTTTCTGAGTCATTACAACCCATTTAAAATATTCAGTTTTGGGCCGTTTGGTCCTAAATTCGTTTCTTTTTTCTAATATGAGCTATGTCAATATAATTTCCGTATGCGCTCCTATACTATTTATGCAATAGTGATACAAATTTGGTGAATTGTCGCGCATACGCCCGCAACCCGCAAAGGTTTCTGAATTATTACAACTATTTTAAAATATTCCGTTTTTAGCCAGTGGCCCTAAATTGGTTTTTTTCTTATGTGAACTCTATCAATATAATTTCAAACGGAGCTAATGCATGGGTGGATGGAATTTTAATTAAATACAAATAGCGACATTTCAGTTTGTGTGTGACATAATAAGTGGGGTTTTGAAATAGTGCAACCATTCTACACTAGTCTGTTTGAGCCGGGGCCCAAAATTCGTTTTGTTTCTTATCTGAATTATATATATAATTTACGTATGCGTCCCTATACCATTCATTCGATTGCGATAAAACTTTGGTGAGTTGCTGCACGTATACCACCAAAGGTTTCTAATTTATTACAATCATTTTACAATAATCCTTTTCGGGACGGGGGCCCTAAATTCGTTTTTTTTTTTTTTTTTTTTTTTTTTTTTTTTTTTTTTTTTTTTTTTTTTTTTTTTTTTTTTTGTTTTTTTTTTTGTTGCTTTTTTGTTGTTGTTTTTTTTTACATTCTATGAGCTCTATAAATATAATTTCAAACGGAGCTATTGCATGGGCGAATCAATCGTTACAAATTGTGTGGACTAAATTTTGAAAATCCTTGCTTCTCACATACAGCTGTAAGTGGCCTGCTCACACATCGAAAAACTTAATTTGATATTCTTGTACGCACCATGCCATACGGAAAAAAAAAATATTGTAAATATAAAAAGTAGGCCTACTTCTCTAATTAAAACACAAACACTTTCTTTCTTTGAGTTGCATCGCTAGTATTTTTCTCACTAGTATTATAATTATATATTTATTTAAATATCTATTACCTCACTGCAGTTTTAGTATTTAGTGGATAAAATTCAAGAAAATTAGAAGGTGGTAGTTAAGCAAAACGTTGCGCGAAATAAGTATATTTTTTAATATTGCACGGTTTTCTTGGGTAATGGATCCGTGTCTCTCACCCTAATAAATTGCGACGTACCGTAGTCGTTTATTTGTTCCCCACCCTCACGAAAAAGGTATACAAATAGGCAATAGGGATATAAATTGATATAATTGTCTTGTACAAGATGGTTTCTGGTGGGCGATAAACAGCTTTGAAGAATTATTTTAAAATCCTAAATCATTTTAGAATAGTCTCCCCTGCAGTTAATAAAATGAAAACAACGTTTGGTACGAGTCTGTCGTTATCCTTATAATTCTTATTTCTGATTTCTACTTCTGCTCTGTAATTGCCATCATGATAATCTTTGCTTAATTTCACAGTAATCAACTGGTTGGTATGTACTCTGATTCAGAAGCATAGCCGCATTTCCCTGTAGACCTAAGATTAGGATTCGATAACAAAATTGAAAGGCAAGGACTTTTAAAAATATTTTAATTTTTTAAATAAGACTAGAGTAAGCCACGCGAAGCCTTGTGGCCGTTGGCCTGGTTGTTATTTTTTTAAAAATGGGAGTTAAAGATACCCGAGCATTAAAAACTAAAATATTCTGCAAATACACGATTGATAGACCTTAGGGCCTTACTTAGTCTTACTTTATATGGAGCCTTTCCTGTTCTAAACATTGTTTTGTTGGTTTTTTTTAGCTGCATTAACTTAATGATTAACTTAGACTTAAACTTAAATTGAATGAGCTTTTCGAAAGCATACGTTTTTATTTTTAATTTATTATATCTGACTCACACTGACTGTTGTCACTATTGTCGTCGTTTTACTTGTTTCTTATGTCTTATTGCCTGCCGAAGAAAGCATATAGCTATAGCCAAAACAAACATCCATTTAATTGTCCTGTCTCTTCTTTCCAAGACTAATTTAGGCTTAAACAAGTATTTTTCAACCTTTTATTGAAATGGAACCCTTTGATTTTGATGACATTCATTATAAGGGTTTGTTTGGACAATGTACGCTTTCATTTAGCTCTGGAGATACCGATAGGTGAACTCCCTTCGTTTAGTCATGGATTATTACGGTACTAGAGACTCTACTAACAATCTCTTTTTTATATTAATACGCTGATGTGATGTTTTTGATTAATAGAGTTTTTTAAATTAATATTTCATAGGGTGGTTAATTATAATACTTGGTAATTAGCTTTTTAGCATATATTTTTAAAATTCTCCCTGGCCACCTGTTGAATCCCTTGATGGCACTCATGGAATCCTTAAGTTCTGCGGAACCCTGGTTGAAAAACACTGACCTAAACACTATTTATGTACTTCACATGGCTTGAACATAGTCCCACATATATTTATCGTTCACATACATGCCAACCTATTAAATTTACCAATACTTTGTACAGTTTTTATATGTTTGTCAAGATGTATGGCCTTACAGTCTTTTTCTACAGTTTTTCGCTGAGTTTAGAAAATAACTATTTTTGCACAAGACACGTGTTCAAAACTGGTGGTTCAAAAAATTCAACGTTGGCCAACAAAAAGCTTAAATCCTATTTCCCCATTCAATATAACCAAGTCGAGGATCAGTATTCAATAGGACATCTACATTTAGAAACAGCACTGTTTCATTGATATGAATATCAATCGTTAATTAAAAGACCTCAGATAAAATAATAATAATGTGTAATTTTTGTGAATACTTTGTAGAGGGGTGGTGAAATTTTAGGAAAATTATTATTTCCCTTTTTTGACACATTTTACAAAATCTTTTATATTTTGGTCAAATGCTCATAAAATGTTCTGATTTCTTCATATGACAATTTTTTGACATAAAAATATGTATTTCATTTCTGAATAAACAGATTTCATGTCAAAATTACACTTTTTTTTTTTCTTATTTGCATTTTATCATCAAATAAATTTACTATACATTTTCATTATGCATTAGTTATCTCACAACTTCTAAGTGTTGAACTTGTATGTTTAGAAACAAAAAATTCTAGAAACCTTATGCATTTCCCTAAAAATTGATAGATAACATCATGAACTTTAGACATGGATTTGAAAATTTTTTAAAAATCTAAATTTAAGTTGTAATCTGATGACAATCACAATGGCATGTTGTCATGAGAGGGTAGATACAGCCAGGAAGTGTTAAATTTCTTTAAAATTATAGGCTAAAAATTAAAATAAAATCATTAAATTATACATTTACCAGTACTTAAAAAACCTTATCTCAAATGATTCAAGTTAATTATTATTATAATATTGCACAGTGTGGTGACAAGATGACAAATTTTTATATTTTTATTATCAACTCAATCTCTCAACAACTAATTCACAATTTACTTATTTATTATTATTATGGGGTCTAAGCCTAAATAGAATTAGAATGAATTTATCAAAGAGTGACCATCAATTTATTTTGTAAATATGTTCTGTTCTGCCATCTGTAGAGGTATCCTATTTGTTCAATAACCTAAAGCAGTGCTTCCCAAACTTTTTCTGTTATAAGACAAAGAGAACCACAAGATTAAGCTGTGAATATTATGGATTTTGAGTTTACATCCTTAAGCACCCAGATCCAGACATATATTATAGTAAAACTTAATCTACTGTAACATACATTGAATTGTGGACAGAATTATCATACAAATTAGTATCCTTTTTGTCGTGAAAATGGTCTACCTCAAGTTCATCATTTTGATGTAAAATTTCCAAAGCCAAGCTAGTTTACAAAAAGCAATTTAGATTTGACACAAGTGTTATTTTTTATTCAACTGATGTCAACTTATGTAAACAGAAACATAATTTTATAAGGACATTTTTATGTTAAGGCTATTACTATTAGTTTAAATATGAGTTCCTGTTTTTTAACTTCATTGTTTAACAATAAAAAAAATTATTTTGCCTTTCCATCAACTGTAAATTAAACAACCCCTAAAAACAAAGTTTTTTTATATAAGATCAATTTTTATTATTTTATTTTATATTAATATTCTAATGTCACACCCACAACAGAATTAATTCTCCATCTATTTAAAAAAATTAAAATATTTTGCACCAAAATGCACTTGCAATATATTTTTGAAAAATCTTATTTAGCATTTTTATCTGGAATTTTATTTTGTAAAATCTGTCACAGTGTCATTTTTTTCCCAAAAAAGTAACCTTTTACTTTTACAGAAAATAGATAATGTAATTCTATTTATTAAACCATAGCTAAAGAATTTTTTTTGTCAAATGAGGGTTATCTATTGCACAATTTATTGTCTTCTTTTTTTTCTTTCTAATTTCAGATATTTTGAGAAGATTCAATATTTAACAAAAGTAAACTTCATAGAATTAAAAGGAAAGATATGATTTCAAAACTTTCCTAGTTCATCCCATTTAATGTCAAGACAATGGAAGAACCGGGTGATATTAAATTTGATACAAGTCTAGTTAAACAAGACCCAGATCTTGTCACAGAGACAGAAATACAAACAGACTTTCATGAAACACTTAAAAGAGAATTTGAGAATGAAGTAAACTCAAAAAAAGATTTTTATGAATACTTCTTAAATTCTAAAATCAAACAGGAGAAAGATTTTCTCACAAATGAGGAGTTTGAAACAAGTTCTGATTTAGCAATGAATAACTGTACTGAATACTTTAAAGTACACAAATTGAAAGACACAGGAGGGAGACCCTACAAATGTGACTTTTGTTCTATTGAATATACTAATAACTCTCAGTTAACCATACACAAAAGGAAGCATAATGGAGAGAAGCCCTACAAATGTGATGTTTGTTCAGTTGCTTATGCTCATAAAAGTCATTTAACTGTACACAGCAGAAAGCATACTGGAGAGAGACCCTACAAATGTGATGTTTGTTCAGCTGCATATGCTCATAAAAGTCATTTAACTATACACAACAGAAAACATACTGGAGAGAAACCCTACAAATGTGATGTTTGTTCAGCTGCGTATGCTCATAAAAGTCATTTAACTATACATAACAGAAAACATACTGGAGAGAGACCCTTCAAATGTGGTATCTGTTCTACTGAATATACTAATAAATCTCAGTTAATTTTACACAACAGAAAACATACTGGAGAAAAGCCCTACAAAAGTGATATTTGTTCAGCTGCAGTTAGAGATTATTACTGTTTAAAAGATCACAAATTACAACACACAGAAGAGACACCCTACAAATGTGACATTTGTTCCATTGAATATAATAATAAATCTCAGTTAACTATACATAAAAGGAAGCATAATGGAGAGAGGCCCTACAAATGTGATTTTTGTTCAGCTGCTTATGCTCATAAAAGTCATTTAACTGTTCACAACAGAAAGCATACTGGAGAGACACCATACAAATGTGAAATTTGTTCTTCAGTGTATGCTAGCTATTTTCATCTATCTATACACAATCGCAAACACACAGGAGAGAAACCCTACAAATGTGACTTTTGTTCCATTGAATATACTAATAAAGCTCAGTTAAATATACACAAAATGAAGCATACTGGAGAGAAGCCCTACAAATGTGAAGTTTGTTCAGCTGCATATGCTCATAAAAGTCATTTAACTGTACACAACAGAAAACATACCGGAGACAAACCCTACAAATGTGACGTTTGTTCAGCTGCATATGCTAATAAAAGTCAATTAACTATACACAACAGAAAACACACTGGAGAAAAGCCCTACAAATGTGAAATTTGTTCTGCTGCATATGCTCATAAAAGTCATTTAACTATACACAACAGAAAACATACTGGAGAAAAGCCCTACGAATGTGACATATGTTCAGCTGCATATGCTCATAAAAGTCATTTAACTTCCCATGCAAAACAACATACATGAGAAAGACCCTGCAAATATGACAATTTTTCTGCTGATTACACTAATAAATCTCAGTTTACTATAGACTAATACCAAAGAGAAACTATATCCTATTGTCCTTTTGGTTTCCTCAAATCTAGAATTAATCAGGAGACAGGATATTTCAAAAGTCGGGAGTGCGAAACAAATTCCCATTTAACATTGATTACTAAATGTCGCACTGATGATATCTTAGAAAAATTAACAGGAAGTAACAGCTGCACATTGGTTGAAAAGTTTTCTATACCATAATACTGTTGTTGATTTAATGTTGCTTATTTCTCTTTAAAAAATGTAAGTGTCATTTTCCTCAAGTTGTTTACACGACAAACAACAAGCCTAGTCAGGACAAATGCATTTCCGTGCAGTATAAGCTTTTTAAATTTTGACCCCATTTCTTCAGAAATATTAGCTAAATAATCTTGATTGAAGACGTCTTGTTTTAATATATAGATGTAGGATTGCTATAATTTTAAGGGTTGGAACTGGGACCAGTGTCATACCTAAAGGAGGGAGACATTTTGTTAATGTTAGTAATAACACTATACAATACATGCATAATTTTAAGAGTTTGCAGTGGTAGAATTTAGTTCAGGTTTGCCATTGTAAATCACCCAACGTCTGAAAAGTCACATACTGTGCATTTGGGGACAGAAAGATCATTCACCATTTCATATTTCACACCTGAATTGTTGAATTTTCTTTCTATGGAATGTAGCCTATTTATTCTTTTTGTCCAAAATATCAGAACAGTTTAGTAAAGGGTCATGTATTATTATTTTAATTTATTGGTCTGATTTAAAGACGTTCAAGTAGCGGAATCAAGTGGACGCAATAGCCTACTCTAAAATTAAACTTTATTCTAAATGTTGTTGTAGTATTTTATTTCAAATTTTGAAGATAAATACTTAAGTTGCCTTGTATTAAAATTTTTCTTGTTTAAAAATGTTGTCTTGGTAAGAATATTTATCTATTACTGAAAATGAATTTGTAAAATGTATTTTAAAAAATCTATTTATTTTGATCAATAAATAAATCTTATTTTATAATTATGTTATTTGAATTACTGATTTAATATTATTTTTCTAAACTAATGATAGAGCGTATTTCATTACATAATCTTACTGATATATCTACAACTAAAAGTATCCTTTAGAGCAATAACTAATTTTATACATAGCCTCAAATAATCGCTCTTAGTCAATATCGCAATTAAGGTTGTACAGCATGGCTGATTAGTGCGATTGAGGAATATTGGTTAATTGTTATCTTGTTCCTAATTTTGATCCATCTGCTGAAAATGAATATTGGCATGTACTAATGTACATCATTATCTTAAAATTATTTTTATTTTATTTTTTACACTATTGCAGTCAGTATTGTGAGATTCTTGAATGATTGTATTTTATTCACTTTTAAAATAATAAATTCAGTGTCAGCGATTTTATTTTTTATAACTGTGGACAGTTGTGCACATGCACAGTGTGTCAGAGTCAGGACAGCACGGTTAATAACCTTTTTTAAAAAACACGGTCTTCTTTAAACGACGCAGTTAATAATTTCTTTAATAATTACAATCCTATTGACTACTGCTCGCCAAAGTCCAGTTCAAAGCGTACGGATGCGAGGCGGACTGTAGTCGAGGCAGACTGTAGTCGAGGCAGAATACAATTAATGCCCATAATACAATTAATTAAATATATGCGATCGGACATAGGCCTACATCATTATAAAAGATCTCGTAGTCACAGGGGCCATCCATACCTTTAAAAAAAGGGAAGCGTTATCCACACAGCTCTGTGAATAACGCCGAGCGTTATCGGCAGACCAAAATCTGCGAATAATGCAGAGCGTTATTGTTAGACAGAAATGTTCCCATAATGACGCATATTTCTAGAAATAATTAAGATCACATTCCAAGCAAGGGTAGGGGTGTAGTTTTAAGTAGTGTAGGAGAGATAGATCGTTAATGAGAATGGCACAAACACATCTCAAAACCGAAGCTACCGGTATGCACAAGTTAAATTAAACAAATTTAATAGGCCTAACTATAGCCTATATATTGGATATAGGACAATTAATTGTGCCTACATCTGCTCTGTTAGGGGCCAACATCATGTTCGACCTATAGAATGTTACTAATACATCCAGTAAAACCTCCTACTCCTAGACATAGCTAATTTTCTGGTATTTCCTATTAAATGTTATACCAGTAATAAAAATGGTACCGGTATTCTTCATGTAGACTCACTTTCACCCATTGTAGAGATGTCTTTAAATGATGTCAAAGCTTGATAGGATATCGTTTAGTTTTTTTTTTTTTTTAAAGCACTATGATATATCACGTAGTCCAGAAATGTTCTGTCAGAAATAGTTGACATGCCGTGCAACAGATGCAGAGAGGTGTCTCCATCAGGCGGACATGTGAGAGACGGGGAGGGGCATATAGGCCCTACATCGATAATAACAGAATCTAATCCTGTTTAAGGCTAGTATTTTTTCCTGATCCTTGACGGTGTCCCTAAGTCTACCCAGCTCTGGCCTTAGCTGGGGAAAAGTAAAGCTGGCTGGTTATTGCGCTGGCCATACACTCAAACTTGAAAACGCTGCTTCAATTGCCCCAAGGGAACTTTACTTCCTGAAGACTCGCAATGCATCCTACGACCAGCAGGGTTCCAATTAATTTTTGTATGCTTTTTTTGGTATTTAGACCCATAGTTACAACAGTGGCAGTATTGCTTTTTGTTGCAATTATTCAATTATCAACATTTTTTTTTACAAGAGCTAAAATTGTTGATGTCAATGATATTGATGTGTTTTAAGTACGGTACCGGTATGTTCATTTCATTGTCATCGCTAAGTGTTATTTCAACTATTTCCGGAGCGGTATATTGTGTCCCTACTTATTAGAAAATAAAATGAAACAAATAAAACGTGACATATTTTTTCAGCTTAACATTAATCATTAATACACAACTCTGAGATCTAAAATATTTGAATAAGTAAGTTATTAATAAGTATTTGTTTATTAGAGAAAAAACAAATGGATGTTAAAGTCTATGAGTGGAATTATACAAAGAAAATTAAACAGTTAAAAGAGCTAAAAGTATATCACAATGTACAGTTAGAACAGCTGTATCTGACTTAAACATGGTTTATGCGGCTCATCTGCATGTCCATATTGTTTACAGTTTTTTTACGAAACTTGAATGAAGATTCTAACAAAATAGATTGAAACGTGTAACATAAGTAACAAAACTATATGAAAATAATAATAAAACTACGTGAAAGGAATAAGAAAGCTATATGAAGAATATTATTATAATATAACACTACGAAATAACCATTAAATATTTATTTTTTTAAATTTTATTTATAAAAATGAAGCTGCCGGGTGGAGATACTGACCACTACACTACCGAGGAGATGTTTACATACGAACTTTGTATTTTATATTCATAATTTAATTTATCACATTCTGCGAATAATGTCGAGCGTTATCGGCAGACCGAAATCTGTGAATAACGGCGAGCGTTATCCGCACAGCTCTGTGAATAATCACTTCTTTAAAAAAATATAACGTAGACCCAAAGCAAAACAATAAAAAAAATGTAGCCACCCCTTCCTCCCTAATGTACCCATTCTTTTGGGGCATCCCCTCTATGTGTACGCACATAGATTGAGCTTCCGATCACCACCATCCCCCACTCCCCCACCCCAACACTCGACCGTGTTAATGATTAATCTAAGTTGTGACAGTTTGAAAAATTAAAGGAGGACTTATAGTCTCTGAGACAGTGGCGTCGGAAAGGAGGGATGTGGCGCTCCGACCTGTATGATGGCACTTTTTTCATTTTATCGAGGGGCGTCATTTTCGGCCAACTGCAGCGGAGGGATTTTTTTTTCGTGGCTGAGGAGGTGGTGGCCAGACTCTAGAGCTTCACTAACCCTGGCTACGCGACTGCTCTTGGATTTTGAAAAATCGTGTACGTCTCTCACCCATAATAAATCACAATTTCAATCGTCAAATTTTCCTCACCCTAGTCACAAAAATAAATGTTTCAGACAGTGTTAAACATTCGAGAGAGCGGCACCCCCCCCCCCCCTTTTTTTTTCCAGTGTTTCTGGATGAATGACTAAGGGGTAACAATTTTAATGTAAGAATTACGTGAAAATGTTTAGTAAATTATTCTAGAATAGTCTCCCTTAATTTATTAAAAAAATGAAAATATCGTTTGGCAGCCTACTGGTCGGCAGTCTTTTTGTGCTACTTACACTTACACTTACACTTCTACTCGATGGCATAAGAACATTACATTTTAAGTAATTTCGTATTTGGGTAAGCCGAATTTCGTAGTAGCCGTAATCAACTGGTAAGAACTGAAAACCAGGGTAATCCTTTTTTTGGGCAGGAGAAATTATGACTACTACTACTAACTACTACTACTACTACTACTACTACTGAACTGGGACTATTGGCAATAGTATTGCCAGTATTGCTCAAACGCCACTCAAACTACATAAATTTATTATTTATCACAAATCATGACTCATGAAATTATTAACTTAAGTTTTATCTGCAGTCTACACCCTTGAACCTAAATCAAGGTTTTCCTTATGTCGAATCTATACAAGTACACCGTGAAATAGCAAATTTAAAGTTATTTGTCATAGTCATGTTGTTGGTAATCTACCACTTGAGCGTCATTCAGCTGTTCCGGTTGGAAGGGCTATTTAAACAAATATTCTTATATTATTTTTAATGACATTGGTTGTACGTATTCATTCCCATAATAATAGACAATATTTTTAAAAAAGAAAAACTAACAATTTTTTTGAAATAAAAGATAATGTGTGAAAATGGAATTATGCATAGTTCTCCCCCAAGTTGACAATAAAGTTTTAAAAAATAAAATTTCCACGAAAACGGTTGTGGTACATGAATCCACGTAAATATGAAGAGGAAATATCACCGGCGCTTCTTGTGTCAAACTGTCATTTCAGTTTACGCTTTTTGAGCATTCACGTTTTCCACATTCTGTGTGTGGACATCCGCGTCATCTGGATCAAAAAAAATTATTGTAGTCTCTTTTTCTTCCTGGCATATCAGTAGCTTGGCAGTAATAATTATTTAAATGTATTAGTATTGTGCTATAACTTTATAGCCTCTTTACGGAAGCAAAAATATTAACAGACTCTCATGTAAGTATAGTTGTTTAAATAGCCCTTGAACCGGAACAACTGGATTTTTTCTTGGCCGATGCTCAAGTGGTAGATTATCGTCATTTTGTCTTGATAGAGCCCCTGTATCAAGGGAATGGACATTTCTACTCTTACTAAACTTTTTTCTGATTATTAATTATATATTTAAATTTATTCATTTCACATTAAATCCATTCCTTTAACATTAATTGACAGTCTAATTACTACTAAATTTGAGTGAAAGAAAAATTATATAAATAAATTACTTAGGTTAAAAACTTCAAAAAAGTTTAGCTATTAATTTTTATTTTTTTTTTCATTTTAAAAATACTTTAGACTTAGACTTAAGCCTTCTACCACCATCAATTTTTTAAAAAAAATATTTGAATTCTACGATAATAAAGATTATTGATTCAGTTTGAAATTCTAATTTATTTATTTTTTAGAATCATTGATATATAGTTTTGTTCATTTGATCTATTTTGTCTTTCGGAAAGTTTATGTTGGAGGTATACTACGGTATAGAAAATTATTTTTATTATAACATTGCCATAGAATTGAATAAAATTAGGGTTATCAATTACATAAATTATATTACTTTTTAAATTTCAGATATTTTGAGGAGACTTAAAGTTCAAGTTTTCCTGAACTTCAAAGAGTCAGACAGACCATTCTCATTTAAAAGATTTCCAAGTATATCATTTAAGGTCATGAAATGGAAAAACCAGATGATTTTATATTTGATTTAAGCTTAGTTAAACAAGACCCAGATGTTGTCTCAAAGCCAGAAATTCAAACAGAGTTACATGAAACACTTAAGAGAGAAGCTGATTATGATTTAGAAAAAACAAAAATTATAAATGAGAGTTTCTTCAATACTAAGACCAAACAGGAGACAGGATTTTTCAAAAGTCAGGAGTTTGAAACAAATTCCAATTTAAAATTGAATTCTGAATGTGCCTCTGATGATATCTCAGACAAATTAACAAAAGATAAATCTGCACATTGCCATGAAAATTTTTCCTTTCCTGCTTGTGATGATTCTATAAAAGCCCAAAACAACGAATATGTGCAAAATGAAATTTCGTCATTGAATTTGGAGTTAGCTGAACAAGCAAGTTATGTTGAAAATGTTGGAAAATGTCCATATCAATATGACATTGTTTCTGCTGCTTTGGAGAATGGCCCCTGTTTATCTGTCCACAAAAGAAAACAAATGGGAGAGAAAACATACACATGTAATGTTTGCCCTGCTTCATATGCTTATAATTATCAGTTAACTACACACAAAAGAATACATACTGGAGAGAAACCCTTCAAATGTGATGCTTGTCCTGCTGCATTTACCAATAAAGGTCATTTAATTCGACACTACAGAAAACACTCGGGAGAGAGACCCTACAAATGTGATGTTTGTCCTGCTTCATATGCTCATGATTCTATGTTAACTATACACAAAAGGAAACATACTGGAGAGAGACCCTACAAATGTGATGCTTGTCCTGCTGCATTTGCTAAAAAGTGTCATTTAATTCGACACTACAGAACACATACAGGGGAGAGACCCTACAAATGTGATGTCTGTCCTGCTGCATTTGCTAACAAATGTCATTTAATTGAACACAGTAGAGCCCATACTGGAGACAAACCATACAAATGTGACATTTGTTGTTCTGAATATGCGCAGAAGTATGAATTATCAAAACACAAACGAATGCACACAGGTGAGAGACCCATTCACAAATGTGATGTTTGTTCGGCCCAATTTGATACTGGATCTTGTTTACAAGTACACAAATTAAAACACACAGGACAAAAAACTCATAAGTGTCACATTTGTTCAACAGAGTTTATTTATAAATCTCAGTTAGCTATACACAAAAGGATACATACTGGAGAGAGGCCCTTTAAATGTGACATATGTCCTGCTGCCTATTCTCAGAGAAGTCAGTTAAATGTACACAACAGAACACATACTGGCGAGAAACCCTTCAAATGTGACATCTGTCCAGCTGCATTTGTTGACAGTAGCTATTTATCTAAACACAAAAGAACACACACTGGTGAGAAACCCTACAAATGTGACATTTGTTCTTTAGCATTTGCCCAGAGTTCTCAGTTAACTTTACACAACAGAAAACACACTGGTGAGAAACCCTACAAATGTGATATTTGTTCAATTGCGTTTGTTGACAGTAGCTGTTTATCTAAACACAAAAGAAAACACACAGGTGAGAAACCCTACAAATGTGATATCTGTTCAGCATCATTTAGAATTGGTTCTTATTTAAAAGTACACACATTAAAACACACAGGGGAGAGACCCTACAAATGTGACATTTGCTCTTCTGAATATTATAATAAATCTCAGTTAACTAAACACAAACAAACACACACAAGACAGAAACATGTCTTTCATTCTGAATCCTCCGTCAATTCTAAAAGTAAACAGGAGGCAGGATTTTCCAAAAATCAGGAGTTTGAAACAAGTTCCAATTTTACATTTAAAACTGATTATGTCACCCATGATATCCCAGAAAAATTAATGGAAGTTAAATCTGCACATGGCCAAAAACAGTTTTCCTTTCATACTTGTGAGGAATTCCAGAAAGCCTGAACAAGGAGCATGTGGAAAATGAAATTTCACCATTGAATTTTAAGATAACTTGACAATCAATTGGTGTTGAAGATGATGGACAATGTCAAAGCAAATGTGAAATTCTTGCTGATGCATTTTAGAATGGTTCAAATTTATCTGTATTCGAAAGAAAATAAATTTGGGAGAAACCCCACAAATCTGATTGTCCTGCTGCTTATACTTATAATTCTCAGTTAACTGAACGCAAAAGGAAGCATACCGAAGAGAAACCCTTCCAATAGGATTTTTTTTCCTTCTGCTTATAGTATAAGTTATACCCTAAGAAGTGATTTAATTAAACACAACAGAAAACATACAGGAGAGAAACCCTAAAAAAAATGAGATTTTTGTTTTACCACTTTTTCACTTTAATCTCGGTAAAATAAGATAACTTATTTCATTGTTTGAGACTTCAGTTTCACTTTGCTGAGAAAAATACCACCTTCCCTGATGATGAGTTATTCCCGTTCCATCAATAAAAGTTGGTTCTTCTCAGATCCCCTTGTCCAACACTGTCAGAGACCTTGGCTTCTATACTGACAGTAAGCTTACAATGATTCCTCATATCAGTTCTGTGGTCAAAGCTTGTTTTGTCATCTATGCGCTCTTGGTCAGCTGTGTCCTCAACTTGATAAGAGAACAGCCAATGCCGTAGCAGTCACTCTAATCCAATCAAGATTAGATTCTGTAACAGTTGTTCGTGGGGTTTACCTCAAAACCAAATTCAGAGACTCCAGAAGGTACAAAATACTGCAGCATTCATTGTATCGCGGATAAAGAAATCTGACCACATCACCCTCAGTTCTTAAAGATCTCCATTGGCTTCCTGTGAGTGAGCGCATTGACCACAAAATTTTGTCCATGGTGTACTGCTGTATAGAAGGCTCTGCACCTGAATATCTTTAAAAAAAACTTCATTCCAAACACATATCCTTAAAGAAACTGGGCTCTTCAACATAGTTCTTACTGAGAGTTCCCAATGTGGATAGACACAGAAAAAAAGTCATACGGAGTGCGTTCTTTTGAAACTATAGCGCCAAAATTGTGGAACAGTTTGCCTGAATCTTTGAGGGAATTGGAAAATGATAACAAAATAATTTAAGAAACATTCAGAGAATCTTAGATTTTAGGGCATCAGAGTGCTGTGAGCATGCACTAGAATAGCATGGATACAAGCGCTATAAAATTATTCAATCAATCATCAAACGCAAATCTAATTGGACACCACCATCTAAGTAATCCAAGGCTTTAGACGCTTTACACATCTTTGATGGGCACCGTGGTAAGCCCTGTTTCAACCTACGTCCTGAAATACTTAAGTACGGTAACCCTGGCAGACCCATTGTCTCAGCATGTTCTTGCCCCACGAACATATCTCGAAATTCCTTGATGGATTATTTCAACCCTCACTGCTCACTTATGTCAAAGATACCAACCATGCTCTAAAAAACTTTTGAATCCATCATCATACTTTCTGAAAAGAAACATCTATTTCTGCTTAATGTATGTTCTCTATATACATCAATCCCCCATACTGACAATCTCTTAGCTTTAAAATTCTTTCTTGAGGGTAACCTCCATCCTTCTATGCCTACCAACACCCTCCTCTGATTGGCTGAACTTGTTCTAACCCTCAATTTGTTCAATTTGTTCAAGTTTAGATGCCAATTCTTCAACCAAATCAGTGGTGTATCTATGAGGACTAAAATGGGACGCATGTTTGTTCGTGGAACATTTCAAACACGTTGTAGAAAGAGACTACACTGCATGCTTCCCTGAATTCTACAAAAGGTACATTGATGATGGAATTGGGGTCACCACTAGGGAAAGGAGTGAACTTGATCTATTTATCATATTTTAAGGCCCTTTTCATCCCCCCCACCCCCCAAACCTCAATAAATTCACATCTCTGAGACCTCAGTTAACTTTTTGGACATTGCGGTCACTCCTCACAAAGACAGCCTATTCACCTCCGCCTGCTTTAAACCTACAGATAGCCACAGCTATTTACTCTACTCTTCTTTACAGCACATAGGGCGGGAAGACTTTATTCCCTTTTCTCAATGTCTCCGTCGACTTTGCCAGTAGAAGTTGACTTTTGGGACAATGCACTTGATATGATCAACTATTTCTGGAGACAGTACTTTCACCAGTCCTTCAAAGGATTAAAATTATTACCCATGCTGATGCCTTCAGATCTTGTCTGAGTGACAAGGGCGACAGGACCAAACTTACTCCAACATATCATCCTCACAATCTCACAGCCAAACTTGTCTTCCTTAAAAACCATGCCATTCTTCTCACTGACACCTATGACATTTTCCCTTCCCCACCTTTCATTGTTTTCAGACGTGATAAAAATCTGCTATACCTCTTAATGCAAATTGGCATCAATGCTGCCCCCTCCCACATTGGGACCCAGCTATGTGGACACTTGCCCTTTGGTCATCCAGACTCAGCACATTCCCTCCCCTAAGGGCAGTTTTTAGGTAAGGGAGGGTTTCCTTTGTACTAGCTGCAATGTTGTCTGCACCATTGTTTGTACCCGCTGCCAGATGTCGTATATAAGTAAGACAGGACGCCAACTCTCTGACGGATGTACTTAAACCACTGTAATACGGTATTATGCAAAATAAGCAGTATCCCATCTCTAAACACTTCAGTAGATGCCACCAGAAGGGTTCTGATGAAATTGTTTCCAGAACAAACATACCAAGCTGAGTGCATTTGGAAAACAAGCTGAGTCAGACTTGTGGAACCTTGGCACCACATTGCATGAATGTCATGTTCTTGTTCACCTGTTAAACTTTTCTCTGTCCCCCTCTTCAAAATGAATCACAGTGGGCTTACTTTTCCTCTCTTCTGTCCCTTCTGTATTTAATGGATTTATAGGAAAAAAATGTCACAGAAAAATAAGTTAAAAAACATTTTTTATATAAATTCCTATATGTCAGTGTTTATGAAATTATATTTGTATATCCAAATATACCAGTATGTTTATTTACTGAAAAGCAGTAAATAGAAAATAGTAGCTTATTCGGATCATGGTTTGATTCTCCCTTTGGATCAAATGTTTGTTTATAAAATATATACACATTATAATTCACATTTAATTTTAGTTATTTGATTTATTATTAATTAGTTATACATGCACGTGTGTGTGCTATTTGTATTATGCTTATATATATTATAATCACACATTTAATTCTAAGAGTTAAAATTATTTGCATTGTTATGCATAGATCCGATAAACACTAATATTATAGATTGATTAACAAAAAGTGGTATTAAGCGATTGGGCTGCGATTAAGCTCTTACCCACCAAGGATTGTGGTTTGATTCTCGCTTCTGATCTCATCATCAACACATCTCACTTAATTATTATACACTTAGTAAGGAAAGCAAGGGGCACTGCAATCTGATACTTGTTTAGTGATGACTCTATATCCAGACAAAGCATTAATGGCCTCAACCTCAATATGGTCAATGTGGCTTTGGACCAAAAGTTATAAAATTTATTTATTTCCAAATTTGACTTTACCAAGGTGCCCCCTGGCTGTTGTAAAATAACATACCTGTCATCAGACTAAAACTCAATAATGTCACCAAAGAAGTGTGGTCTGACCAAAAAATATACAAATTTATTTGTGTCCCAATTTTGTCAGAATGTATTTAAGTTCATTATAATTATTGGTAATGAAAGCTTGTTGTATTGAAATAGACATTTAGATGAAAGTGATTTCATTATGGGATTTTTCATGAAATAATAAAGGATTTTTTTTTATCTGTTACTTTCAGACTTATCTATTACCGTATCTAACTGTATTTTTTTAAACTTCTTTTGTGAGTTTTTTTTGCCTGTGACATTTCTCCTAGCAAAATTTGTGACTTTTTTCCAAAGATTTTTGTCCTGTGACTTTTTTTCCGCTCACCTTTAATCTCTCACCCACCTATGTTTTGTCACATTCCTCTTGCTGATGCTGTCCTCTGGGATACTACACAGCTAATTGTTATTTTTATTAAATTCTCTTTTTAATGTTGTTTTTTTCACTGATGACAGCTTCTTGTCCACTCGTTTGTTGTTTTCAGGTTTTCCCATACTTTGTTTCACTCATTTCTAACACACACAAATATGTACAGCAAAAAAGAAATATATATATATTTATTTTTTTAAAAACTTAATTATAATTTTTATGACTCTTTTAAACAAATTATGATTCGAATTCATTTGCTCAAGTGCGTAATTGGGACAATCAAAGCTTTCATTCAAATTTTCGAGAAAGCATAAAGCGAAGGTAGTTAATTCTCAAGTTCCATTGGTCTGTAAAACAAAATATAGGAAAATGAAATAATGAGTTCAAAAATAAATTTGAAGCAAATTTTTTACGTTTGAACTGTAAAAAAGGATTTGACCTAATTTATGTTTGATAAAATTTCTGTCGAAGAAATATCTTTCGATAAAATTTCCGGATATGGTGAAACTCTATGGTGTGGCAAATGTAAAAGCATTCGCATTATCACTTAGAATTTTGAGGTGATATGCAATCAGTTGCAAACTGTCAATAAATGACATTGATTACTTAATTGATATTCGTGAAAAGGATTTTGAAATGCAATAGAGTCAGCAAACAAAAAACAAACAAAAAAAGGCCAACAGAATTAGATGTAGAGCTCATTTTAGAATTAAAAGATGAAGAGAGAGAGAGAGAGAACGAGGCTGTTTGGATACGAGTTCACTGACGAGGTTCCAAATGCAGCTGACCCATATTTATTTATTTTTTATTCATGTGTTTAATTTATGCAATACTTGAAAGAGCTAAAAAAAAAAATTATCATAGACATTAAAACAGTTTAAAAGTTTCATTAAAACACGGGGATTTTTAAATGAACTAAAAAATCTGCCAGAAAAAAGATAAACTCTGAGTACCATTTCAAGTTTTGGAGAATTAATGAAGGTATCAAGAAAATAGCGAGATAAATGGATGTCAAATGAAAGAACAAAACAAAAAAATCTATTGACTGAACTAGATATAGCCACAGAATTATTTCATCATGATGTAAAGCTGGTAAATTAAAAACGCTAATGAGTTGCAGGATATCAATGCTAAATCTGGGGATGGAATTAAAATAATAATTCTTACAATACCTATTATTGTACCTATTATTTACGATCATCCACGTCTCAAGAAAGAATTATTTGGCAATTTTGTCTATAGAAAATGATAATACAGATTCTATAAATATAGAAAGTGCAATAAAACAGATTTGTCGATCTTGTCTTAGGGCTAGAAAAAATGTCACCGATAGGCTAATTTTTATACAGTCCAAAAACAAGTTATGAAAAACAATATTATTGTTCATTGTTTGTTTAAAAAAAAAAACATAGGTAATACACTCATTACCAAACCCCCACTTTTGTCCTTGCACTTGCATACATTTTTATGATTATACTTAAAAGGAGCGCCAAAGATAAGTTTGTCCGGGGCGCCATCAACCGTAGAGTCGGCCCTGGGTGAAAGTAAAGGTGCAGGTCAGGGTTTCTTTCAGCTATATCTCCGGGGGGGGGGGGGGCAGTCCCCCCCGGGGAAAGCCAAGTGCCCCCCTCCCCCGGAGAAAAATATGTCCACCAATAAATCAACTGGAACTGCTGGCAACTCCACGAAGAAGGGATAGTTAACTTACACTGAATTGTACACCGCTAAATTTTCTTTTCATCAAATTTCTAAAGCGTCTCTAAACAGCCCTCTCCCCCCCCCCCCCCCCCCCCCCCTCCCCAAAAAAATAATAATCGTACATCGAAGTGGCTAATAGGGTACCCGAGTACCAATAGCCGCAAATAGCTATTCCGACCCGCCTGGTCACGTGAGGTTGGTCACGTGATGGTTATGACCGGATACTTCCTGTTGGTTTTGCCATCTTAGTCGCCATCATAATCAATCTCGAAATGTACCAAATTTTCAATACTTTTTTGTAGCTCTAAAGAAATACGAAGAAAAAACTGACGTACAGCTGAAAGAAAGTAAGAATACGTTTATGTTTATAATTTTAAGGAATTTTTTAATTGTATTTTAAATATAGTTCTATAATAATTAACATGACATCAATCAAGATCAAAGTTGCTTTTTCTTTTGGCCGGCACTAGGTACACCGCTGTGGTGTACCTTTCGAAACTATTGACTTTGGCCTGCCTACACCGCGGCGGTGTACCTATAGCTAAATCATTGTCTGTGGCCTGCGTACACCGGAGCGATTTAAAGTAGCAAAACCATGATCTTTTCGATTCTTTAACTTTTTGGCCTAACCTGTACTGTAGTTGTAGATTTAATGTTACACTCTTGTTAAAACTTAAACTGAAAACTATTTAAAAATCGTTTATTACCTTGGGAGGATAATGTGTGTAAGTTCCACACTTAGGTAAATAGTGAAGGAAAATGACACTATTTTATCAGTCGCCGCCATCTTGGTTGACACCTCTCGTGAACAACCAAGATGGCGGCTGAAAAGTAGTGCAAAACATATGTTTTTAAAAAGGAAGGCAAGCGAGGAAAAATGTTTCACTTTTTCAAAAATGAAAGGAAATAATTAAATGTAATAGCATTTTTTTGAAGATCTATCCCTATGCCTAACCAGAACTCTAAATCACTAAATCTATGCCTAACCCGAACACTAAATCTATCCCTATGCCTAGCCCGAAGCCTAAATCACTAAATCTATGCCTAACCCGAACACTAAATCTATCCCTATGCCTAACCCGAACCCTAAATCACTAAATCTATGCCTAACCCGAACACTAAATCTATCCCTATGCCTAGCCCGAACCCTAAAATCCCTTAATCTATCCCTATGCCTAACCCGAACCCTAAAATCACTAAATCTATCCCTATGCCTAACCCGAACCCTAAATCGATCCCTATGCCTAAATCGATCCCTAAAACTAACCCTAAAGCCACAAGTAAAAAACATGGAATTATCACACTGTGGCAAGAAAACTCAAAAAAGGGGAAAAAAATAAATACAAATTGGCGAAAAATAATAATAACATAAATAAATAATGAAAACCCACCTTACAGTTTCATGAAATACACTTTTACACACTTTATTTCAGATTGCACAAATAATATCCACATAATGAATGGAGCACAAGAACCGGCAAGCCCGGCCAAAATGTAGGCAATATGGCGTCACAAATAAAATATGCAAATTAGCCAACCAATCATAATTTAGAATTATAATTAATCAACCAATTAAAATTTTAATACAAAACAGGTCATCAGCATACTAATACTAAGACATAACAAAGTAATTCTCTAAAAATAAACAAAGGGAAGTGACTACCAAAAATACGTCATGGAATTTTAATGATGATCAGCCCCACAGGATATGCTAGATACTTTGGTAAATCAAGGGAGACTAGTACTTTTTGTGTATAGGAAGTGGCAATCGGCGCCGAAAAATCAGAGTTTTTAATTTTCTGATGTGTGTGTCTATTTATTATTAAATGAGTACTTTCGACATATATTTGAGTTCCATTTCTGGTCTTATAATTTGATAGACATCTTGGCCTATGTTTTAATCAATTTCTCTTTCATTTACAATCAGTCAGCTTTGAGAAAATCCTCGGTAAATATAAGGAAACTTTCATCATTAAAATTAAGTCGAAGTAAAAGATTTGTCACTACCAAATTTTTTTTTGCAATCTGGGGAATGTATTGATCTACATGTATGCCAATTTTTACAGCGATATGTGTCTTACAAGAGACACCATGTTTCTACGCGTTCGCAGCAGGTCACTCAGTTCGCTCAACCTAATTTTGCCATGGGGTGGGCCACGTCCCCTTTTTAATGGCGGAAGTTGCTAACACTTATGAAATATTAATTTATACCACTATTTACATCAAAATATTTGGTAACTTGTGTTTCAGAATGCATTTTGAAGACATTTAAACTGGAATGTTTTAATTTGAGCTTTAACCGCCTGGTAGAGTCAATATTATAATAATCAGAATTTACGGTGTGCAACACGTCATTGGCAACCATTCACAGCCACTTGCATAATGGCTGTATCGTAGTACTACCTTAGAGTTTCATTCATAAGAGTTTGCTGTGTGCAAAAACTATTATACCATTGGTCAGGGAAAGCTTTAATTAATTAATCATGTGCCAAAGTTGAAAGTTTAAACTAAGTCGACCCTAAACAGTATTTTAGTGATAAGGCGATGTGTTGCCTTATATAAAGTATATAGTCATTGCGCATGACGCGATCAGTGGAATGAGGTCACAAGATATGGAGGTTTCGTCCATAGTAAAAAATACCAAACGAACTCACACTTTAAAAATTCGTAGCTCAAAAAGTACTTAGGCTAAAAAGTTGATTCTGGTTTAATTTTTTTTATTTGAAATTTGCTCTTACTAACTGTGTTATTAAAAAAATTATTTCAATTTTTTAAATTTTGTATTCAAGTACCTACAAGTTATACTTACGTGGCAAAGTACTTGTAGAGCATTTCTTATTATTTATTGGGAGGGGGCTGGGGGTGTAATGTTAAACCATGATTTATTTTTAAAGTTAACCACTTTACTTTATTTCCCCCAATATAATGAAATAAAATATATTTATTAATTGGAGTAAGTTTTGTCCTATAATTGTGAATCTTAAAAGGCATAGCTAAGGGAGGAGCTAATTTGATTGAAATTATCCCCCCCCCCCCCCCCCCTTTTTTTTTTGGGGGGGGGGGTTTTTTTATAAAATTGTATTTGATGGTGTGGTGTAAAAAATGAATGGGAAGCCAGTGTATCTATTTTGTTAGCACCAAGATATAATTACGCCACAAAGACATTACGGCAGTTACAGGAAGAGAACCACATACATTGATCATAAAGTCGTGACGTTTAAGTTGTCCTAGACATTGTCATTGTGATATCAAGCGATTGTCAACACAAAACAACAGCAGACAGTAACATGATCAATACGAAATAATGCAGTGATTTTTAAAAGTCTATTAACAATAATTAAATATCATTGAATTAGTTTTACATTGGCATTACACATTAGTAAAAAATATCGGCGGACATCAGCACGCCATGTGCTGACTGGTATTTTACCGGGATTCGGATCCACCATGACCAGGATTCTACCGGAATCTGGATACCATCAGAAAACGGGAAAAACTAAAGGTTTACATAAGTTATTTTAGAGATAAATTAATTATTATTATTTTTTAAAAATATAGTGGTGTTTTTGGTGTTGAAATTTCGCTTAATTGCAATGTGAATTAAAAGGAAGTAACAGGTGTTTTTTTTCTGAATGCAATCCCAGGCAACTCCGGTTATATTTGATAGTGAAGTTAAAAAGTAAATCAACATTTATTTTAACCAAGATTCATCCAATTGGGCAACTTTTATAATGTATCTTTAAAGACAGAAGAGTTATCCTCGATTTACCACAATGGCTCTGTAAAAGACAAAAGATTCATGAAAACATCATTTTTTTTTATTTCATAAAATTTGTTTAGTTGTTGTATTCCAATAAAAAGATGGTATTTTACTTTTAAAATACTTTTTATAAAGAATTAACATAGTTTACATGCGAAAGTAAGAAATTCAAGCAAAAATAATATACCCACCTGAACTCCACTTTTACCATATCCTATTTTTAATCACATATCACAATATTTCACAAGAGAATTATTACATAACCTTGGTATTCTCAAATAGAAAACACATTTTCCACCACAATAGTCCAAGAATTACTTAAGATATTATTAAAGAACGATCATAAAAACTTGTACTTACCTCAAGCAAATGACTAGTACTCATTTTAGTTTGTATCAACCACCAAAGTTTATTCTATCAATGCATGTTAATTTGTGAAACAAGATTACTAACTTGTAAAAAAAAGGACATACTATTTTTCTAACATATTCAGACATTCATATCACTGTGGGACTAAAAATACATGTATAGGAAATTTACAAATAAAAAGTGTAATAGTAAATTTTAACGTAATTAAACAAATATTCCCTTTCTTATCAGTCTATACTTATAAATGTTAAACAATTCCACAGAAAATTTGAAATTTATATCTAAAGAATATTATTATTATCATGATTTTAGGGAAATTAAAAAAAAATTATTTAAACAAAATTAATTAATTTAAAATAATTGGCGAGTCAGCATATTTTTACATTTTTTTTAAAAAGAAAAAAATCAAGATTTTTTTTTTTAAATTTGCGGAGTATTAACAAAGACTAACTTATATTTTGTGGCTTTATTTAGAAGTACTCTTATTTAACTATGTTCCCTGTAAATATAATATTTTTGTCTCATTTTACAATAAAGTTATAGGTGTTCAAAAAAAGCAAATTGAGGGTCATGAAATATGGAGGAAAATCCCATAGTAAAAAATGTGCCTTTGGACGCATAATGGTGTAAAATTCATAACTTTTGAACCACTTGAGCTAGAAAGTTGAATTTGGTGTTTTTGTAATCTATTCCCCAGGCTCTATACAGCTGTATCATTTTTATATTTTTAAAAATGTTTTGAAATTTTCATCATAGTGCCTACTTTGGCTGCGGCTATTCAGACCCGGTATCAGAAGTGGATACTTCAATTTTAATTCACTGCAAAAATTATTATTATTCACACTTCCCATAAAACAAATGTTCTTTTGAATAAAAAGCGGTAAATTCAGAGAGATCAGCCCGTGGCCGCCATCTTGGTTATCGTGACCCACGAACTTATGTCCTAAATGTGTCCCTTAACCTAACCTGAACCCTTATTCACTGCAACTTTAATAAACACGCAAATGACGTCACAGGCTGATCAATCTGAATTAGCCTAAAAACCTTTTAATTCAAAAATAATTAAACATTATTTCACATTTCCATTAAAACACTTCACACTTCCAATAAAAAAATGTTATTTTGAATAAAAACATACTTACTTCTTTGAAGGTCCTCCGCTACTGTAGTGGCCTAAATTGAACAATATCATCTAGAATGGCGTTGAAGACATAAAAAACATTTACTTTAACACGTTGACGCCACATGAACTCACACATATATGAATTGAGCATATGTCTGTGTGTGCCATTGTGGCGCCTGTTTCTCTTTTTTGCCGATTTCCACGAACCTTTGATGCTTAGGGTATTGGAAAAACTCTTGCGACATGTAAACAGACTCGTTGATTTTAACTGAGAATAAACATGACTTACCGGTGTAAATTGTGTGAATTTTTTGATGGATGAAGCATGAATGGATCGTAACACATGTGTTTTGGGAAATAAGGCCCATGGAGGCCCTTCAGGCACCCCTGTCACAGAGATCTACTCCTTTTCATGCCCTTGCCGTACTTTTCGGTTGCTACAGACAGAGCGGTCCTTTTCACCATTGTGCATCCAATTATGGTTTATTTGAGCTGGGTGTTACTGAGAAAGTTGTCTGCATACTTATTAGTTATTATTATTATTCTCTCTCACAAACATTTTAATTATATATTGTGTAAAAATTAGCATAACTACTCAACTGGGGTTCTTATCCCATGAGGCATATTTATAGGCTCTATTTTTCTTAAAATTCATAGGGGTCATCTCTATCCAATTCAGAACCCCTAATCCTAATCCAAGGATTCACAACATTATCATAAACATAATCATTTTGATAGTCTTCATTACTTTTCTGATTGTTTTCGTCAGTGTCAGATTCACTGCTAGATAGCGAGAAATCAAGAGGGTCTGGTAGCCTCTGTCCTAGTCAATTACATGCCATAATAAACACATATCTTTACATTTTCTCTTAACACCTAGCATCATCCTAACCCCCCTTCCAGTAATAAATATTAGTATCTTGATCCTTTGAATGCACTTTATATAAAGATAAATCCCGCTAGTGCATGTAAGAAATATGAAAAGACAGTATCGGAATGGTTAGTTTCACTGATTTTAGGTTGGGGTAAAGTCTTGCACATTCCTAATTTAGTTAAAATTAGATAAAAATCCCTAAAAAATCTAAATTTCCTTCTGACATATTGAGTGCTGTAAAAGAAATAATTAAAAAGCAAATAGCAAAAGAGCTATTTAGATTGATTTCTTCTTATATATTCATCTGTAGCTACAGCATACATTTTTTTGGTTAAAATCATAGTAGTAATAATCAAGAGTTACATCTTGCAGGTTAGAATTATAGTACGATTGATCTGTGACAAAAAAATCTTATTTAAATTTTTAAAGATTCTCTACTCTAATGCACGTGTAGTTAAAATCTTGCACTGAGCTTGACTTGACCATTTTGAAGGTTTTCTTTTGTTCATTTAACACCACCTCCCTAAATATTAAAGACCGTGAATACTCACTAATTCCAATAGTGGTTGGACTTTAACTATTTAATAGATTAAATAAACAAAGCTATTCAACTTTCCCTTTGAGAACCAAGAATTTTTTGTCGCAACACCCATGCAAACATTGCTGGTGTAAAAGCAATGATTACACCAAGTGTGTGATTAATTTTTTGGGTACTTTTTATGATGGTAACTTTCAGGTTAAAATTGTTCATAGGATATTGTCTTCATATTAATTCAAGCTTGCACTCTAATATAGTAAAGTTTCTGTCTTCTACTAAGTCATGTATTATTTTACTTCCAGGTTAAAGTTGTTGTTTTCACAGAGATCACTTGAAGACCCCCATCACTGCCAGAATTCACAGCTGCTCTTATGATGAATGTGCAGGAGGAATCATGACATGACTGGTCAACATTTTACTTCAGGTAAATACAGTCCTTTTTTTTTTTTTTTTTTTTTTTTTTTTTTTTTTTTTTTTTTATTTAAAAGTTTTTTTTTTTTTTTTTTTTAAATCTTAACTTGATGCTTGATTTATCACACTTGGTATTAATCTTGAGGTAACTTGCCATGATTGGGATCTTGGAAATTTATTCCCAATGGATTATAAGCGACCACGATCTTATTTTTGGCCAGGAAATTCTTAAACAACATCCAGAAATTCAAATTAAATAATTTTAAAAGTATGTCGCTAAATGGGAGAAATAGAGATGGATAAACAGATCAATTTGTTAATGCTGATCATTAGTAGGGCTCCGCCTGTTTCACCACATCCTTCCATTCAGACATCATCATCCTCAGAGGTGCTACAGCCCTTCATAGAGGCCTGGTCTGCTTTTCTGCTCTACAACATCCTCCCTTTCAAGCTGATCCATGACTTTACACCTTCCAGGTGATTTTAGTCTTTTACAACACAATCCATATCAGTCTTGGTCGACGGATGAGCCGTTAACCCCTAGGCTTCTGTCTATAGATCACTTTTGCTGCTCTACAATCTAATATCCTCTCAAGGTTTCTTGTCCAAAGCAGCCTGAACCTTTAAATTGCAGCAACTACGGATGGTTCCGGTACTGATAATGTTCATTAGGAAATTGCATCAGCGGGCTGTCAAGCTAGTACATTAGATCCTTTATGCCCTCCCCAAAGCACACACACTCTAACTATCCAAGCCTGAGTTATCGGGCTGGGAAGCAGAAAGTTGGAGATCTCCCTTTGCCAGGACAGCCCCCGCCCGCACCCACTCGATCGAGTACCAGTGGAGGTCACCCCAGCACAAGGACATCCGGTAGGCCGGTGGCGCTTCTCTCACAGCATCAGGAGTAGGGATTGTGTATTTACATCCTAAAATCTTACCCTGCCCATCCCTGGGAACGTCCGGCGCCGTCGAATAGAGATTTCTACAGTGGGTTTCTACCTTGCAACTAATTTACGAAGCAGCTATTACGAAACGGTTGCCTAGGTACAACTACCTTAACTGCTATGTAAATAGAACCATTGGCATGAGTTGCCACTACCCACCTCATGCCTCGTATCCTTAAAGGACAACATGTAATCATGCTCCCTACCCTGTTTCTGCCGTTTTATTTCCAGCTGCAGATTTACAGCTGGTAGCCCTGTAAGTGGTTCCATTTTTGGCAGATACCATGCACACTCTTTGTCTGCCAGGGCAGGCTCACGCAATAATGGTGGTTTTTGGTCCCAGTCTAGCGGTAGGGGGCAGCACCTCTTTAGTCAGCAAGCCACTACAATCTGTCAACCAGAGCCCCAGGGGATATACATACCCATCCATCATTATGGATACACTGGACTGAATATTTTTCTGAGGATTTTCCAGGTATTGATCAGGTTCTCCTTTTGTCTGGCTGTTGTGCATTACCACTGGTCTTATGACAATAATAGTTTTGTATAGGAACATGGTAGTTTTCCTGCACTGGTTGGGCTTTTTAAAGTTGGTTGGTGTCCTGATGTTTGAGATTCTGATACGTTGTTAGGGATAGTTCATCCTGTGCTCACATGTATGTTTCTCTGGAAGTTGTTTGTGATATGGTAGTTCATTTGGTGCGCACATGCATGTTTCTCATAACGCTTTCTAAAGGGAAGTTAAATAGGATACATGCTAGTGAGTCTCCATGGCTCAGTGGCCCTGATTAATATGAAAGTTCCTCAAGTACTCTTCCTGTACTTTGATTCTTTTTTGGAGGTAGCCATCGTCATGTTTAAGCCAGATAAGTTTGTTTGTGCATCATACAGATATCTCCTGTCTAAGCTGTTGTGTAGTCCACATATTGTTGGTGTATGGGGATGTTGTATTCTTAGCATTTCTTCTGGAGACATCTGGTGGTGGGTCTATTCTGTCTGAATTCAAATTGATAGTCACCTAGAATATGTTCAGCAAACCTTTTCAGTTTTCTTGCTATTAATTTATTGATGATTTAGTAAGTTACATTAATTAGGAAGATTCCTCTGTAATTTGAGAATTCCAGTCTAGATCCTCTCATGTGAATTGAGCGCAGTACCCCTTTTTATTTGGTATTTCTTCTTCCTGCCAAAATCTTGATACGAAGCTCTATATTTGTCTATGCAGTTCGTTTTCACTTAGTTTTATAAGTTCCACAGTGATAAGGTCAGTTCCTGGGGCTTTATTATTTTTCATGGTAAGGATCACGCTTTTTGTTTCATAGTTGGTTGGCTGACCAAAGGGTACAGTTCTTGTGGTAGTTGTAATCCTCATTGGCTCCACCATATGAGCCATTTGGCATCCAGTCAAATTGTTATGCCCTTCTAGTACCTTTTGTGTGATCAGTTCCTTATCTATAATGCTGATAGGATTCCTAATAAATGCTGCCAGTTGTGCTGTATCTATGAATAAACAAATCCATGTCTTAATTAAAAGCTATTTTATTTTGTAAAAAAATGTGATAATTAAATCATTTTTATCTTCGCTTATTATAGTATAGGCTATATTTTAGAATGAAAACCTAAAAACATGCTAAACTTTAGACTGGAGTGATTCGAAGAAGTTGTTTACCGTTTGTGCTCGTCGTCACTGTCCATATACATTTGCCTTTGTAAAACATAAAACGGTATAGCTTAAATTTTCTTTTAAAACTTTTTCACAGCACTCCCATGTATTTCCAAAAAACTTGTCTAGTCCAATGGGTCTCTGGGTCGGGGGGGGGGTTTGCCAGCCTTAGTTAACAACAGAGACTATATTTTTTTAATTTTCTAACCTTTAAAACTATTTTTTATTAAAAGGAAAGGATGGAAACAAAGTATGGGAAAACCTGAAAAGGGGATGCAGCGTAACAATGCATCTTTTTTCAGGTTTACTCCCTTTTACCTAACCTGATTGCTACCTCTCCCCATTTTTAACATTTTTTTTGCTTGTCTCGCTCTCTCTCTTTTTTCTATTTACCTGACTAAAGTTCTGAGGATGTCTGAAATTTTCCCATCTAATTTCTTGTAAGGCAGCAATAGACATTTTACTTTTTTTTAGTTACTCTATTAGTTTGGCTAAGGCTCCTGCTCTAACCAGGCTTATTAAGTTCAGAATCGCAGTCCTAATTTGATGTCCATTAGTATCATTCCTGGTTCTTGTTTGTGGTTTGGATTTTGTAACATATATTTACATTTACATAGCTGTGTTGTTAGCCCTCAACCATGTGGGGGCTGCTCCTTTAAGCTCTCTAGGTAGTGCCTTTATTTTTGGATCTCCCCCCCCCCCCACTTCCAAGAAGATTCTATTTTGGTCCACCCTGGGTATTTTATTTCCTTAGTAGCCATCATATCCGATGGAAGATAAGTATGCACAAGAACTTACCCCACCTAATTTTTCTTTTAAAACTTTTTCACAACACTCCCATGTATTTCCAAAAAAACCTGTCTAATCGAATGGGTCTCTGGGCCTAGGGGTGTGGGGGGGGGGTGCCAGCCTTAGTAAATAACACAGACTATATTTTTTAAATTTTCTAGCCTTTAAAACTATTTTTTATTGAAAGGAAAGGATCAAAACAAACTATTGGAAAACCTGAAAGGGGATGCATCCTACATTTACATTCTATAACCACATTAAATAATATGCCTTGGTAGGCGGATATCCTGCAACAATTCCAGGATGCAAGCATTATACACTTATACAATATTTCATACCACAATTTGAATCACAATACTACAATACTTCAATAATTCCCATGATAGAAAAATAAAACAAGTCCGCTTCTTTTCAGCAAAAACGGTTTACTCTCTCGTTCAAATAAAGCGTGCAGTTCACCTACGCAATAGAAAAATAGTTCCTCCTCTTTTCTATTGAAATAAGAGGTATTACAACTCTAAGCTCAAATTACTATGCCATCCTGACATAATAGTGTTGTGAGCAAAATTACAGACAATTTGGTCTATTACTTGTCCTACCCATCCCATTTTGTGCAACAAAATTTTAGCAAGAAATGTACATGTAATAAATGTTCTACAGTATGAAATGAACTTATGAGTTATTATCTTTGATTTTATTTTTAATTTCTGGTATTTGCCTATCTTCTGATTGCATTTTTATTATGCCCTCTCTTGATATTATGTTGTTGTCTTGTTATTGCCTTTATGGACTCTATGTTCAAATTTTTAGACTCTATCCACTTTAAGAACAATTCTTGTGAGTTATCTGGTATTTCTTTAATGTTTCCCATGATAGAAAAATAAAACATGTCCGCTCCTTTTCAGCAAAAATTATGTACTCTCTCGTTCAACTAAAGCGTGCAGTTCACCTACGCTATAGAAAAATAGTTCCTCCTCTTTTCTCGTGAAATAAGAGGTATTACAACTCCATGCTCAAATTACTACGCCATTCTGACATAATAGTGTCGTGTGCAAAATAACAGACAATTTGGTCTGTTTCAGATGGGTAAATGGAGTTCGAAATGATACTAATACACATGCTAAATTTATTAAGCATTCCTTCTTCATGAGCTGTAATCATTCTTCACCCAACAGGAGTGAATGGCCAAGAGCAGTCACACCTCAACAAGACATGTTCCAATGATCTTCCATCTCATAGAAATCAATCCATTATGTGACAACTTTGGACAATAAGGTATGTGAACTTTTACTATGAAATGAATGAGCGTGATAAGTTGGGCCACCTGGGTATGGCAAATAGTAAATGTGTAGGAAATGTTCAACATTAATACAGCAAAATATTTAGAAAATAATACCTTTAGTTTAGCAGCATAACAATCGGTCGACTATACTACTTTAGTGAAAACTTGTGGTTAAACAAAAAGAATAGTAAAATTAAATGAGCAATAGTATTTATTATTTAAGATTTTATTAAATATAAAGAAACGAGCAATAGTCATTGTCACCTGTATTTATCAAGTTAAAAAATTAATCAAATTTCATAGTCATGTTTACAAAAATATGGTTATTTAGAGCAGTGGTTCTCAACCTTTCTAATGCCGCGACCCCTTTATACAGTTCCTCATGAGCAATAGTCATTGTTACCTGTATTTAGCGAATTAAAAAATGAATCAAATTTCATAGTCATGATAAAATAAAATGGTTATTTAGAGCAGTGGTTCTCAACCTTTCTAATGCCGCGACCCCTTAATACAGTTCCTCATGTTGTGGCAAACCCCAACCATAAAATTATTTTCGTTACTACTTCATAACTGTAATTTTGCTTCTGTTAGGAATCGTAATGTAAATATCTGATATCCAGGATTCATTTTCATTGTTACAAATTGAACATAATTAAAGCATTAATCAATCACAAAAAACAATATAT
Organism: Lymnaea stagnalis; assembly: GCA_964033795.1. Lineage (NCBI taxonomy): Eukaryota > Metazoa > Mollusca > Gastropoda > Lymnaeidae > Lymnaea > Lymnaea stagnalis. Next base: position 235,371 of record CAXITT010000813.1, on the reverse strand, counting down.
TGTGATATATAAATTTCTGATTACAAATAAATGAAATTTTGTCTTGAAGCATGGTGTAGTATCGGTAGCAGTCTTAATATAACAACAGTAAACTACTTTGCTACATTTTGGGACAGTATTCATTAAAGACAACGTCAGTGCGAAGGTTTAGAACAGTCTTTGCAAGAGCACAATGAAGATGATCTTCCACAGCAAGTTTACTTCTACCTTTAGGCTTGATTACCAACAAGCTGGAAAACCCTGTTTCACGAAGATATGTTGTTGGAAAGGAAGAGGAAAGCGCAAACAACCCAAACCTTTTCCAAGAGATTTTATGATCTTTCAGAAATAAACCAACTGTGTCGAATACATCACGTGCAGTAGTTGTCGTTTCAAGAGTTCTGCAAAATAGAAACTCATCTTAAAGTCACTGTCATTAATATACCTCACGAAAACTAGAAGCTGTGAACAGTTTGCAACGTCTGTAGATTCATCAAGCTGGATACTAAATATTTGAAGTGGAGCTGATTTAATTTCCTGGATTACCTGATCAAGAATATCAACAGACATGTCAACTGTTTTTCTATAGACAGCATCGTTAGTTACGGAAATTGCACCTAGTTTCATAACAAATTCGTCTCCAATCATAATGAAAATTTCTGACATTTCTGGTTTTTTTAGCCGGACCAAATCAATCGGTTTCTAAGACCATCGGCATCGAAAATGTGTGTTTTCCAATGGTCTTAGACGACCCCCATGAAAGGGTCGCGCCCCACAGGTTGAGAACCGCTGATTTAGAGGATAACCTTTTAATTAAAAAATCTGAAAAATTTCATGACGGTCACCATGGTCACCGTAGCCTGCTAGAATTATATCTAACGATGTAACAGTTGTTATTTTTTATGGTCTTGTCCCATCCATCCCTGTTACTCTGGCAATACCTAAACTTCAATCCATTCAGAATTGATGCTTTTATATTTCCATTCTTGGATTCCTAAGTGCACTAGATCTGAGAGTGAAAGATCTTTGCGAGGAAAAATGCTTAATCTAACATTTATTAACGTTCATGCTCCCATCAAAGATATTGAAGGTTGGGAAAAAGGATCCCTTTATTAGACACTGGAAAAGATCTACAAAGAGGCACCACGACATGATACTAAAATACTGATTGACTGCTTCAATGCCAACTATTGGCAAGGTAAAGTCTGCATAAAGAATCAAATGACAATGGGATCCAACTCATAGACTTTGCTTCAATAACAGAGATGTCAGTTAGCAGAACCAAGTTTCCACTCAAAAATATACATACAAAATCAATCGTTTTAAGGATCAGACTAGACATACTAGATGTAAGAAGCTATCAAGGAGCAGATGCAGACTCAGACAATCTACTTGTAAGGGTATAAGCAGAAAATAAGCATTAATCACAATCGCCAAAATCAAAGAGAAAAGTGATTGCCAAAAACTTTCCAAAAAATGATATAGAGGCATCACAGGAGGAAACTGGAAAAATGACATAAATGAACAGTGGGCTACTATTAAAGAAACGCTGTGAAAACGTCAGAAAAAGTAGGAGGATTCCAGCAATCTAACAATAGAGTAGGCTGATTTGATAATGAATGCAGACAGTGGAAGAAAGGAACAAAGCCAGAGGAAAGCCATAAAAATGTGTAGGAAGAAAAAGAGGACATGAGGAAAAAGCTAAATGAAAAAGAAGACTTATCAAGGGAGGGAAACATCAGAGCAATGTACATAAAGATAAAATATGAAAAGAATGGAGACCAAGCCAGACTGCAAAATTAATTAAGAAAAAGAGTAAAGTACTGGAGAGGCTGAAAATTTTGGGGACATAAGTGCAGAAAATGGACAAGATGAAGATTATCAACCACCAAATGGAGGACCAGACCCTTTAATAAACTACTCAACTCTAGAAGAAACTTCTGAAGTAATCAATTCTATGAAAAACCACAAAGCCCCTGGAGAAGATCTCATCACAGCAGAACTTATAACTAAAATGGCAAACAGCACTAATAACCCCACTACACAAGAAAGCTTCCAAATTTCAGTGCACAAACTACAGAGGAGTCTCCCTTATTAAATGTTACATACAAAATACTGACAAAAGTAGTTGCCAAAAGGCTACAGCCTTTCACTGAAGAAATACTAGGTGACTTCAAATGTGGATTCAGACAAAACAGATCAACGACTGATCGGACGCCTATTAGAGAAATGTTACAAACATAATATCCCAGTACATCAACTCTTTTGGCATATGACAGCATCAAAACCAGGTTGACATGGCTATTCTCGACTTCTCAAAGGCCTTCGACACTGTTCCACACAGCCTTCTTCTTCATAAGCTCCACCACTATGGCATTACCGGCAACCTTCACTCCTGGCTTAACGTACCATGCAAGTAGTGGTAGGCGGTGTCCAATCAGGGAAAGCTACCGTAGATTCAGGAGTTCCACAAGGCACAGTGCTGGGCCCCCTTCTCTTCCTTTGTCACATAAACATCTCAAGTGAGGCTGCTTGCAGATGACTGTGTTGTCTACGGAGAGATAAACGGCTATGATGACCACAACCACCTCCAAACAGATTTGAAGTGCCTTATGAATTGAGCGGACAATTGGGGCAAGAAATTTAATGAAACCAAATGCTACACAATGACCATCTCAAGAAAAAAAAACATCAACCTGTATGTACTCACTAAACGAGACAATTCTCCAACAAGCATCAAATAACCTAAAATGGTCACCCAATATAAACAAAAAAAAATTAAAAAGCAAAGTCCACCCTTGGTGTCATCCAAAGAAATCTGCACCACGGCCCAACTTCCTGCAAACGAAATGCATATCTCTCACTCGTCCATCCACTACTAGAGTATGGTGCGATCATCTGGGACCCGCACCTTAAGCAAGACGTGGACAAGATGGAGCGAATTCAACGTACCGGGGTGCGTTTTATCGCTCGAGACTACAAATCCACCACTTCTGGCTTCGTTACTGGTCTCTTAAAAAGATTTGACAATTCTCCCCTTAAAGACAGACGAGGGGGACTCCGCCTGACATTCTTATATAAAGTGAGCATGGGACTGGTGCCGGCCATCCTAGCAGGCACGTACCTCACCCCAGAGAAGCAGGTAGACTGATCAGAGCAAAACGCTCACTAAACACTGACAGTCCCATAAACAATTACACCCGAAACATTAGCAAATGCTTCAAAGTGCCTCAGTGCACATCAGTGCGTGCACAACAGTGCAGTATAAACAATCTTTCTTCCCAAGCACAATAATAGCATGGAACCAACTGGACAATGCCACTGTGAACTCGACATCGGTCGAAAGCTTCAAGGCTGCCCTGGCATCAGCTAGGAGCTGTTAGAATAGCAACATCATACCACCAACCGTTGCACAGAAGCCAGTACATGGATGCAGCAACGAACACAACCAGAACCAGAAAAAATATCTTTATAAGATTGATTCATAAAATAACTGAAAAAGTGTTTGCTTACGAGGTTCAGGGAGAATATTCAAAGAAATTTCAGATTAGACGAGGCCTAAGCAAGGAGACTCACTGTCATACATGCTATTTAATCTAAAATTGGATAGAGTTATAAAAGTGGTTCTCAACTTTCCTAATGCTACAACTCTTAATACTGTTCCTCATGTTGTGGTGACCCCCCCTACCACAAAATTATTGTTGTTGCTACTTCTTAACTGTAGAGTATGTGTGTTTTCTGATAGTCTTAGGTAACCCCTGGGAAAGAGTCAATTGATTCCCAAATGGGTTGAGAAGTGCTGAGTTATAAGAAGCATACATATTGACATCTGAGGAAAACCCAAGACCCACTCTCTACAATCAACCCCTTCAATATCTTGCATATGCATATGACTTTGTCAGCACTGTAAGGAAAAAGTAGGAAAGATATATCAAAAGCCTTTATTGAATTAGAAGACTTTATAAAATGGATTAGCTATCGAATTTGTAGTTTAAAAATTAACTCAAATAAAATTAAAGCATCCAAGTTCACCCTCGCGATAATGCTTTGAGCATAAAATCACTATAACTATAAGCAGGGTTGGAAGTCATTAAAATTTAAAAAAAAACACTTTTGAAAAAGTAAATGAATTCAAATACCTAGGATCTTTATGAAATGAAAGAAAATGAATTACTAACAGAAATAAAAGAAAGAATATCGGCAGGAAATAGGGCAAACTTCAGTAGTCAGAAGAAAGCCTAAGTTGACCTGATATTACCACTGCTCATGTTAATGAAGTAATCCAAATGTATTTATATTCTATCTTTGGTTATTTTATGAGAGTTAAAAAGTTGTGCATGACTGATAAAGTTATCTGATTGAATTACCATCTTTTTTTATGCAAAGGGATCATTGGTGATCCTGTGATTGTAGATATGTATCAGACTTTGAAAGAGGTATTAGAAACGAGTTTAGCATATTACAAGGTGGTGACCAAGGAAGTGAAGTTCAGTTGAACCGATAAACTGTCATTGATGAGGGATATTATCAGTAAAGTCACTGAAGGAAATTTAAAAGCTCGTGATTTGCCAATTTAAATGAAGTTCTCGTTTAATTATTCTAAATTATGTAACTAGAGCTCAAACAAAATATTTATTTTAATTTCGCTGTATTTAAAACACCATAACATAAACAAGAGATGTAACGATAAATGTGATTAAACATATGCTTGAATTTATTTGTATCATATTATAATTGACTTGATTTACGTAAAATAATTGAAAATGATATCATAGATTTAACCAATTCGTTCTTTTAGCATGGTAGCAATTAATGATTTTATCCATTTAGGAAAATATAAGGAGAGATTATTGTACCGATAACAAATCTTAATTGATAAATATTTCTTTTATTTTCAGATGGCGTTCAAGAATTGAAGATAAAAACTATGAGGGAAGGGAAGACTCAAATCCTCTTCAGTTGGCGCCAAGCAATTCAAGGCAGAGTATGAAGAAAAGTCAATATCTCACATTGCTTTAATAAATAGATGGTGCTTATTATTGTATGTGAACGTGAGGCAAAGAGAAGATATTTACATTGAATCGATAAATAGATGGTGCTTAACTAATTGTATGTGAGAGAAAAAGAAGATGTTTAAAATAAAAGAAAGAAAAACATTTGAAGTTTTTAAAAATTTATTTAATTGAAAAAAAGAAAATGAAAACATGAATGCTCTTTATTTTAGGGGGAGAAAAACAAAAATTCTCCCCGCGAGACTATCTCCAAAGAGATGAAAACATGAATACTCCTGGTGATATACAGTGAGTTATCTTTACAAAAGAAACATGTTAAAAATGATGGTGACTTGTTTGGTAACTTAAGGACTTGGTGAAATCCAAGCTACCTAAAAAATGTAGGCACCTTATTCCACCAAGCCCTCCAATTACACATGTTACAGGCAAAGTGTGAAAATCCAGGCATTCTATAAGATCTACTTCAATTTAAATGTTTATTTGCTTATAAAAAGTCCAGGCACTAAAGCTATAGACAATACTGCTGGATATCTCAACAGTCAATCTATAGAATGCCTGGATTTCATACTTTTCCTGTAAAATACAAATCAATCCATTATTTATTAACATTTGCTATTTGTCTAAAACCACCATCATCTTAAGATCTCGCAAAAAAAATATTTACAATGAATTCACATGGTTGGTGTTTAGTTTTTGTACAAAAGTCATTTGTATGTTTATCACATGGGGGACTTTGACATCATAATTCTGCATTGCCTCTGTTATTATTTTATTGCTTGTCGCCAAATAATTAGAACGTAATTGTGCACAATTGGAGTCTCATCATTTGATGACCAGCAATATACTATATCACACATCCTTAAAAAACATATCTACAATGGTGTATGTTCAAAGTCTTAAAGTACGTTCACACTACCGAATAGTTACTAGGATTCTACCCTTTTAAACAAGATTTGTTGAGCACTGAACAAAAAATGATGGGACTGTTTATGTAACTTGCCAGCAGAAACTGTACTGGACCAGTGAAATGAAATATGCCAGTCAGCATCTGATATAGTATATAGTGAGCAGCTTGAAAGTGAGCAGCTTGTAGTCACAGAAAGTTGAGAATCCATGTAACAAATCTACAGTGTAAATGTACCTTTAAAACTACACCATCTAACACCTGGTACATTTGAACACCAACACTGTATACATCCTTTACTAATACTAGACAACATAGATCTACAAAGTCTTATGCCTACAACAGACCTGTTTACCCTCAAACTCTTAAAATCGCACACTTATCATAAAATTGTTAAATACCTTATATTTATAGTTAAAAAAATAAACATACAGTCTATATAATGTTTACACCTCAAAATTGTACATAGTATGTCAAAATAGTAAGAGTAAACAGGTCTGCTACAAAATCAAATTTCAAATACATGAAAAGTGAGATTCAAATTATAACATTTAAGGAAACAATTATAATTTTCAATAAAATCTTTAAAAAATCATGAAAAAAT
>CAXITT010000813.1:177338-198506 GCA_964033795.1 Lymnaea stagnalis | reverse complement strand
CCCCCCCCCCCCCATCCAATAATTATTTGTAGGACCCATTATTCATGTGTAATGATATATTATGGTGATTCTTAAGGCATAAATTAAATAAAAATGTTTTAAAAAAATATTCACTTTGATATTGAAATATCCTATATTTAATCACATGTCACACTTATTCCAAAAGAGAATTATTATATAATCCTCAGTATTCTCAAAGAAAAAACACACTTTCTGCCACAATAATCCAAGAATTACATAAAACATTGTAATTACCTCAAGCAAATGACTATAACTTATTTTAAATTCTATCAACAGCCAAAGTTGATTCTAACAATAAATATTGATTTGTGAGACAACTTTACTAGCTTAAAATAAACAACATACCATTTTTTTGTCTTATTAACACATTCATACGATATGGCACATAATATGGCACTAAAATACATTATATAGAAAATGGTAAAATAAAAAGTGTAATCGTCAATTTTAACTTATTGAAACGATAATCCTTTTATTATTAGTATATACTTATAAATTTTAAAAAATTCCACAGAAAATTTGAAATTAATATCTTGAGAATATTATTATGATTTTTGGGAAATTTAAAAAAAATAGTTAGACATAATTAATTAACTTATTACAAATAAGTGAAGAGTCAGCATGTTTTATATACTTTTAATAGGAAAATATTAAAGATTTTTTTTTTTTTTTTGCGGAATATTAACAAGAACTAACTTATATTTTGTAATGTGTTGCAATTTTCATCAAAGTGACTACAATAAGAAAATTATCTATATTATTAAGTGTTATAAATAAAATTAAAACAGTTCTACAAGTACAAGTCTTCGTTAATGAATGTAATATGATTAAATATGACATGAGCTTGTTACGTGGATTATTTAAGAATCGAGTTGTTCTGGTTTGAAGGGCTATTTAAATGGCCGTTCTCTTATTGATGTACCTTAATAGTAAAGTGGAGAGTTTCTACTTGGTTTTCAGTGGCATAGAAATTAAGAAAGTAAGAGAGGGTGTGGTTTTCTGTTCATGTGAAGTGTCAGAATAACATGCAATCATGTTACAGTTACAGGCATGCATAGGGTTAGAGAGACATTTCAGGTTGACATATTGAATCAGATGAAGAGGTTGTTTTAATACAAAAACTTCATTTTAGTCCATCAAAAAATGTTGTAAATCAAAATGACACATATATGGATGCACATTAACTGACAGTTTGGCACAAAGACGTGATATTTTCCCTTAAAATAATATTGACATGAGTTCATGTTCCACAAATGTTTTGGGGGTGATGATATAGTCTCAAACAAATTTCATTTTATACATTAAATTGTACACAAAAAAAAATTATATGTATGTATGTATGTATATATATATATATATATATATATATATATATATATATATATATATATCATTGTATATTATATATATGTATATAAAAGAGAAAGTTTTTTTGTTTGTTAAATATTATTTTATATATAAAAATATACACAAAAAAAAAATATATATATATATATATATATATATATATATATATATATATATATATATATATATATATATATCATCGCATATCATATATATGTATATAAAAGTGAAAGTTTGTTTGTTTGTCTGTTTGTTCCACAAAGGCTTTTACATGGATTGATGGATCTTGACCAAACTTGGCACATATATCCATCATTATCCGAAAGGAACTCATAAGGGGCTATGAGCTTTTTATAACATTCCGTTTGGGGCCAGGGGCCCCGAATTGGTTTTTTCCTTATATGAGCTATATAAAAATATTCAGAAACAAATTCTCCTACATAAATAGATGGATCTTGACAAAACTTATTACACATATTCTTTATTATCCATACTCAAATACTGATGCGTACTGAATTCATAATATCCATCCGTCTGGGGCCCTGGGCCCCATTTAATTTTTTTTGTATATAAGCTATATAAATATCAATAGGCTTAGACAACACTATAGTTTCTATGAGATTTGATGGATATAGGCCTAGCGTGGTAGCAATACCCTTCATTGTCCGTATTGAAATATCGGTGGATTTAAAACTAAATAATATCCATGTTAGAACTTTCCAGAAAGTTCGATAATTATTAAAAAGTTTAATGGGACAAATTTTAAATTTTAACTTTATTATTTATCCGTCTGATATTTATAGGGCCCCCTATCTCTGGCATAACTAAATCGGTACAGTTATGGAATGGGCCCCAGGGGCCCCTTGATTAACTTTAAAGAAAAAGTATTATAATTATAGCATTTGTTGAAGATTTTTATCATATTCAAAAAATTATTTGAAAAGTAGTTTTTACACTTTTGAACCAGGTTATTAAATTTAATCTAGATTATTCCAGAAAGTTCTAAATTATTACAAGGGGATATATAGTGGATATAAAGGATTATTAAAATGTAAGTTAGTCTATTCATTTCTATACTGCTCTGGAGTTTACTGTTCTCTCATTACCACTGGGTACTTTTTTTATTTGGGATAGAAACAAAGGGTTCGGGATCCCATTATAATCTTTATCCCAATGGGATCAGTCACCCACCAGAAAATGGGATTGCAATAGAATCAGGATCCCAACTTTGAATATATTCACTGGAATCGGGATCACATGGGGAAACGGGACTGCGTCGTGATCCGTGTCACAATGGAATTGGGGTCCCTATGGGAGCGGGGTCTCACAAGTATGGGGTCCTTATTCAATCCCGGGCCACGCCGGGTATATGGACTAGTATATATATAAAAGTGAAAGTTTGTGGGTTTGTTCCACAAAGGCTTTTACATGGATTGATGGATCTTGACCAAACTTGGCACATAAATCCATCATTATCCGGAAGGAACTCTTAAGGGGTTATTAACTTTTTATAATATTCGGTTGGGGGCCGGGGGCCCCAAATTCGTTTTTTGCCTATATGAGCGATATAAAAATAATTAGAAACAAATACTCCTACATGAAGAGACGGATATTGACCAAACTTAGCACACATACACTTAATTATCCATATTCAAATACCAACAAATACTGAACTCATAATATCCATTCTTCTGGGGCTGGGGGCCCCATTTCATTTTTCCTTATATAAGATATATAAATATCAATAGACTTAATACTTCTACATGAATGGACGGATCTTGACCAAACTTAATACACATACACATGATCATCCATATTCAAATACCAAAGGGTACCGAACTCATAATATCCATTTCTCTGGAGCCCCAGTTAATTTTTCCTTATGTAAGCTATATGAATATCAATAAGCTTAGTCAACAGTATAGGTTTTATGTGAATTTATGGATCTAAGCCTAGCTTTGTTCATTACTCTTCTTAGTCCATATTGAAATATCGGTGGATTTAAAACTAATAATATCCAATCTAGAATTTCCCAGAAAGTTCGATAATTTTAAAATGCTATATCTATGGCATTTTTAAATCGATTTTAATGGGATAAATTTTATTTCTATAATTTATCTGAATGATATTTATAGCCCTCCTTTCCCCCCCCGCCCCCCCATCTCAGACATAACTAAAAAAGGTATTTTATTAAATTTTTTATTAAATGGGCCCCCACGGGGGCCCCTATTTTAATTTAAATATACGATATTTATAGTAGTACAAATTAGTTGTATAATATTTCGTATTTGAAAAATAATTAGTAAAGTAATTTTTTACAGGTTTCATGGAACATTTTAAATTAAATCTAGAATTTTCCAGAAGGTTCTATATTGTTCAAAGGGGTTATATAATGTGATCTAAAAGCTTATTCAAACAAAATTGCACTGAGCATGATCCTATAGAGGAATAAGATCCTATTGGGAAGCGAGGTCCATTACTATACTGGAACCCATCGGTAACGGGATCAAACCGGGATCGGGACTCTATCGGGGAAATGGGATAAAACTGAAAAAAGAGGGTCCCTAGATGAAATGGGATCCCATAGAGAACGATATCCTTACGGGATCGAGATACCGACGGGATGGGGATCCTACCAGGATCTGGAATCCCCCTGGTTTCGGAGCCACAAGAAAATGGGATCCCACCGGGATCACACCTGGAAACGGGATTGCACTGTCAGAATGGAATTGGGGTCCTAATGCAATCCCGTGCAACGCCAGATATATTGGCTAGTATATTTAATATACCAGCAGTATGTGAAATCCAGCATTATATAGAATGCCTAGGAATTCTATAGAATGCCTGAAAATTGTAGGCAAAATATGAAATGGTTTACATTTCGCACATTTCCTAGGCATTCTATACAATGCGGAAGAGCGACCCTGCCATTAATGTTTTATTCTTTGCTTGGCGGTGGTGTGGCGATCGCGACACACATGCTTCGTACTCCCGCCAAAGACTCTACCCCTATTGTTTCAAGATGGTTGCTGAGATGTTGGAAGATCAGATCGTAGCTTCAGATCAGGAATCACGGTATGTTTACATACAACGTCGGTTCTACGATGAACTTTCTCAATTGCGAGCCAATACTGCTAAAAACTGTGTGTCTCTACTAGTTACCAAAAATTGGTGGATGATGTGAAAATGGCTCGGATGACAACTCAGAGGAAACCACGAGGCTATTGGCTGCTGAAATGCTATGACGTAATGTCGGTAGAGAACAAAAGTAAGTTGATCTATCCTGTTAAAGAAGGCGACAGTGCTATTCAGTTCTATGTCACGGATTCTGAATTCTTTGACGTACTTCACAAGGCTCATTTGGCTGTGGGACATGGAGGAAAGGACAGAATGTTGAAAGAACTTTCACACAAGTATAAGATCATTACACGTAATGATATTGAACTTTACCTCCACCTTTCTGAGCCGTGCCAGAAGAAACAAAAAGATGTCAAAAAGTGGGTTGTGGTGAAGCCTATGATTTTGTTCTGAATTCAACTCCCGTGGTCAGGTCATTCTTATCGATGTTCAGTCCCATCCTGACAGGGAATATAAATTTATAATGGTGTACCAAGATCATCTCACAAAGTTCGTGGTTCTTAGGGCCCTAACATCAAAGAGGGCGGAAGAGGTAGCCTAAACACTAGTGGAAATATTTACTTTGCTTGGAGCTCCATCAGTTCTACAGCCCGATAATGGCCGGGAATTTGTCAACAATGTGGTGAACAGCCTGAAGAAGTACTGGCCCAAGTTGAAGATCGTCCACGGTAAACCTAGCCACTCACAAAGCCAGGGCAGTGTCGAAAGAGCTAATCAAGACATCGAAAACATGCTTTGTGCTTGGATGCAAGATGAAAAAACATGACCACTGTGCTGAGGGATTACGATTTATCCAACTTATGAAGAATAGAGCCTTTCATTCTGGGATTAAGAGAACACTTTATGAAGCTCTGTTTGGGTGCAAAGCAAAAGTGGGCCTCGCAATGTCTTCACTCTCCCCTGACGTTTTGCAAGACATACAGACTGAGGGATAACTCGAAAAAATAATAGAAAGCGTAAAAAAAACACAGCTCGAAGAAGAAAACCACCAGATGCAAGATACAGAGCCCACAATACAGAATACTAAATAGAATGAAACCAATAATGGAGGAAACCAAACTGATTGTGACTTCACAGTTACTGAAGAGCCTTCCACTTCTGGTGTTTGTTGTGTCTGCTTAAAAGAAAGCAGCGGTGCCCATACATGCCAAAACTGTCACCGTAATGTTCATGTTATCTGTGGGCATGCTGCTAAAGATGATGGAAATAGGTTATGGTGTTGGTATTTTGTGCAGCTTGTGTTTCAAAATGAAGAGAGTTGTAGAGGCTAGAAAAGAACCTAAATCAAACCTTGAAATCCGGACCAAAAAATAAATGAAAATAAACTCTGACAAAATATTCCCTCCTGCACCTTTAGGAGCCACTGTGCGAGTTCCTATTCTTGACGTTGATAAGGGACAGGGTGACTCGCGCAATCTGTTGGCAGTTGTTATGAATGACAGTGACAGAAGATGGCTTTTACCGACTTGTAAATACACAAGCAATCTTGAAACAATTGTATTCAAGATCACAGTTCGCGGTATGTCCAAAAGATTTATTGAGAGTTGAAGACGTCCCTGCCCATGAAATACCTCTCCAATCTGCTGCTATCTCTCAGTCAACAGGAAGTGGTCAAGGATACGTGAGGTGTATGTGCAAGACCAGGTGCCAAAACATGAAGTGTCGTTGTTTGAAAAACTAATTATAACAGTGTTGGACTGCAATAAAGCTTTAAAATAGATTAATTCGACATGAACAATTTATGTCAATATCACAATATATGTTAAGCTTTAATAATAATTATACATGGTTTGAAATGAAAATTTAATACAATTCAAAATGCCACTCCAGCCTCACTTGCGGCAACAAGTATCTTGATGCCACCTTTGCTTCCCGGTTTCATTGTTATCTTTCGTTTTCAAATATGTTTTTCAAAAAAAACATTTTCTTTACGCTCTTTTGAAACTTTCCCTGAACTTAATTTGTCATTATATATAATACCTAGGCAATGTATAAAATGCCTAGACAAAGTATGTAACTTAATCACGAAAATAAAATATTTCATATTTTGCCTAAAACCGCCAGGCATTCTATAGAATGCCTACAATGCCTTCATTTCACACATTGCCAGTAACATATATAGTGTGTGTTGTGATTTGTTAAACTTAATACTTTATGAGTTTTGGGGAAAGTATGTTAAATGAAATTAATCATTGTTACAGGTTTTTATTATAATTATTGTTTCGATCGTTACTTAAGATAAGATAAGATGCTTTTATCAATCTTAATAAATAGAATTTTGGTTTTTATTTCGTTGGACATATTATTTTTAGTCTTGAAAGTCTTTGCCTGAGTTTTTTGTTTTTCCCTGAATTTAGTCTGGAGCAAGACCCTTACCTTGGCTGCCTAAAGCACAAAACAGCTCTCTTTGTTAAATCTTGTCATCTTTATTACAAAATGTAATAGTTAAAGGCGTATCCCTTTACTAGTATTGTTGCTTTTTTAAAAATATGCTTTTACATATAACATTGAAATTAATTTTTGCAGGCCTTTAAGTAGTGGGCCCTTTAAGATAACCAAGTTTAAAACAAAATTATGGCTCAGTTATCATGAGGCAGTGGTGTTACTAAGGTCCCCAACTGGTTGATCAACCAGGTGGGTATTTTGTTCATGTCGGTAACCAAAGTTTATGATTGATCTGTGTGTGTTTTGTGTAATACAAGCTTAAAACTTGACTGTCTATGCAGGTCAAATTGTAAAATGTGGTAATTGTATCTTTAAATATATTATTATTTTAAAAAAAAAAACAATGTCTTCACTCTCCAGGCATTAAAATCCAGTGGAGACGATAAAATGACATTTTACATGGTATTGATTATCACTTGCCTGCTGTGTAAGTAAAAATTGCAAGTTTAGCAGAATTTAATAATTTAGTAGATATATTAGTGTATTTCCTTTTGATTGAAATGGAAAAGCAAATCAGATCTATAAGCGTTATATATCTCCTTTTCTCCCATAAACTCCACGATTACACTGGTTTTCTTATACAAGCTTCTAGAAATCCTCTTTTGAATTCTCAGTCACATTAACTTCTCTCTCTATTTATGTCTTTCTTTTGCTCACTCTTTCCCCCTCTCACTCGCTTGCCTTCCCCCCCTTCTCTATCTTTTACTCTCCTACTGTCTCATCTGCCTATCTTTTTTTTCTCTTTCAACAAAATACAGAAGCTAATTTAAAGTTCAAATTATTAGACAGTTAATCTTATGGAAACTATAATTAAATAGGTTTTCATTTCTACAAGAATACTGGTACTGCCTTTACTTTAAATTAGTATAGACAAATTGCTCTCAAGAGATATTTAAACCATGCACCAACATTTGCTCTTTCACAATGGGTTTTCTTAGTTCTCTATGTACCACCTAAAACATTGTGATGAAAACTATTGGTATGTAGTAAAACAGTTTGAGACCTGTACTATGTTAGATACAATGAGGGCTTGATGAGAAATTATTCATGTAAATATTCAAAACTGTCTTTATTTATCAAAAAGTCATTCATTCGTCTGTTAAAATACGTGTGATGTGTGTATTCCAGAATTAAACCTGTTTTCAATATGTTATTAAACCACAATTGAATACAAATATAAGTTTATCTAAATATATGTAGATTCTATAAATATTTTTTTCCTGTATTTTCAGGTTCATGGTGTAAGTGTAACACACAAAGCTCAAACCCATTTCATATCATAAATGGTAACAATTCATGTACCAAAGGTTTGCTTATCAAGGATAAAATGAAAGTGCTAGGCTCTATGGAGTTCAAAGATGAAACTAACGTGACTGGAACATTGTTTAGATTTAAGCCACGACATGAAAAAGATTTCACAACAGTAAGATTTTTAAAAATTTACCAGTTGCATCGCCATGTTGTTATATCGACAAAAGATATGAAACATGGATTTTGAAACTACATTTTTATTAAATTTGTGCTGGTTTTTTTTTTCAATCTGTTCAATTATATTACATTTTCAACTCTCCAAAAACATATATATACCGGTATTTTATATTTTTTTAAAGCTTTAGAAACATATAAATCCAAAATTATTTTAATCGATGTCAGAGCGGTGGCGTAGCTAGGAGGGTGCGGGGGGTGTGGCCAGCATCAGATGTCACCATCTCAGAGGGGACACCAAATTGAAAAATTGCATATTTACAGAGCACACATTGCTCAGTCTATTCCAATTTCATAAAAGGATAACCAATCACACATACATTTTCCACACGTGTAACTAATCCAAATGTGTGCCTGATTAAAAGTTTAAGGTAGTTGATGCATCAGAAATGAGAGGATCCAATAAATGGTCAGAAAAACAACTGTTTTGACCACAATTCAATGCTGATTGAAGTGTTTGGTAACTTTTGGTAGCTTTCAATTGATATCAAATAGGATGTGCTTGGGCAATTCTAAGGACTTGAATCCAATAGGTAAAATTAAAAAAAAAACATTAAAAATGAGATTTTACGCATTTCTATGGTTAAAATAATATTTTACAAAATATCTATTAATAATTAATTTAAATTTTCTTTCAAAAAATGTTTTTAGAAACCAAATATATCGAAACCTAGAAATACTCAAAGAAATATTTTGGCTGATTAGTCACTAGCACTCTGAACATTTCAGCGCACAAGATTTTTTACATGCCATCTGTGATTTCCCATTTATCTCCTACCTTTACCTTTTGTCTGATCTACTTGATGAAGTTAATCTTATACAGCAGTATCTGCAACCTTAAGGCTTTACTCTTGACAAAGTGTTGACCAACGTAGAGGTCTTAAGATTGTTTCTGCATGTGAAGCGCTGTCACTTGGTGGAACATACTATTTAAAAGGCATTTTTAAAATCAGACGAATATGGAATTTCAGTAGAGAGAAGATGAAGGTTTAGAATAGAATGGCGGGAGAACATTTAATAGATGCTGGACAATCTCTGTGAGAAATAAACAGTAGGGAGATGATGGAGTGTATTAATCGCTTTCATTCTGAAACCCAGATCGGATCATCAATGATCAAGGAATCAGCACATGTGTTTGGTGCTGTCCAACCCAAAAGCCTACTATCAGCAAGTGAAGAAGAGTTATTGGTGTTTTTCTATGGTTTTTCTAGAAGATGAACTTTTTTAAATGAAATAAAAAGGTTTAAAATACAACTAAAGGCAGCTGATATTGAATTTCACAAAGTCATGGACTGTTCAGTCTTTGATTTTTTGAAATTCATAGCTGAATAGGACTTCCTAGAATCTTTTCTTACAATCTGTGTTTATGTGAGCGGAGCTTTTCAAAACTAAAGCTTATCAAGAGCTATTTAC
Organism: Lymnaea stagnalis; assembly: GCA_964033795.1. NCBI lineage: Eukaryota > Metazoa > Mollusca > Gastropoda > Lymnaeidae > Lymnaea > Lymnaea stagnalis. Next base: position 188,657 of record CAXITT010000813.1, on the reverse strand, counting down.
TATCCACAATGGGACAGTGAAGTCTATCTGATCTGGCTCTGCTATCAATTGGAGGTGATACAGTGAAGGTATTAAGGGTATTGATTTTGATCAAGTGAATGACAGGTTTTCAGCTTTAACAATTTTAAATAAAGTAAATTGCATGTAAAAATAACTATATTTTAAGAAACGAAATCCTTCATGTGTGGTTGGGGGGGGGGGGGGCAGCCCACTCTGCCACTATTTTTTTTTTTTTTTTTTTTTTTTTTTTTTTTTTTTAAACATTTTTTTTTATTTCATGTAAAAATAACTATATTTTAAGAAACGAAATCCTTCATGTGTGGTTGGGGGGGGGGGGGGCAGCCTACTCTGCCACTATTATTATTTTGTTTTTTTATTTTGTTTTTTATTTTAAAGAATTTTATTTTAATTTTAATTATAAATCATGTAAACAATTTTAAAGACAATTTATAAAATGCTTTATTTTTTTAATGATTAATTTTTTTTTAAAATTTTTATTCTCTTCAATATTAAAATTCCCCGTAAATTAATATTTTTTATTTTTACGATGATACCATTAATCGCAACATATCTTTACCTCTCTATGCTTAAAGCTCTGCTCTTCTGATGCCGCCAGAGAAAAAAACACATCAAACGAATGCAGCGTCACTAAAATCGATGATAAAAGATATGTAACTACTGTGAGGTATGTTATAGATGCCGAAGCATTTATACTAAATGGTTCAGTGTTAACTGGGTCTTTAGTGACAACCAATGGCATAATTCCAAGCAATGAGATTGAACTTCCTGAATTTTATGGTAGCTGCTAATTTCTTTTCTAAGTATATTTTAGATGTATAAGCTTTTTTTTTTTTTTTTGCAAGATCTTTAATGTATACAATAATTTTTTTTTGAAATTTTTAAGGTTACCAGAATGCTTTTCAACTTTTTTTTTAATTTTAAATACAAAAATCACAAGAGGTATTGATTTAAAAATTATTTTAAAAATAGCTGCTAATTTCTTTTCTAAGTATATTTTAGATGTATAAGCTTTTTTTTTTTTTTTGCAAGATCTTTAATGTATACCATAATTTTTTTTTGAAATATTTAAGGTTACCAGAATGCTTTTCAACTTATTTTTTAATGTTAAATACAAAAATCACAAGTGTGATTGATTTAAAAATTATTTTAAAAAATAAGTAATTGAGAGTTGTTATGTTTTAACAAAACATAAAAAATGACTTGAATAAACAAGCTATCTCATAATACATATAATGGAACTTACTGAGGCTATCATTTATTTTAAAGATATCCGAAGCACAACTGGACATCTAATAATCAATGGAAGAGAATATTCAACCCATCAGCTGAAAGAGCCCATCGTTACCGATCAACATCTGAATATTACATTTATCTGTAAAAGTCCAGCTGAGCCATGTCTGATAGAATTATTAACAGACTCAAAAAATGCTGTTCAGGGAAAGGGTTCAGTGGTCTTTGAAAGTCTTTATGAAAGATCTGAAGAAATAGATGTGACCATAAAATATGCTGCCTGCAGATTAGACAGAGAACACAACACCATCCAATTAAAAGTCAAAATAAGTAAGATCCTCAACTAGCTAAATATATTTGTTGTCTAACAATTGTACTATTTTATTATTTTCTTTCTTTATCCAATGATATTTGGTTAATGTACAAAAAAAAATATTGTTAGTGAATAATCAGAAGATGACTAAAAAAAGCAAAATTGATAAGTTTTTTTTTAATAGTTTGCCTCAACAAAGATGCACTTGATTTTCATTTAAATTTATTCAAAGTATGGAGACCAATACTTGGTTTGTTTATATTATTTTTGGTAGAATTATAATTCTGTATGTGCAGAGAGCTGCTGAAAATATTTTTTTCAGCATCTTTTAACTTTATTTTTAATATTAAAAAACCCATTAAGTTTTTTGTAGATGAGGTATTTGATAAGGCGTGTCATTGGCCAAAACATTTTTTGTTTCATTATTGTTTAAATATGCTTATAAGTCATCTGCTTGACATAAATGGCTAACTTAAAATACCTGTAGCCTCTTAAAAATTTCCCCACCTTCTGGGCCACCTGGATTCCATGCACATTTCAAATTGCCTCCATTATCACGAGCTGTTCATATGGGTCTGTACATATAAATTTGATCTATTGTTTCCAACGATATGACTCTCCAAATATATAGCCATCCCTCTTAGTTCTGCTGCTTCAACTTCTATGCATCCCATCGCAATCAAATGCAAACTCAATGGTTTATGAATTATTGAACATTCACATAGATACCCATGACATGCATTTAAATTTTAATGCTTAACTTAAAACGAAAGCTGCATTATAGAAACTTTGCTTGATATGCAATTTCCATCAGGTCTTTTTTCTGTGTGTTGCTTTTGATTATCTTAGTGATTTTTCTTTGTAGAAAATTGTCTGCTAAAAAAATACAATTTTATAAATTACAACTTTTTACCTTATTGTTTTATCTTTGTACTCTATCTTGTTTAATTTCTAGTTGTGCAAGATAAGGCAGATACCAGCATTACCCTAACACTAACATGGGCCATTATCGTTTGTGTTATCCTGGTCTTTTCTATTTTAATTAATTTTGTACAGTCTTATTTTATGTACAAGTAAGTTCATTTAAAAAAAAATTATATTAAAATGAATGTATCATTTTAAGCTTTATTTCAAAGTTGTTGGTTTTTTTTGTTCTGTTAAACAGTTATGTCAATTCAAACAGACTATAAAGACCCAGCTCAGAACCTCAGAACAACTTATAAATAATTTGTTGAAATCTTTACAAAAATACATTTTAAAAAATAATAATTTTACCTTCAGCAAAATAAACTCAAGCAATTTATTTTCAAATTTTTTTTTTTTACAGAAATGGAAAAGAATTAGCCCACTACAGAAACATATATTCAAAGGTAATTAAATTAGCCAGTTACCACTGATACAAAAACTTGATTCTTACATATTAAAAATCTTTTTTTTTTTTTTTATCTTTACATCTAGTAAAAGCATAAACTGCATTAAATTATGTACCAGGGCCCTGTAATTAAAAGATAAGGCCCATCATCTCTTTAATTGTTACTTTTTTACTTAAAATGGGGAAATTCTAGCTGGGTGTTAGGGACAAAGTGTTAACATTTGTTCAAAAGATTATGATGCTATGGGACATGGGAAAAAACATGGAAGATGTTTGACATGATTTATGAAAGTGCTTGTTTAATTTGATCTGTAATGTCTATTTTACATTGTTCAGTGACAATTGCTAAGTATATATATTCGAACACAAGAATAGACAATTATCAATAGCAATATTTTTCTGTACAAAGTGATTTATGATTGAACATTTTTTTTTTAAATAGGAGTTTGGATCATTGAAAGCTAAAGAAATGCCAGCATCAAGTTCTTACAGAGGCAAGTCTCATGAACCTGGTTAATTTTCTTATTTATGAAATATTATCTCCCTAGCTTGGTGTTGTTTTTCTATCGACTGCAGTCCATGGCCAGTTGATCAAAGGGGTAGATAAATTTACTTACTTAGCTAGCCCAATCTCTTTAGAAGGAGACATCAAAGCTCTGAATGTATGCCAGCACTGCTTTTTCTTATCCAACCTGCCATGTATGCTAGTTAGGCTTGTAATTTTTCTCCATCAAATTTTGGAAAGAAATGTAATTGCCATTGGCCACTACATACTTATGAGCAATGAAGGAGACTTTTGAAGGAGCAGAACACAAAGCCACCAGGAGTTTTCTCAGCCAACATCTCCACAAATCATGTAGTTAAAATTGGTGTCAGTGGTTGCCATCAAAGGAATTAATGAAGCACTGAAGCACTTGTTACATTATGAGGAATACGTTTCAAAGATGCTTGGATTTTTTTTTGTATTGGTCCTTTAAAAAAGCTGTATATTATTACAGCAGACAAGGCCATGTTGAAATCGTTAGCCACCCATGCACTATTACTTGCAGGTTCTACCTAGCACCAAGACGAAAGTCTACTTCTGTCACTGGAGTTGCAAATTAGAAAGTGTTGATTTTTCTAATGAAGATGGAAAAAAAGATAGCTCACAAAATTAATCTCTTAATCCTGACAATTGAATTTACTTTTTATTGATAGAATTTTATTTAATCATACCAGTCTTAGGCACTTCCATTTTTATTTTAAACTGTGTAATTGATGTTAAGTGACTATTCCCATCATCCCCTAACTGTTAGAAGTGGCTACAAAATTATCCAATGCTACAATCTTAGTTAAGTATATCAAAATTCACAAAACTAATTCAGATCTGAACTGTTTATGGTTTTTAAAAAAAAAAATTAACTGAAATTATGTTTTAAGTTGCTACACATTTTAATTACATATTTGCATCTCTTCAATCAGGCACCAGTGATGAAGAGTCACCATTACAATTAGGGGCCATGCGTCGTCGAGATAACAGTGATGCCGCCTCAGGTAATGTTTCTTCCTATGTTATCATTTCAAGTTTAAACAACCACTTGCACAAACTTATTGAAGACCAGTTTTCAACATTTAAAAAAAATATTTTATCTTTAAACACACTTTAACAAATTACTAACCCTTAACCACACACAGTATTATAGAAAATATTAATTGTTTAGACAGTAAAGTTAAGACTCATCGCAGCCCTCCAAAATATTCCATTACCTCCCCATTATTGTTGGCATTACCCTAGGTGTTTTTTTGTAATTTTTGTTTTGTAAGTAAGAACAGCACCGTCTCATGTTGTTGTAACAAAGTGTGCCAAGTAAGGTTCTCTCTAAGATGGTAGCTAAAGTACTAGTTGAGTTGATGTTTGAAGTATTAGTTAAGGCCCTTGCCGAAGAGCTTGTTGATGTGCTGGCCAATGTGGCTATTGATGTGATAGCTAACATGCTAGTTGAGGTGCTAGCAAAAATGCTTTAATCCTGAAAAGCTAAGATTATTTACTTGGTTTTTTGGGACACCAAAAAAATAATATGCTCAAGGTGATATTTGGAGGATGCTTAGATATTAAGGATTCTACTGCAGTTTGCAGACAAAATGTCTATTAAAAATTTGCTGTTAAGAAAAAATCGATTTGTGTACTTTGGTATCAGTACCTCGCTATAAAGCACTGACCCTTTGATTCATGCTGTTATTAATCTTTCTGATTGAAATGATAACTGATCACTGGAAGCCTGCATCTTCAGTAGTTCCAGTAGGGTTATTTTATGTCTCCTTTAAGGCCTTCTTTAACATATTTTTTCTTCTTTTAAGGACGTAATGCAGTAATGACCGGTAAATTTAAAAGTACCTTTGCTGCAGCGATAAACTGAAAACGTTTACGAAACTGTTCATTGTTTAACGTGCAAATTTATGTTTACAAATTTTATTTTACAGAAAACACTGTTGACGTTGATGTGCATCAAGATGTGTGACAGTACAGATAAGATTACCAACAGAAATGCACTGCATGAATTTTTATTCAAAACATTATTTAGCTGTTAATTTCATTATATTTTGCTAACAAGGGTTAAAACCTTTCTTTAACTTAGGTTTCAGTTAAATGATATTGTGTGAAAATCTGTTGTAGGGGTTTTCAAATCATTCCAAGCAAATTTTGTGTACAAATGTTGCACCATTCTATTTAGGCAGCACATTCAAAAGTATCAAAACAGCAATCAAGTCACATCCTTAAATGCATGAAATAACAATTCTGGGTGTTATGGAAGAACCTCTTAAATACTCTTCAAGACCTTAAAAGTAAGTGATGGAAAGTAGCCTTGAATTTCCCCATCCATGACCATACCATGTGTGCAATCTACTGTGTAGTTATTTCTTCCTTTTTTTTAAACATTTTTTTGAAAACCATTAATAGGCTAATAAATGTTGTAATTGTAAAATAACTTGAAATGCTCTTCAGTATTTTAGTAGATGAGTTTACAGTCATACTAATCAAACGTATCTACATTTACAAGATTATTTACCACCTTGGATGTTTGTTGTTTTTACACATAAATTTCTAATGTTAGATTTTTTAAAAACTTGTTCAACACCCATAACTTTCCATTTTACTCTCAGTCTGAATCAGAACGTGTGTATTTTGGGATCTATGTTAGTTTGGACACTTTGTTCATTAGAAGGACCAGTTCTGTGTTAATATATTACAGAACGCTGTTAATTTTTATGTTGTTAAAATCTATTCCTTTATATACATTTTGTGTCATCACCTTTTTGTATAGATTGTACAAGAGTTGAAATTCTGTGCTTTAATATATATTATTCTTGGGGTGTTTGTGCATATAAATAGATATGTATTTATACCTTATTCTTTCCAAAGCCCATGAGCTCTTTCCTGCTATTCCCCATCTTCCATGCACACACACACATGCTCGCACACACACACACATGTATACATACATACATATGTTGAGTAATTTTGTTTTATCCGGCACCGTACTTACAACTAGGCTGAAGACAAAGTTATAATTTTAGACACATGCTTAGTATTGCAAGTGCCTTAATTAGTGGAAATTAATGAAACTATTTTATTAATACTTGAAATTGTATTATTTAATTTTTAAAGCCTGTCTCCTAAAATGTCATAGAAATGTATATCATTGAAGGTTTTATTGGAAATAGTAAACTCATTTTTAAATGTGGGTCTTTTTGATCTCACCAGTGCTTACATACTCTTCTTAACTGAAATCACTTCTTTTTTGGTTACAAATTCTATCTTCTCATATATAAATTTGAATTTGTAAAATATGTCAGTGATGTTCTCATTTAAACTTTATTTTGCACCCAACCCCCACCCTTCTTTTTTATTTTTAAAGTTGTTTCTTCATTACACTATGTGCTTAAGTTAAGCTATTTTTACCCGTACTTAATTATATTAATAGCTTGTTTCATCGTCGGAGAAAGGTCAGAGCATATTTTGAAATAAAAAAATGTAGAATAGGACTTTTTAAAAGGTAAGAGTTAAGTGTGCACTTTAGAGATCAAAAACAAGGTTAACTGGGTTTTTTTCCAGAACATTTCATAGTAAAATTATCCAGTGATTAAAATAAATTAAAATGCAAATTAAATAAAATTCAGACGCATATTTCAATGCTGATATTAATTTCCACAACTCTTTGGTCATTAAGTGACCTTATTAAAAGGTATAATTATTGCAACGAAGCTCTCATCAAAAGTCACAGCTGTTAAATAAATTTTGATGCAGATGATCCATATTTCAAAACTTTAATTTTCGTATTTCTAAATGGATCATTTTAAACCAAGTGATTCCGAAATTGTAAGTTTTTTTTTTTTTTTGTGTGTGTGCAAAAATTAAAGTTTTATTTTAATGTCCAGAGATTATTTGAGGCCTGCTTCTTGCTTGTTAAACTAAATATATTTGTGAGTCTTGTCCACCTTGCATGTTTTCAAGCCTTAATGATTAGTAGACTTGATACAAAAAAATGATCTCTGATGTGCTCTTGCGAAGTCCGCCCCACTCATTTCTGATCCAGCAAAAAGAAATTGAGCACACCCTTGGCGCAGAGGACTTTTAGATCTGGACATTATAACCTTTTTTTCTTGTGTACTTAATGAACTTAATGACATTAATGACTTAATTTGAAAGTAAACTTTTCATTTTTTTTTTTAAAAGCTTTGAAGCAAATAGGCTAAAAAATAGAGCTAAAAAATTGTTACAGGTTGAGCAAGCTTTAATGATTAAAATAACATATGCGTGACAAATGTAAAACAGTACATCTATAAATTATGAGAAATATTGAAAATTCAATGACAATTAATCATCTTCACTCCCCCTCTTATTTACTTTCTCATCACCAGTTTCTTAAAATAATCTTGTATATGGTTTTTCATAAATTTGCAACCTTTGTCAAGGGCCTGCAACAGTAAAAGTTTTAGAACTACTGTGTGGACATATAGTCCCTTCTTTTGACATGTGTACATCTATTTAATAATTACATTGATGAATATCTGTTAGTATCATTAAATTAAATCAGAGTATTTAAAAAAACTTGCCGTGATAAGACACAAAGCCACTCATGACATAATGACCTGAAAGGCAAATGGATTTGATTGATCTTTTGCATTCAAAGATTTAAAGTTTGATTTCTTTACATTTTGCTTAACCTTAACTTTAGCTGCCATATCATAAATATATACTGCTTTTTAAGTTGTACAAATCTTATGCTTCATGTATTTAAACATATTTTTTAAAGAAAAAAACAAAACAATTAAAACAGCTGCACTTAATTGGTGTTTTTCTTAAACTTGAGTTTATACTTTTGAATAGAATAACATGCTCTTGACATAAATAAATTGTTTTTTGCTGCTGAAAGAATATTCTTAATAAATTCTGTTGAGAAATAAAGCTATTTACCAGCATTTTCAAAATCTATTTATGTGTTGAATTTTGTTTGGATTGTTTAAAACATCTAATATACATTGTTTTGTAAATGAAAAAACAACAACTAATAAAAGTACAATGTTGGGGGGCTGACCTTTAAGTATTATAATCCATAGCAATGTGAGTATCCAATGAGTTATTTTAACATTTTTAGAATCATTCACCTGTGGTTCTTTTTTTTTTTTAAATTTTAGAAATTTTAGGCTCTTTGATAGGCTCATCTTATTTTTGATAGGCGCATCATATCTTAGATAAGCTATCTTATCTTTGATAAGTAAATCTTATCTTTGATAAGCACATCTCATCTTTGATAAGCGCATCTCATCTTTGATATGCCTCATCTTATATTTGATATTATGCTAGATAAGCTATCTCATCTAATCTATCTTAGGGGCACATCATCTGATAGGCTTATCTCTGATAGGCGCATCTCTTCTCTGATAGGCACATCTTATCTCCGATTAGCGAATTAGCCAATTACAAATTAATTGGCCGTTGATAACATGTTTTTAATTTGGCTTCTAAATGCTTATTATTGTAATCTGTTAATAAATGATAAAGTTATTAAAAAAATTTTTTTTTTAAAAGATAATTATAATACCGGTATATAAAAATTAACAATGACATAAAAAAGCATAAGCATAGTGCTGCTATTTGTATTAAGGCAGTATAATTTCTTGTGTGCTTGCAAAAAAAAGATTCCCAAGATTATGGACAATCTTGTCTGAAAAAAGGAATATGGGAATAAAAGAAAATTAAAAGAATGAAAAATGTGCAGACTTTTTTAAACGTGGGACACAAACAGAAATCGATTTATTTTTTAAAAATCTACTCAACTACACCCGAAACAACAGCAAATGTTTCAACGCGCCTCGGTGCAACACAGTGCAGTGTAAACAACCATTCTTCACACGCACAATAATCGCTTGGAACCACCTGGACAATGTTGCTGTGGACTCAACATCGGTCGAAAGCTCAAGGCTGCCCTGGCATCTGCTAGGAGCTGTTAGAACAGCAACAACACTTCCCCAACCGTTTGCACAGATGCCAGTATATGGATGCTGCAACGAACACTACCAGAACAGAACCAGAATCTGGATTATTTTAGGTGGTCATCGTGTCACCGTGCCATAGTGTCACTGTGTCCGTGTCAATGTGTTGTCGTTTCTCTGTCACCTTGCCATAATGTCACTGTGTCCGTGTCAATGTGTCGTCGTTTCTCTGTCACCGTGCCGATGTTTCACCGTGTCGTCGGGATTGCAGTCACCGACGACTTCTCAGTAACCAACAAAAATTTGCCACTGGAATCGACGGCTGGAAGAAATTTAATCTACACATATTCTTGTCATGCCACAGCATGTACAATTTTCACAAAACCACTATATTTAAAACATGCAATATCCTATTTAATGCTAGAGATTTGCATCTAAAAATCTTGGACAATTTTTAGCAGGCTGTTTATCCGATGAATCGGCGAAAAATCGATTAATCGATACGACTTTATTCCCCTACTATTAATTTTGTATAGGCATTAATTTGGGGAAATAATATTTTAAAAACTGTATTCAGAATTCATAAAATGGAATTAACGATATTTATGAAAAGTGCTACCGCTACTGTGATAAGAAAGATTTAAAATAAAAAATGAAATAAGCTTTAACTTCAGCCAATGAAATATTATGGAAATGATTCGCCCATGCCCATAGCTTAACTTTAGATTGTTATGTCCCCGTTATTTGTTTTAAATAGCACCATGTGCGTTGTTCTATGTAAGTCTTTCCACATGTGCCCGCACACAAACGGTGGAAGGATTACGCACAACTGAGAAAAAAAAAAGCTCTGCATGCCCAAAGAGAAAAAGCATGGTACATAATAAATTTACAATAGTATTACTGCCTTTAAGAGAGTATAATAATCATAGAGCATGATAGAGTATTATTATGTAGTACTGAAACTGAAAGCATTTATATAATATTTTTTTTAAAATAATAAAATTTTAAAAAAGCGTATAAAATGCATAACGTCTTTGCCCGTGCGCGCAGTACAAACAATATTTTTTTTTTAAAAGCCATACTTTGAACAACAACAAAAATTCGCGAACCGAGGCTAAAATTAAAATTAGAGGAACATGGATCATGTGAGATACTTAAGTTGCATTTTGGGGGGAGGGGGGTTTACACATTATTCTCCTTCTTATTTCTATGAATAATGAAATTCCTGATAAATAAATTGTGGGGCAATTCTTGAAGTGTAGTTTCGTTCAGTTATCAAATTATGTTTTAAATCATTGAGTTTGTACCTGGGGCGTCATTTGAGGTCTTTTTTTCAGGGGGGGAGGGTGGAGAATAAAAGCCAAAACTTGGTCGGCTTGTTAAGTTGTTTATTTCCGGAGGCGCCACGGTAGATAGGAATTTGCTAAGTGGCTAAGTGGTCTAAACTGACTCACTCCAAATAGTGGTGGTCTAGAGTTCAATCTCAACCAAAGCCAAAATCGTAAACACCCCGGGTGGATGGGACTCGTTAGCCTTGGAAGGCAACTCATCTAAGAGAAGCCCCCCGGAAAGATGGTACTCATTAGCCTTGGAAGGCAACTCATCTAAGAGAAGCCCCCCGGAAAGATGGTACTCATTAACCTTGGAAGGCAACTCATCTAAGAGAAGCACCCCGGAAAGATGGTACTCATTAGCCTTGGAAGGCAACTCATCTAAGAGAAGCACCCCGGAAAGATGGTACTCATTAACCTTGGAAGGCAACTCATCTAAGAGAAGCACCCCGGAAAGATGGTACTCATTAGCCTTGGAAGGCAACTCATCTAAGAGAAGCCCCCCGGAAAGATGGTACTCATTAACCTTGGAAGGCAACTCATCTAAGAGAAGCACCCCGGAAAGATGGTACTCATTA
>CAXITT010000813.1:154129-177057 GCA_964033795.1 Lymnaea stagnalis | reverse complement strand
ATAAAAAAAAACGAAAAAAAAAAAAAAAAAAAAAAAAAAAAAAAAAAAAATTTCAAAAAACCGGGGGGGGGGGGGAAGGGCTGACCTACCCAAATGGCTTCCCTGGTTTCTACAATTGCAGTAGTTAAAAAAGTTCAATACAGGAGCAAGATATCAAATTGTTAGCGACTCGTCATAAGAAATTGACTTATGTAAGTTTTTTTTTTTTAAACAAGTTCTTTAAGCGTACACACAACCCTCATTTACCAGGTAGGATCTAATTGATAATTATTAAATATTAACGTCATTGCTTCTTCCTTTTGTCTAATGCATTGTTCGTGGATCGTAGGTTTCTTCTTCTCTTTTGGGACGTTTATAAATCAATCCAGAACACATCCTCCTTTATTGTTGTCATAGTATAAGTATAAATACGATAAACTAGATTTTTTATTAATTTTTTTTATTGGGGGTGGGGGGGATATTTTAGGCCAAAAATTTTAAGGTTTACTATTAACTTTGGTTCAGCTAAGATTTTAACTGTACGCTTCTACCAGAGGGTTGATATCAAAAGTCAAGGACTGTACCGCTGTAGTTGAAGCTTTCTTCATCCGGGTTGGTTCCGCTGTGGATGAACAGCCAGCGCCAGTCGCTGCCCAGGGTGCAGACGGGGGCCCCGCTGCTTCCTTTACAGGTGCTGGCGTTGTACCCGTAGCGGCAGTAGTAGTTTGCCATGTCGAGCCTCCTCGTCCACACCCCGAGGGTGACGTGTTTGGGACAGCCGTGCGGGTGCGACACGATCGCGGTCAGGGTGTCGACGCTCCTGGAACAGCTGTACTGGTCGTGGACCTTGGCCCGCAGGTCCCTCCATCGCCTGACCATGCCCACCAGCTGGTCGACCAGGCGCCCGTCACACGTGACGCAGACCATCTTGCACAGGTCTTTGTCCTGCAGCGCCCACATGATCCCCACCACGTCAACTTTGACCACGTCGCATTGGTCGTCGTCGAAGAACAGTCTACAGCCAGTGTGTTTTGCCTCGGCCTCGTTGAAAACGACGTGAGTGGCCGTCGTCACCGTCATCTTCGCCCACACTTTGCTTGGACTCGTCGATTCTGCGCACTTCACGCAAGGGCACGTGCTTCCGTCTTGCTCGGTGACCTTGGTGATGTAGTCCACCATGCCCGTCCCAGTCCTCAGCGCTTCACTGCCTATCTTATCATAAAACGGATACGGTATCCCTGTGTCTTTGTAGAACTGGGGTCTCTCTGGGCTTACGAAACCGACGCTTATCCTCACTGTCAAGTCGGCGATGGCTTTGATCAGATTGTATACACCCACGTTGCGGTACTTTCTTGGCATTTTATCAATGGTAAATTTTTTGATGGGTATGAAGTTTGCGTGACCTGGGTGCTTTTCGCAGTTCCTGGCCATGACGTTCAGGCCTGCTTCTCCGTCCTCTGAGATTTCGGTTTCATGTTTACCTGGACAAAAGTAAGATCAGTAATTCGGTGCTTTAAAAATATGCTAAGAATTGAAATAATGTTTTCATATAATTTTTTTTATTGAAAATGGGACGGCATTACATATTTTTCTAATTTCTCCAAATGAGCAAAGTTGATTTCTTCACGAGCATAGATAAAAGCGTCTCTTAATTATTTCAAATAGTACTCTCGTTAGTTTTAAATTTCTCAATCAATGTTAAAAGCAATTCAGATGAATTGGTACCGGTAATCACCAAGAATCGCCGTGTTTCTTTTTTTGTTTTTTAAACGTTTTGTATCTTTTGTATATAAAAAATTAAATCGGTACGAGTTAACAGACTTTTATGGACAATACATTTGTTATCACTTTTTTAAAGGATTGCTCGAACATTAACTGACGGTTGTCAAACCAACCAACCTATAAACCTATGAGCCTATACCAACCAGGGTTTATTTTAGCTATCTCTCCGGGGGGGGGGGCACTGACCCCCGGGGAAAGCCAAGTGCCCCCCGGAGCAAAAATATGTCAAATAAATCAACTAGCGCTGCTGGTGCTGTCCCCCCCCTTTTTAAAGGATTGCTCGAACATTAACTGACGGTTGGCAAACCAACCAACCATTAAACCTATGAGCCTTAACCAACCAGGGTTTTTTTTAGCTATCTCCCCGGGGGGGGGGGCACTGACCCCCGGGGAAAGCCAAGTGCCCCCCGGAGCAAAAATATGTCAAATAAATCAACTAGCGCTGCTGGTGCTGTCCCCCCCCCCCCGAAAAATCTTAAGTGCCCCCCGGGGGAAAATTTCTTTAATAATCACTGATATCAACCTATGAGCCTCTTGGCCATTTGGCTTGGATGGATGTAATTTTTAGAATATTTTTTTTATCCTATAGTTATAACTATAATACATTTTTTTAAGGTAGCTAATACATACATTTGGTTTTCCTTACTTACATAGTTAATTTTTTTTTTTCAAATCTGCTATGGCTCTATAAACCTACCATGGAAATATCTTGCAATTTCAGATCCGCCAGTTATATGTCTTTCCTTAAATCTTTCATCTGCGTTGGAAAAAAAAATATATATGTTATATCTTACCTTCGTGAAATTTGTTGTGACGATAATGTAAAAAAAAAGAAGAAGAAAAATAATTCGGCATAGATGCTTTTTGTCGATACCATAAGAAAAAATAATTACTCTTTAATATCATTAAATGAGATGTGGGTAACGGTCAACGGCGTCCCTGGGGTATGTGTCATCCATTTTATGTAAACTCATAGTGTCATCCGCACATCCGGATCATCCCACTCCTCTCTGACCTAAATAGAATGAATCTTATCCAGATCAGATCACACAGACTCGCTGTTAGCATTGTTTGTAAATTAAGTCCACAGCAATAAAAGACAAAATTACCCACAAAATGTGTTATTAAAAAATTGAAACAAAGCTTAGCATTTGAAAATTTAATTGCCTGGTCTTCCTGTACGCATCTGTCAATCATTTCATCAAAATCATCAATTTTCATTGCAAAACTTTCAACTGACAAAATCACAATTAAAACATCCTGTTACTTTGGTTAATCGCTAAAAATTCTTTATAAGTTTCAGCTTTGAAAAGCTCATTTACCATGAAGCCACTGTCATAAAGAAAGTGAGAAAAAATTGTAGGCTTAGTGGAAAGGATAGAGAGAGGGTTCTGGGATGTCAGTTATAGCTATGAAGTTCAAAACTTCAAATATTGACCAATCTTTGGCTTCTAGATTTATATACGCTGCTTTAATGTGCTTTCTCAGCATTGGTATTTTAACAAAAAGTAGTCAGTCTGGAAATGGATAAGTGTTAACTTTTGTTCAGACGCCACTAGTACATTCTTAGCTTCAACTGCCTCAAACAAATTTTTTACTTCCTTGATGGTGCTTGATCTGATCTGAACCTCACACTGAAAACATTTTTTTAAACAATCAATATCGCTATTTTGTTGCCTTTTTTGATAGTGAGTCCGGCTTCTCTTGATTGTTATTGTGTCATTTTCTTCGGGAGATTTATTCTTCTTTATTCTATTCCATATTTGTCTGATTTTAATCGTGTTTTTTTTTAATTACGTGCTTCGCAAGCCGAACGAGCCTTTGTCCGTCCGCTTTTAGATTACATATCTTCAGCCTGTGACCCATTCACCCAGAGGAGCATCGACAGGTTGGAGGTGGTCCAGCAACGTGCAGCACGCTTTGTTCTGAACCACTACAGGAACACCTCTGATGTTGGCAGCAGGCTGGAAACACTTGGATGGTCACCATTGGAGGAACGACGACGACTATCCAGACTCTCCACGATGTACAAGATAAATAATGGGCTGGTCTACTGCGCCAGCATTGAAAAGGAACTTGTCCCACACCCAGCCCTAGACTGCGACGATGCAATTACAGACTGTTCCGGCTCATTACAGCGAGAAAAAAATAAATGAACTGCTCATTCCTCCCAAAGACAATCAGGGAATGTAAAAAACTTTCAGAAGGAACAGTTAAGGCGACAAAACTTGACACATTTGCGTCATTGCCTCAGGCCTTCCAACCCCCAGTTCATTACAACCTAGCTTAGTAGTCCTTGCAACCAGATAAATATAATCTTCAATATCAGGCACAGAGACATATCAAATTCTCTCTACATACATAGGGGCCAGAACAATCACTACATTGATCTTGGGCACTTCATATGTAGAAGAAGAAGAAACCTTAACGCGTCTTCCCTGGTTCTGCTTTCTCAAGAGTTAAGCCTCTTAGTCTACCGGTATTTAGTCTTTCTTCTTCTTTGCCTTTTCTACTCCAAGTCGAGTATAGATGTTACGCACTGCCTTTTATTGTGAGAAATTAATCTCCTACTTTAATTTTATGGCTCGTTCAAACAGTGCACAACAAAGGACGATACCATAGAGAATTACAATAACAAAAATACGACACCCAAAAACAGTACCAACTACAATTAATTAAGATTTATTTAAGTCTTAATATAATTACAAAACAAAAGAAAATATAATTACAATCATCAACTGTAATCAACAATATTACTATTGTACCGGTACACAATTAGTAAAATGTGCCAATTAATAATGATGAATGATGAATGCGAATAAACACATATGAGTACACAAAGAATAATACATGTCTCGTGAAGTTAAAAATATCTATCAATCTCTCTTTCAATCTCCGTGAACCTCTGTCCCTGTCAATCCCATATATATGCAGCGTAAGCACTGCCTTCCAGAAACTACTCAGACATTGTTTACGTGTCTCGGCAAATCGAGAACGTTCGACAAGATACTAGGAGACAGACTAACCATGTTTAATTGGTAATGGGCTGTAAACACGATAGAACAAAGAGATTAAACCACGTCCAGAACAAACAGATTCTGCTAGGAATCTAATGGGGGGGGGGGGTCCAAACAAAGTGCACGGCACGGGGAAGTCCTACATAACAATAGGCCATTAAGATACTAGGAGACAGACTAACCATGTTTAATTGGTAATGGGCTGTAAAAACGATAGAACAAAGAGATTAAACCCCGTCCAGAACAAACAGATTCTGCTAGGAATCTAATGGGGGGGGGGGGGTCCAAACAAAGTGCACGGCACGGGGAAGTCCTACATAACAATAGGCCATTAACAAAATATTTTGAAGTTTTTCAGACTTTTGCTGTCTTCTTTAATTCTTTTCAACTCTTTCCAATCCTTATTACATCTCTCTTCGTGAGTTGTTTTGGATTTTCCTCGTCCTCTTGATCCTCGAGTGTTCCCTTCGTTACCCACCAGTTTTTTTTTTTGTCTTTCGAAAAATGTATCTTGACGTAGTGGAAGACCATACTACTGGACAGTGGCCCAGGGCAATGGCTTCATAGCATACATTCTTGTTTGTGTCGGTCCTGGATTGGTGTAG
Organism: Lymnaea stagnalis; assembly: GCA_964033795.1. Classification (NCBI taxonomy): domain Eukaryota; kingdom Metazoa; phylum Mollusca; class Gastropoda; family Lymnaeidae; genus Lymnaea; species Lymnaea stagnalis. Next base: position 171,674 of record CAXITT010000813.1, on the reverse strand, counting down.
TGACCGAGCTGAATAAACAAAACGCTGCTAAAATTCATAAGCGAATTCTGCTGACATTGTGATTATGATTAAATTTCATATGTATATAACTAATCAGCCCAACGTGAAGGTAGCAGAGATGCGTGAAGTTACAAACAGCATGCATAATTATCTGTGTTCTGTCCCCGCGTTTGTCACAAAGGTCCTTTTTACCTCGTACCCTGGCTACACAACATTCATCAAACTTGTCTTTACCTGATTTTAACGCATGATCCCCCCAATGTGTCATTGATAATTCATTCACTGACATTTCCGTGTGTTCAATAAAAAAACACTTCGTATGTGTCGAAGCATAAAAAAGAAATTCTTTTTTTAAAAAAACAATTTTCAGCGCACTGAAAGGTAAATATAACATTCCCAAACAGCTGATCATGATTTGGTATCATTTCCTTATTACACTGGTTTCACACCAGAAAGTCAAATGACGCAACGAAAGTCTGTACAGATGGGGCAGTAAGCAACTCTATGTAGCCAAAGGATTTGAATTAAATTTGGATGGAAATTAATTTCTTTTAATTATTATTAATTTATGAGGATATTTTAAGTAAAAAAATCCCATCATGGATTTTCACATATATATGTTCACCTCAGACATTCGGTCAATGTGTGATATGTCTGGTGTGATGTCGAACATTACAAAATACATCACAAACTTTATATCCACGACACGCAACGCCTTTACACGATTTGCAAAAAAAAATTATAATAAAAAAAATAAAAAAATAACAAAAACATTAATGAGCTAATTCTGAGTTATTGGTGCGAGTTAAGGCATATTTTATCCTTTAAGTATTACTCCGGCTTAGCTTTTGGTGCAAATAAAATACCCCTTCTTTAAAAGTTTACACGTGATCCGTGTAATATCGATATGGTTCTTTCAGCACTGGATCATATATTAGAAGAGCATCTACATTTTAAGCCGTTTTATGTGAATAATAAACCGCTTCGAATGTAACAAACTTAAGCTACACACCACTGAGCGTCTTAAAAATAAATCCGCAGTCTTTTTTTTTTTTTTGTGACACACTTCTCTGGAGTCACTCAACAACAACACAACAAATATCCTACTCATAATTCAATCTAATATTCTACACTGTCTACACGCAAAATGGTTTGAAGCACTGTACATGCATTTCATTACCTTCCTCCTGGTCGCCGTCGTCGTGCGAGAAAAGTATTCCCATGCTTGACTCTAGCTGAAAGACCCATGCAATGAATATTAAATTGTGTGTTTACTTTAGTTAGTCTTACAGTGACCATATGGTCCACACGTCTCTATTTTAATAATGATGAGTTATTTTTTTTTAAAATATGTCAATATGGTTTATATCGATTATGATTATGAAATGCAATTTACAATAACGACACATGGATTAAAAGAATTTAACTATGCTAATAAAAGTCGTTTCTTAACCAAAATATAAAAATAGAATAACATTTTTAAAAAAAATTGAAATTTCGAATTGTTAGGGTTATAGGTCTTCAATTCTTTTTACATGTGTTCTTTCATATTTTCCTACATAACTCTTTTCTTTTTACAGTTTATAGGTTTTGTTGAAATTTTAATAATTTTAAAGAGCATCTCTAAACCTATTATTATTTTAACCAAATGGATTGATTGACTAAAGTTAAATAAAAAAACTAAGAAAAAAATGTGTTTGCATTCACTTGGTACTAATAAATCACAACGATTACATTAAGAATAAAACACACATATTAATTTGTTGGAGAATATTCACAGATACTTTTGTGGCTGATGAACAACAGCGCGTATTCTCTAATTCCCGCTACGATTTCCAGAATTATTTTTTTTTTTGAAGAAAAAAAAAACAAACAGCTATTTTTATTACAACTTATATAACTTTCAGGTTGTACATGGAGAATAGCTACCTCGTTGACTCAGAATCATATCCATGAAGGTCGACGTGACTTGCCGAGTTCGTCTTGGAGTCCTTGATTGCAAAAGCGTCATGAATGGTGCAATACCAAGGGTTTTTCACGGTTGGTTAGGAGATTCAAATAAGAATATTTATCGTACAGAGCAGTGGTTCCCGAACATTTCTGTACTCAGCCATCTCTAAGAATCATTTGAATAAGTGTCGTACCCACTAAAAAAAAAATATTAAGACATTAATTAATTTAAAAAAAAAACATTAATAGCAATATTAAAATAATTAAATTACATTTTATCGGCTTTTAATTGGTTTATTGAATTGCAAAAATAATTGGAGGAAATTATAAAATAACACATAAAGGACTTTGCACACGAAGAAATGTTTTAGAAGTATAAAATCTTGAAATCTTGACTTGAAAAAACTCATTTCTTGTATCAACGTAACATACTTTTATGCCTCTAGCAAAACCTGAAACTTTACCTTGCATGCCCCCCGGTAGGTCGGGGTTTTCAAGTATCTATGGCTTGGAAACACTGATTTAATGGATTGTTTATGATTTTTTTTTAAAACACCCAAAAAAAACCCTACAAAATGGCTCTGTTTCTTTAGACACGAAATCGGTGCGTGACGACTGAAATGCTTGAAATTTTTTTAATCAATAGAGACCAAGGTTTTATACTCTCTTATGTTTGAATACCAAACTATTATTAAAAAAAAAATATTGTGTTTCTAAAACTTAGAATAATTTTTCGTTGCCTACGAATACTTTAAAAAATGCAATTTTTAGTCAGATTTTCTTCAATTGTGCCTAAAGTTCTTAGATGGGAATTGTTAACCCCCCGACAGATAGAGATTTTCACGAACCTTGGCATTCCTTGTGCACGAGTAGTACCATGTGTGAAGGTTGACATAAGTGATGAACGGAAGGGTAGTGGATGGGAACATGATCTTCTCAGCATCCTTTCTTCGTATTCATTCAGACATGACGTTAGGACAACTCTGTTGTCAGATGAGATATTTATAGAATTTTAAAAAATGAAAAATATCCGCAACCATGCAGTTTTAATACAAAAGGTTGAATCGAAAGCCAGTGAAACGCCGCTATCGATAATTGCGCTCTTATGCCCATCGAAATAGCGCTGCTCTCCATAGCATACCTCGCTATAACGCACTAGCTATAGCACGCTAGCTGTATCGCACTATCTGTAACGCACAAGACATAACCCGGTCGCTATTGCCTCCCGAAATCGTCTGTCCTCAATCGCATGGGACATTTTTGATAGATTGAGAATGCAGGGATACATTTCGGCACATGCCTGAAATTAAAATCATGATTTACGGCTTATTTATTACTTTTAATGTCATTGCTTTCATTATTATTTTTTTTTTATAAAAATAGAACTTGCCCGCTTAACTGACCACCACCTCCTACGATATTTTGATATGCCCAATTGCGATAATTTAGGATAAATTACGATTTTGACGCCCACATTAAGCTTTTGCTTGGGGTAACAAAGCCATGACCGTTGTAAGGTTTTAAAAATAAGATCCGTCTTAAGAATTTGTCTTGTTAGAAGAACAATACGTTGTTAAAGGACTGAAACCAGTGTACTAAAACAACGATAGCAAAGATAGTTAAGTTTAAAACAATAGATTTATTTACACTAACAATTCTGTTATAATATGTACAAAATAAAATATATAGAAAAGAGAAAAGGAAGCAAAAGAAATGTATCAGCTCACAGCACTTGAATATGTATAATAAAATAAAAGGGGCAAAAAGTAATCCTCACACAAACAGTGACAATATAAATCCATACAAGTAACGAAAATGTTTTTGTTTTTTAAATTACTCTACACAGCAAAATATACTGCAAGTGAATTTTTTAATCCACACAACAAGTGGCAATGTGAATGCATTACTCCAAACAAACAAAATATTACTTCATACAGGCAATGGAAAGGACAAATTTAACCATGTCAACACGATGGTACATTGTTCTCGTGACGTCACGATCAGGTCTGTCTGAATAACAATTAACTGTCTTATTTATAGTGGGGGAGGAGGACTTATAGAAATCTAACCTTAAATAGAAGAAGACCCAATAGTTTTTCGTTTAAAAAAAAAGACGCGAAACGTATGGCTCTTCACAGATTCAAAACCATCATGGGGGCATATGTTCATAAACAAGCACATGATGGAAATGAAGGTGCGTGGCGTCAAGTCAGCTGGCGACTGACGAGGTGAGAATCCCTGATGGTTATTAGCAAATTTATGAAGGTAGTCCAGGCGTGAATGTGATAGAGTGGCTGACGTAAGGAACTGGTGTGAACGAAAGGTGCGTAGCTGTTTGGCCAAGTTTGGTTGCGGAACTTGCGGTACTATTTAGAAGAGTTATGCTCGTGATTGTTAAAATGAGAGTGCGCGCTAATTGTGCCATTAAAACAAAGTGTAAAGATTCAAATTGACCGCACTTTGAGTCTAACGTTGCTATTCTTGTGAACTGGTGAATCATACCCTAGACGACAACTACAAAAAACTATTTTAAATATCCATTCTTGACACCGACGTCACACGATAGAAGAGAGGCAGAGGATCATCCGGTCCGTGTCACAAGCCGGCAGACGCCCCACCCCCTTCACGCGGCCCTTGCCATGGCGCCCCTATGTTTCCTGCATTGCTGTGCTCAAACGAAACTTTACCTTTCGGTAACCAATAAAAAGAGCGGCATAAAAATAAAATACGCTGGGAACCCGGTTAATGTCCTCTCCGATAAGCATACAAGTCCCTCTGTTTCATTTTTTTGTTTGGCGTTGCTTAGGGTACTTTTTACTCTGTGTACCCAAGCTATCTTTAAAAGAGGAAACTCTCTCAAAACACTAAACTTTTATGATTTTGCGTTTAAGGAATAGTTTATGACTTGTTTTTGTTTTTTGTTTCCAGGACAGTCGGAAGGTCCCTTCAAACCCTAAGGTTAATTAAGGGACCCTAAAGATGTGAGCTAATAAAACTATCAACTTTAGATGCAGACGTCATCAAAGAAAATAATGGACGGGGGCCTCCGAAAAGCAGCAAGGGGGCCTCTTAAAGGGGCAGGGGACCTCCGAAACTGGTATGGGGCTGTGGGCCACCTCCAGAAGCCACGTGATTGTTACACTTCTGCAAATGCGTTTACCTATTTAAATGAAATGAATGTTCGTTTGACAGAAAAGTTTAATTCAGATAAGTCAACTTTTAAAACTGTACTTAACATTTTCCTTCGTATTATTCCTATGAATGAAGAGTGTATCTTCTTATGATACGTATTTTCTGTAACGCCAGTGCTCTGGAATTTTTCCACTAGATATTTCTCTCTTTAAATTATTTTATCTTTCGTTTCAATTACACAGTGGGGCGTTTAAATAAACTCGTTAATTGTCTCTCATCAAGCTAAGCCTTTAATTGACGTAACCCGAATTTTTTTGCACCCTTCCCATCCCTCCTGTCGTCACGCTAAGGGAGTCGCTCAAAAACCGTCCATATTGACGACTAGCCCCAGGAAAATGTTTGGCTTGTGTTATTTCCATTACATTTTTTCAACCCCTGCACCCCTTACATAAATTGTTTTTATTATATAGTTAGTCTTTTTTCATGATAACATCAATTTCTTTTTTTTTAAAAAGGTATCAGTGTCGCCAGATCTCTAACAGCCCCCCCCCACGTGCCTTATTTAACTTTGGAATTAAAAGAAAATAAACCATTAGATTCCTTAATAAAAGGACAGAAAGTATGGTCTTAAAACATTTGCTTTAATATGAAACAAGTGAAACAAAAAAAAACAAACAAACAAACAAGCAAACAAAAAAAAACAACATATGATTATAAGCTGAAATCAAATAAATATTATATCAAATCATTATTTGATAATGCACTTGTCACTATAAGGATTATAGCTCTGCTTAATGAGCACATTTAAATGTATGCATTTTGTAACTGAAACATAAAAAATACTTTTATTTTAAACACTATCTCCGAAAAATTTCTTGAAAAAAAAACCACACAAAAACAACTCAAAACTTCCCCATTTCTTACTTGATTAAATAACATCCAATAATAGGTCTCATAAAGTTGGATTGGAAACTGTTCACTTGTGACAAGATACAATAAATTATACTTTAAATCCCATTATTATCGGAAGCAAATAAATCAAGGCACTGCAAAAAATCGACAGAGGAAAATCCTCATACCAAGCTCAACAGTGTTTCCAATGTTAACTATCCCGTATTAGTGGAACTTTAAAACACATTTGACTCAGCAACGACGAACGTGTTCTGAAGCAACATATCGATTCTCACCTTTTTTTTTCTTCTTTTTTTTTGACACCTGTGTTGTTAGTCTATGCAGCAGCTGTTGACACACGGGCAAATGGGGTTTTCCTACAAAAAAAAAAAATACGAATGATTCACGATGAAAAGTGGATCGCGACCTCCTAAACATGGTGATAAATGTCTAGTTTTATCGTTAGGTTATATATCATAAAAAAATAAACGACGATTTTCGTCCCATCAAGTCGTAAAAATTATGGTATTTTCCTTTTTAAAGTGACACTGTTTTGCAGATTTAAAACCAGGAGAATACAGCTAAAAATGTTTTTTAAGGACATTTATTGGTGACCTAAAATAGACATTTTGTTGTTGTTGTGGCTACATAGAAAATTCTCCTACAACGCGAGTCACTGTTTTGCATTGATTATTCAGATCCCTACAAGGATGAATGCATAATTTTTTAGTAGTTTTATATATACGTACGTATCCCTGGATATCAGAGGTCCTCAAACTGTCGATAAATTACCCAATTAAAAAAATAAAAATAATAACAAAGACACAAAACGTACCCGCCTAGGGCAGGGGTCGGTAACCTGCGGCTCGCGAGCCTCATGCGGCTCTTTTGATATGCGCACATATTAATAATTATATTGAAATAAAAATGTTAGTGGCTCTTTAAAAAATGGGGAATTTTGTAAATTGTAACTTTTGGCTCTTCCGTCTCAAAAAATTGCCGACCCCTGGCCTAGGGCTAGACTCGCCGCGCGCTCCACATTAAAATTAGCAAAAGAGAAAAGAAAAAAAAAAGAATCATGACATTAAAAAAAAACAATTATTACATAAAATTAATCATTTAAAACCAGCTTTGTAAAAGTGTTTTACCCATGCACCCAAGTACGATTTACCCCTGTCTAGCCTTGGACGGCACCCAGCAGCATCGAACATTGTTTACCAGTCAGACGGGGGTGGGGGTGGGGTTGAGTATGAGTCGGCATCGTAGAGTTTGAAGAGATACTCTAGCGTGCTGTTTATAAGACTTGGATGGTTTTATATTGCGAATGTGTAATAGGAGAGAATTCCATTGTTTGGGGTATGTATTGACTACATTTTGGATTTCCTGTTGGTGGGAGGGGGGTTAATTATTTTTACTTTATCAGGATTACGAGGATGTGTCATAATGTATGGACAATAACAAGATATGACATTGGCAAACATGAGCGTCAGTTACATTCAGTTAACTGCATTTCTCCCCCAATATGCTTGTAAATTTAAGGACACCGTGGTGATCAACCGGCACTTTACCAAAAGTGAATTTCAACATAATGGTGTATTTATTGTTCCTAATGCGAAAAAATATATTTTTTTAACACAATTTTATCCAACATCATTTTCAAGAGTAGCAATATAATAATTTGTGTCTCACAGGAAACAGAGGACGACGTGTTACAGACTATTGCTATTTATCTACTATAAAGAGCATTTGGTAGAATGTAATATTATATATATATAATGGATGTCATGAGGTAATACATTATACTTTTTCCAATAAATCATGGAACGTTACTCATTTTAGTTCAAAAGTTATCTGACTCTAATTTACAGCAGTATCACGTCAGGACTGGTTTAGCTAATGCGTCCTAAATACTGTTTGGAAATTTGCGTGTGACTATCCCAATGTTAAAGTGGCTGATTAATATTGGAATTATAATATTGATAGTTGCGTTTGTCCCATTTGTATTATGCAAGTATGAGCTTATCGGGACAAAAGTAAAGCCATGGTGGATAAACAATAAAAAAAAAATAAAGAAACTTGAAAAATAATTTTTTCCTGTTAATGATGAGTTCATATCACTTCGCGTAACATATTTGGGAAGGCGTTCGGAGAGACAACCTTTCCAAAAACTTTTGGTTTAGAGTATTTGAAGTTAGGCCCCCTTTGAAATGTAATTACACTTTTAGACGCAATACAACGTTTGGCGCAACGCAGTACACTATAAGCACGTCAACATATTGAAATGTGTTAAATCTTTATTGAAATTACCAAGAGATTATACTTGATTACTTTTAAATGTTGTGTTTTAATTTCATTGAATTATTATTTTTTAAAATTATTTCATTACTGAAAGCACTCTCAACTTATTCATTATCCGAGATATGAACATTTGAGATGTTCTTATCCTGAAAACATTAGAAATATATAAACCTATTAACAGTAGTCCTCCGATTATCCGAAACGCCGGCTTTCCTTATGAACCAGTCTCTCTTTTATTAAATAATTTATATTCGCTTTTTTTTTCTTCGCGTGTTGGTACTTTTCTTCCTTGTGTGTTTCCCCGTGGCGATAAAAAAAATAAAAATGACAGGCTAACTGACCCAGTTTCCGTCATCCTATTGAACTCAAAACTAGCACATGGAATCGTTGCCGATGACAAAATTTCTTTCAAATGGTCAGCTCCAACCCCCAACCCCAACAATCAGTTTGTCTTGTTTCTTCAAGGGGGGAGATGAATGAAATATGATTTTTCAATGGATTCGTGTTTTGATGTCGAGATTAATTGTGCAGCAGCTGTTCTGTATTTGTGACGTTTTAGATTTAAATGCATCTGTAGTCTATTAAATTTTAAATGTACTAAGTTTGATACAAAAAAATAATAATAAAAAAATCATGTCCGTTCAGTTGCTGCGATAACATAGGTGATAAATCACGGAAAAATTCCATCAATGCTTATTAAAAAAAACTGCATATAAACGATCAATGGCAAAAACTTTGATGTGAAGGATTGTTTTTAATTTTAAATTTGTTATTTAACTTCTTTCGTCATTAATCTAAAGTCATGTTTATCTATTTCTCTCTCAGCTGTCTGTCTCTATCTATTTATCTCTCTCTGTCTGTCTCTAACTCTTCTTTTTCTTCTATGTCTTAAGGGCCCAAGATCAATTTATTTATCATTTTGGCTCCTATGCATGCAGATGGGATTTGCAATGTTTCTGTTCCTGGTGTTGATGAGGAAATTTCCCTGATTTCCAGTGCTATTTTGTGAGGGAATCATGCAGTAGGGGTTTGAAGGCTTGAGGCAATAAGACACAAATGTGTCTAGTGTTGTCGACTCAACCGTTCCTTTTGAAAGCTTGTTCCATTCCCTGATTGTCTTGGGCAGGAATGAGCAGCTCCTATACTGGCTTCTTGCTGGTATGAGCCTCAATTGCCTTTCTTTCTCTCTTCCTCTCTCTCTCTCTCTCTGGGTCTCTCTGTGTCTCTCTCTCTTTCTCTCTCTGTCTTTCTCTCTCTCTCTCGCCATATATATATATATATTCTCTATATTTCTATTTTTACTCATGCGCATATTCTCTCTAGACAGTGAAGCCCAACATATAATAACCTGTACAAATACATATTTTAACCCAGCAAACACACACAAACACACTCAATCAAGTTCTGAAAACATGAGACATTGTTTAATAATTTATTTTTTTTTTTTTTAAATATGTAATTGCTAAAGAAATTATTTGTATTAAGCCATTTAACATTCAATATTATAATTTAAAAATAGCACCCTTTACAATATTTAAAATAAAAATATTTTAAAAAATCGAATAATTTATCTGTATTTAAAATTTACACTGTCTATGATTTCGTTCCTCTTGTTATCATGAAGAGACCCAGAAATGTCGACCTGTTATCAAAGTCAACCACCATTTCTTCGGAGAAACTTGCATAGATCATGTCCCCTTGCTGGAGGTGAAATATTCCTCCTGTAAAGAAATATTACAATAATGAATATTGGCAGCACTCTAAATTATTTTTAAAAAATACAGATAAATCGTATTAAATTAGCTATCATAGCTTCAAAGAAAAAAGAACTTGGAATGAATGAACAAAAACATGCCATGCCAACAGATAGGTCAATGTTACACGCAATTTATTACTAATTTAATAATTAGATCAACGAGGTATTTGTGTCAATATTAATAGTGTCTGAAAGATTAAATTAAAAAACACATTTAGTGTTTTGAATATAACTTCTTGTTGTTTGCACACCATTTAAAGTATGTATCACACCGTTTGAGTTGTTTCTCTTTGCATCACACAATTGGAAACCTTCTGCGCTACACGCAAACTAGACATACAGTTTTTTTAAGCGAAATATGTTGAAAGAGTTTCAAATATAGGAGATCGCTAATTATTCTGGCCCATTTAGAACATCGATGGTTCGAACAGTCCGCGGAAAGCTTGAACTGAAGTGGTTAGTTATAGGCTGCGACGATTCGTACCCGGGTACCAGAAGTGCGAGGTTGGGATTAAAAAAAGCTATTTAAATTTTATTGTTGGGTTTGTAAGACAAAATTAGGTATCAAATGAAAGATAATTGAATGGGCTATATATTTGTAAACTTAATTCTTCAGTTTAACTAAAATAAACTACCACAAATGACATCCTAATAGCGTGAGTCTAATGGTACCCGGGTGCGAATGGGGGCGCTGCGTGTCGATACTAGTAATAAACATATCAGAAAAACGAAGTTTTTTAAAAATTGTAAATCCTTTATATGCTTTTTTTTTAATTTGCAAATATGTAATTGTGACTCATCATTTATGCGATTGTAGCAAATGTTTTTTGTTATTGGAATGTTTTTTAAATTAAAATTAGTGCATGCAAAGCCTAATTGACTAAATTTATATTTAAACCCAATTACGCCACAAATAGAAAGCAAATAGCACAGTTACACAATTAATCTTCACATCAAAACAGGCAACCGTTGAACAAATCAATAAAATTTCTACCACCTAATCCTTGAAAAACAGAATAAACTGAATTGGTTGGGGCTCGAGATGGGGGAGGGGAGGCTAAAAAAAGTGTTAGCATGTTTTGTTATTGTCTACAAATTTATGTGCCAAGTTACAGCTCGATAGCATGACGGGAAGTGGGCCAATTAGCCTACCGATGCTTTAGCTAATACGAAGAAAGAAAAAAAAAGAAAGAAACACACGAAAAAGGGCGAAACTGATTTAAACGATTTAATGAAAAGATAACATATTATATACAAACATAAAATATATTCTCATCTCGAGTTTAGCAGCTGGTCACAACCACTCTGATGACTATTTGCTTTGTTAATTGAATAATTGACTCGATTAGAGTCATTGTTAAAGCAGAACTTTAATTACTTTAAATATATATCAATAATATATATTATATATAAACCAAATAAATGTTCCCCTTTTATATAGATAAAATATTTGTTAACACATTGAACATAAATGGCATTCATTTTTTTTTTCTCTTTTGGTTAGCTGGCTGTATTTCACTTGCTGACACTATTCTAGACATGATCCGATGTATTTAACGGCCACATACTAAAACTATTCTGCATAGCGATGTGAGATCTGTCTCTATCACTGCAATCGATTAAATCATACCGGTAAATACAGACTCCTGGCCCCGCTGGGCGTCAGACGATAAAGTTTGTACAGTTCTCATTAGGACACCGGTGTTGACTGGCGAGTTCGGGCTCATCCTCGAGACGTAGTGAAACCAAGACTTACTGGCTAAACTCTCCCTTGTCGAATGAAGACAAATAGAAATTTTGAACAATAGACAGTAGCGAATATTTATCTTCTAGAAAAGGGGTCCTGAAACTATTAGTCCGGGGGGACGTTTCACTGTCCTTCAAACACTGTGGGTACCCGAAACAATTAAAAAAAAATAAATAATAATAAATAAACTATGCACACTACAGGAATATTGTGTCTAGTACAAAAAGTGAATACAAAATATAAGATTTAAAATGAAAAAATATATTTAACCAACATTATCTTATTGAAATTTTAATGGAAAGTATGGGTCTGCTGTTGGTTAATCGGATGTCCAATATTTATTTAGACATTTTATTTATTTAGACATTTTTATATAGCGCTTATCATAAAGCTCTAAGCGCTTTACAATTATTAAAACATGTAAACTAAGTAAATACAAATGAGACACTAGGATAGTAACTACTATTCTATAGAAACAATGAAAATGGCTATGTCATAGGCGGACCTAAACAGATGAGTTTTAAGGGACTTTTTGAAAATGGACGAGGTTTCACTATGACGTATATGGAAGGGGAGCTGGTTCCAGAACGTGGGCCCATGGAAGCAGAAGGAGCGTTCACCGATAGTCTTAGTTTTAGTTCCGGGTTTCAGATTTGTTACTGCCAGTAGTAACTTTTGATGCCAGTGGGCAACAGTTAGTCTTGATCTTGTTGAAGATTTCAGATGTTTCATTTTGGGCAAATAGTCTGTTCACAGATTAGATGGTTTCAATTTTCAGTGCGTGATCCCTGAGATTAACATGCGCCTCGGAGGGGAGAGTACACGGAAGTCAATAGATCTGCTTGACAGGAAATACGTCATTCAAAGAATCACACGTTTGCAGTTTGGTCAGTTCCATTTTGGTAGATCTGATCAACAATAACAATGTCTACAGAAAATGGTTTCCGAAAAAAATTGCAAGTCCTATTTATGGAATAACGCTCTTGAAATCTTATTTACAGGCTATTTTTCGATGTTTCCAATAAATCAGCCCATGTTTTGTTGGATAATGCAACAGGATGTTGTATCCGAGAACAGGTTTTGAGTTGTGGGAAGATGGCAGAAGTTGTCCTCCTTAACTGACTAAATTAGGTGTCATAATTTAACGAGAAATGCTTTCACAAGTGGATGCTTCCCTTTGCCATAGAAAAATACGCATTGAAACTGTTGGAGTGACTCTGATAAATCCATTGAGGTGACATTTCCATTCTGCATCTTTTTGCTTTGTTATTACTGATAATTCTATTGTTTTTTGATTGCATAAAAGCAGAAACCTGTGGGGGAGGGGGGGGGAATCCTGTAACCCATACAGACGTTCCCACACACTGCCTTGACTCAGCCAACCATCTTCTGTGTGATACAAAATATATTGTTTAATGAATTTATTTGTAGGCTTAAAAAACGCGGTAGAGTGAATCCGGAAAAGTTGAAGCGCGAAGTAGCGAGGGGCTACTGTATTAAAGTTCCTACTTATCAAAATATAATCGGGCTGTAAAGGAATGCAACTAAGCGTTCAGTTTTCAAAAGCGGGTTATATAAGTCAACATAAAACACCAGGCATATGACTTACCTCATGCGATAGCCTGACGTTTTGTTTGAGGAAACTGGTTTCAATTGTATGTTGCTGTACACATAGTACAGACCTAAATGATTGAAAACAAAACAAAGAGAGAAAACACGATCAGTTGCTGCCTACAATATATATAAGGCCGCGTTAATCTCTAACAACAAGGGATTATTCTCTCGGCAACATCTGTTAAGAATCAAAAAGGAGGACCAAAATATATTTAAAAGAGAGCACTACATTTTTTATGTCACACTCTTAGAATGTAACGAACAGAGGCGTGACCCAATGGTGATCCGCTTAGCTAGTCGATCTTTGACCACATCTTCCGTTAAGCCGGGGAAAACATAATTTTGAAAGCCTACATTTTTCTTTTAAATTGAAAAATTGCGACGTGTACTATATCGTAATACTGTTATAACCGGAAGTGAGCAAAACATATGCATACAAAAGCCTTTTTGAATTTCCTATTCTAAAAATACGGAAACAGGTGGAAGCAATGACACAAATTCTGATGATACACATGTCTGGATGGTTTGATACTTTAAAAACAGAATATGTGATTGGCTGCAATGTAAACTAACCGACTCAGACTCAGAGAGACCAGGTACTTAATACTGTGAATGTTTACATTCGTACTTTATTATAGAAATGGTTAAAAATAAAATGTAAAAAAAAAAACCTTCAACGGTATAATTTGTTTACCAGTGTGATCCAGCACCAGACTGTCATCAGAAACGTGCACGCCCCTTAAATGCTCGTAATCATCTTCGATGTCACTGTGGATGATCGACTTCCTGTGCCAGCTGACCGCCCCCTGTCCATCTGTGAGGTTGGCGAGAACTGTACATTAAAGTAATTGCAATTGTCCAGCCTGCCTTATTTAATAAAGAAGCAAATAGTTTGCTATAATTGCTTTAAAAATACACATTCTTTGACATGAACACGCTGTGAGAAACAACACGATCGCCAACTTAACCCATACCATTGGCGGAGTCAGTGTGTAATATTAATTGGCCCGTGCCTTAAGCGAGATAACCCACGTTCTACTCTGTACAGGAGAGTACTTCGGATTCTGACTGCATAAAAATGCGTTTCTTCTTCTTCTTCTATATCTTAAGGGCCCACGATCAATTTATTGATTATTTTGGCTCCTATGTATGCAGACGGCATTTGCAATGTTTCTGTTACTGGTGTTATGAATTTTTCTTTACATCGATATGAGAGACTTTTTGTTGGGTAGTTATTTTTTTTTTTATGTGTGTCTGTTAGTTTGTGAAACAGATATACATACACCGGGTTTTCGTTAATCTTACAAAACTGTTATTCGTAACGAAAAAAATAAGTCTATTTAAAAATAATAAAATGCTCAAATAACTTATCACTGGCCCGATTAAAAACAGAAACGGCTTTAAGAACGTCATGTGACTAACCAGTGACGAGTAGGTGTTGACGTGGATGCAGGAAGACATGCGCAGATGGCGGCGTGCCAACGACCATCTGATTTGGATGTCTCTGGGATTTTAAAGGCTCTGTTTATAAGAAAATGAAAGCGTTACATTTAAAAGAATAAAAAAAGTGATAGGGATTTTCCACGAAATGCAGTATATTTTAAAGAAAAGAAAAATGCTCTCCATTTAGATAATAAGTAATAAGTTGTTCAAAAATTAAACTAATTAAAAGTGCATTCATCTTTCATAAAACTTTCTGACCTGTAAATTCTACGGTTTCGTTATAAATGAGACGGATAGAATTGAAAAAAAATATAATTTAATGATTTGATATTTACGAGGAATGAAACTTTAATATATTGATATAAATGTATTTCCTTTATGTTGACAATACTTAATTAATTAATTTCAATTAACTTCATTCAGCTGTCTAAAATATATATTAAATTTAATTATTTTTAATCGTATATCGCAGCGGTTCTCAACTTGTGGGTCGCGACCCCTTTGGAGATCGAACGACCCTTACGCTGGGGTCAACAAATACCATTGGAAAAACATATTTATGAAGTAGCAACGAACATAATTTTATCCTTGGGTGTCACATCAACACCAGGTACTTTCTTAAATGGTGGAGGCGTTAAGAAAGTTGAGAAAAACTGGTACAAGGGATTTATTTTTTCTTCAAATACTAGGATTTATTTCATTTAAAGCATCGTTTCTATAAAAAGTTTGATGTTTTATTGTATACTTTCTTACCATTACTATGTGTTCGATTTTGAAGGATCTGTTTGGGAGCAATATAATTAATTATTATCATTATTCAACAAAGAGACAGGTTTTTTAATAATTACGAATATTTTTATTTCATTTTGCTTGTAGCGTACTCATTTTAAGATTTAGCTATTCGTATTAAATTTAACTTTAAACCTTATTTAGTTATTTTAAAAACAAATTTCATAGAATAAAATAAAGCTAAATCCACGCAAATGCTGACAGTAAATAAACATATTTTGTCTTTTTCTCTGGACTACATATTAAATCAATATCAAAAAATATATTTTGTGGCGATTAAATAGATGTTTTATTGTTAAATGTTTTATGAACTAAATCTGCTTATCTACGGTTAAATCTTTTTCTAAAGAAAATTGTACAAATTAAATACAAACAATTAAAAAAAAAAACAATAAAAGATAACATTACATTGTAAATATATGATATATTATTAAATTATGTCTATTTTGAAAACAGTAAAATGATCCATCAAACTCAGGCCATTGAAATAAAATGAAAATTAACCAATATACGAAATGTAAGGTAAAACGGCTCATAAAGACTAACTATAACAAAAAATAATAATACCAAACAGACATAACAACTCATATCTAGCGAAAATTTAGGTCTCCGCCTTGATGTGAAAAGTTTACCCAAATTAGCGAAAAATTGCAGTGTACTGTAGCAAACATATACATAACAGTTTAAGGAGACTGCCAATTTTAAAATAAGCAGTGTGATGTTAATCCATTATTTTAAGTGCCTCGTGACGTCATGTATCTGTGTACCCTTCTAAATAACAAATACAATAAACAGCTATAGCATGGCTTATGAACAAACAAACTGGCCTCTTTCAAACTCTTTTTTTAAACTAGCGAGAACCCGGCATGCGTTGCAATGCCACTCAAAGTTAAAAAAGTGTTTATGTTTTAATTACGCTTTTCTAAAGTAATTTTTAAATAGAGAATTTTTTCCCCTTGTCTGGTGCGTACACAAATAAATTAGAAGGCGTTTCGATGCGTGAGCAGGAAACCTACAGCTGTCCACGTGAAAAGTTTGGATTTTTTAAATTTAATCCACATACTTGTAGCAATTGATCCTCCCATGCAGTAGCTCTGTTTGAAATTATATTTATATGGCTCACATAAAAAAACTATATAAAAATAAGGCCCCCGGCCCCAAACGCAAAATTGTTAAATGGTTTTATTAATTTAGAAACCTTCTTATTATGTCACACACAAACTGAAATGCCGCTTCTTTTTTTTTTTTATTCAATTCAAACCATGGAATAGCTCTGTTTGAAATTATATTTGTACAGCTCGATTAAAAAAAAAAAAAATTATTTTAGACCCAAAATGGACCCAGGCACGCAGCGCCGCCATTCGCACTAGGGTACCATTAGGCTCAAGCTATTCGGATGTTATTTGTGGTAGTTTATTTTAGTTCAACTGAAGAAGTAAGTTTACAAACATATAGTCAATTCAATTATCTTTCATTTGATACCTCATTTTTTTTTCTTATAAACCCAACAATAATATTTTAAATATATTTTTTTTAATCCCAAACCTCTCACTTCTGGTACCAGGATACAAATAGCCGCAGCCTTTATTCTACTTATAAGCAAAGTATTTTTTAGAAAAAAAAAAAAAAATTTAGAAGTTGTCCCCCACATTTCTCATGGCCAACATTTAGTTTAATTTTAATTTCCCGTCACTTGACCGTGTATGAGAACAATTACCATTTTTACTGTCACTAAGATCTGACTTGGATTCGTTGCACACAAATGACGCCGCCCATCGATAGTCTTTTCAGTTAGGTTGCTTGGGTACGGGAGCCTAGCCCATGTGTATTCACAGCAAATTTCAGGAAATGAAGAATTGGCATCTTTAATCTTGAAATAATTGTAATTGAATCGGGACAAAACGTCATCAACAAATAAAGCATTC
>CAXITT010000813.1:120501-154068 GCA_964033795.1 Lymnaea stagnalis | reverse complement strand
TTGGTCGGCAACTCATCTAAGAGAAGGAAACTCTGAATTCAAACCCGGAGTTGGAGTCCCGTAAGGCGCAAACAATGACAATTCCTGCAACCGAACCCATCCCTGGTCGTCTTGACGTAGAGTCTTGCCACTGGATATGGTGGGCTCGGACGAGAGAGTGAGGTAGACGCCGCGCAACTCTTCTTCACTTTAAACAAAGTCATCAGTCACCAGACGACTCGATGGTCCTCGTCGATCGTCGACGGACGAACAATATAGTGCGAAAAGAGAAAAAGCACTTATTTTCTTAAGAAAAAAAAAGATCGTAATATATGAAGAGCTAAACGTTCTGAAGAAAAAAGATGGTAACATTCGAAGAACTAAGCTGTCTTAAGAAGGAAGAACACAACATCCCAAGCAACTTAAACATTCTAAAGGAATAATGTCGCAACATTCGAAGCACTAAAAATCCTGAAGAAATAAGATTGTCACATTCGAAGTACTAAGCTTCCCCAAGAAATAAAGAACATCAAATTCGAAGCACTAAAATTTTTGGACAACAAAAAAGATAGTAGCATTCAAAACACTAAACTTCCTGCAGAAAGAATGCTGGAACATTCGAAGCACTAAATTTCCTTAAGAAATAATGTCGTAAAATAAATATACTTACGTATAGAGAAACCATTTTTAGGAAAAGTAATAATTTTTAGATAAGATAAGAGAGTGACAGACGGAATAAAATAAAATAACTTAATATAATAAGATTAGATACAAAAGATTATGTAATTGAAAATTTAAAAAAAATAATTCAATACCTTACAACACATTTAAATATATATTGGTTCAGGATTTGTGACCTACATAATACGCCTCGATTTTCTTCATCAACAAACAAATGTGTGTATTTTAGAGCAACCCAAGAAGTCAGAAACTCGGTTATTTATTATGATCATTTAAAACTTTTTAATGGGTATCGGTTACTTTGATCTTAACACGACATTTAGTTACAACCAAATGTATTACTTGCCTGAGCTGAATATTCCTATTCGTAACTGCAACCTTTTCCTTGTCGTTGTCCTGAGCCGGTTCGTGAACTAAAGCTGCAGTGTAAAAGCGGGTGGGTCATTATAATCTATCTATAAATATAATTCGCCAAATATAGGTCTAACAAGAAGACGGGTCAAACAAGACGAAGGCTATATATAGATACCGCAGAGCAAGCAAGAGGCAGACTAACCCTCCCATCCTTCCCTTGCCGGCCCATCGTTCGTCTCGAGATATGCGCACTGCGGTGGAGCTACCACCCCCCCCCCCTCTCCTTCACCACCCAAGCTCGCGGCGTATGCTAAACCATGGGTCGGCTATATTTCTATAGCTTATGGGCGTGAAATAAAACCTGTGCAGTGAGTATCATGAAAAGGGGGGGGGGGAGGGGAGGGGTGTAGCAAAATTGGCATTCTTAAATGTGTGTAACTTCAGTTCATGTTTTTGTCAAGTAACTTTAGCAAATGGGAAGTTCACGCATTGCTGTCGCCAATGTTTGGTGGGCTACATCTAGTTATATATATTTGCTTATGGTGTGACTGCTTGCATTTCCAGATAGCGTGCAAAATATAATTCCCAATAACTATGCTAAATGATATTTTCTTGAAATAACGCACCTGGTTTGTTGCGTAATATTTTATTTTCGGAAAATGAAATCGTTTCAATTGAAATAAATGCAGTACTAAATTTTCGGTTTAATGTAGTTTGGTCATCAAAATGTTAACGTAGTTAAGGGGCTTAAAAAAACCAATGTGCATTAACGTATCATTGGTGAAATGGGTAAAGCGAAAATGGGGGTTCTGAAATGTGCGTTACTTGAGTTCATGCTTTGTCACTAAAGTTAGTTGACAGGAAGTTCACAGATTGCTGTCGCCGATGTTTGGCGAGCTATAACAAGTATTAATAAAGTTAAAGGGCGTGAACAATGTGAGATTAGGAGCCTCAAAGGGGGCCGGGGGGGGGGGACTTTCTAATTTGGATTCTTATTATTAAGTGCGTCACTAGTATGCATGTTTTATCAAATTTTCATTGCTCTACTTTGCATTTTATTTTTGGCGAGCTATAACAAGTATTAATAAAGTTAAAGGGCGTGAACAATGTGAGATTAGGAGCCTCAAAGGGGGCCGGGGGGGGGGGGACTTTCTAATTGGGATTCTTATTATTAAGTGCGTCACTAGTATGCATGTTTTATCAAATTTTCATTGCTCTACATTGCATTTTATAAAGGATTAAAAAAAAAACTGTTTTGCTAGGGACTGATTCATTATAGCCTAGACCAGTGGTTCTCAACCTTTCTAATGTCACGACCCTTTAATAGAGTTTCTCATGTTGTGGCGACCCCCGGCCACAAAATTATTTTATTTGCTACTCCATAAATGTAGAGCATATGTGTTTTCAGATGGTCTGAGGCGACCCCTGGGAAAGGGTCGTGTGACCCCAAAAGGGTTGCGACCCACAGGTTGAGAACTGCTGACCTCACAAATTATAAAACAATGCCAAAGCCCTAGATACACATCTGGTATCTATCCATCCATCCATCCGTTTATCCATCCGTCCATCCGTTTATCCGTCCGTCCGTCCGTTTATCCGTCCGTCCGTTTATCCGTCCGTCCGTCCGTTTATCCGTCCGTCCGTCATTTTATCCGTCAGTCCGTCCTTTTATCCGTCCGTCCATCCATCCATCCATCCATCCATCTATCTATATATCTATATATCCACCTATCTATATAAATAAAAATATAACAAGCTTTAAAGACAAATATAAGGCCTATTATTTTTTATCTTTTATAAATACTCCTTTAAAAAAAGTACATACACATTTAATGTATGTCCATTGTACCAAGTACATAATATTTGATACCACCTGGCTTGGAAGAATTCATATTTTGCCGTTAAACGATCTCAAGCATGGGGCTGTATTATATTGCTACTTCAGATTGTCGCTAAAACATTTACGATGCAAATTTAAAGAAAACACGATATATTTAAAAAAAAAAAAATATCCTATGCATTGCGAATATCTTTAAAATATTTGCCACGTCAACATATGCATATAAAGTTACATTTACACGGATTAATCGCTTTGTAACGTACCTTCGACCATGGCTGACGAACAGAAATAGATAGGTATGATAAATTCGTTCCCTGTTATCGTGTGTATGCTGTTTTAAATGCCCACATCACAGCTGTAGGAATTTCTATAAATCTTAATATGCGCAGATAAGAGTTGACATATTATGTGTATTGTAAATACAAGGCAGCTGCATATCAGGGGCTGATATCATCTTAGGGAATTTGTTTTTTTAATAAAAATTTTGCAAGTTAGAGTGACGAATCTTTGTTTTGATAGCCACACCAGCCGTTGAGATGATTCATTTACGAAGAAGCATATGAATTGTGTTGCTAAATGTGTTTGCTTGCAAGGTGTGTGTAGCCTTAAGCATGTTTTAAAATTTAAGTAGCTGTTAGTATGTTGTGGCTAATCATACATGTGCCTGTTGTAGTAAGTATTATTTATTTTTTTTTAAAATAAAAAACACACTTTTTTTTTTTTACAGACAGGTGTGCTTTTTTTGTCTTCTGTTTTTTTTTTTTTTTTTTTTAAAAAAAAAAACCATTTTTTTTTTTTTTAAGAGAGGGGTGTTTTTTTTTTTTTTTTTTTTCCCCCCCCCCCCACTTGATATCGTAATAATTTTAAACACGATTGCATCACCTGGGATGCCAGGAAACATGACATTCATGCCATGTAGTGTCAAGGTTACATAAGTCTGGATCAGATTTTTGGAAATATATATTTTTTTGTCCAGAGTGATATTCTATCCTTAGTTAGAGTTGCATAGACGTGTGAATTCCTTTTCTGAATTACGAGATAAGGCAAGCAGCTAAGTGTTTATACAGTTGTCAGCGCAAAACCTTATTCTTTATCCACGGTCTAACACCGTGAGGTTTATTGAACTAAATAATAAAAATAAAAATAAGATTAAATATTATAAGCTTGATATACTAGATAAATAGATAGAGGCCTACATAATAAAATACAAACAAAGATAGCACATGTTTAAATCATCCTGAAGATAACAGGTCGCTCGTGACTGCTATCTGTTCAATTCTGGACCACGGTTTGGATTATCGGTATATTTTGATAAAAGTTCATTCCGAGAAGCTCATATTTCATTTCTATATGTGTCTGTAACGTTTATAAAAGGTAGGCGTTCATAAGTCCGTATTATTACATTCAATTCCACAAACGACTTGCTATCTCTTCGCCAATAAGCAACTAGGTCCCATGAACACTACATAGTACTTGATTATAATATGTGATAAATACATTATTAGAGACTGACCGAATTTCGGGTTCGGTTTTTGTTTCGGCGCCGAACGTGGCTATTTTATCACTTTCGGCCTAGTTTCGGTTTCAGCAGAAACCGAAAAGTTAACTTTCGGCTTAATTTCAGTTTTGGCCGAAAGAGAAACGTTAACTCGGTTTATTATCGGTTTTGGCCGAGATTGACTTAGACTTTCAGCCATCCGGCCGAAAGTGACTGAGGTTTTCGGTCATCTTCCAGAAGTCAGACGGTCTGTCGGTCTCTTGGCCGACAATCTGATATTCATTAGTGATCGACGTCTTGGTGTCATTGTATGCTATATATGACTAATACTCAGTGAAAGCTTCCAACAGCGGCATGATGACCTACTTGTCCTGTCCTATTATTCCAAAAACAAAATCACATTTCAATTATACCTAGACAATTATAAACAGTTTAGTGGAAGAAAAGCTAAGGGAATGGTAATATTTATATCATTATTTTTCTTTTAATTTTTTTTTCAAAAATAAAATTTGGAACCGTAGGTTTATTCAATTCCTTCATTTTTTGGTATTCATTTTGATTGATCATTTTCATGCTAATCAATGTTGTCATAGGCAAAGGTGAATAATATTGCATAATCCATGGGAACGGTAAAATTTCGTGTTTCTTTTCTTTATCATCAAATCACTACCCCATCGTGTCGTGACAACAAATATTTGTGTCGAGCAAAAAATCCGTGTCGTATTCAGAAGTAACATTGGCTGCTACAGTATATTTATAAAATGGGCAAATTTTTTTTTTCACTTTCCCCAGAAGAATCTGTCTTTAATTCGGTTATATTTTTGGGGGAATTTAAGACATATGACCGGCAAAATTTTCAATTTTCAACCAGACAACAACACCTGTAAGCATTGCCTCAGAACAAGCTATATTAAAGCCCAAAATTTCTTAAACAGGACTCGTTAATTCTCATAATAAAATAGTAGAACAATGAATGTTGAAGGTTGAATCAATAGACAGGACAATAAGATTTGAACGTTTGGGCTTAGACCCTAATTCAGCGAACAAGACAAATGAAGTTACACACAAAGCAGAGCACAGTAAAAAAAACAAAA
This sequence comes from Lymnaea stagnalis, assembly GCA_964033795.1. Taxonomy (NCBI): domain Eukaryota; kingdom Metazoa; phylum Mollusca; class Gastropoda; family Lymnaeidae; genus Lymnaea; species Lymnaea stagnalis. The sequence continues at coordinate 148,622 of CAXITT010000813.1, read as the reverse complement.
CAACTTGAGAGATAGTCTTTGTTTTTCCCGGAGGTAAGACCTGAACATTCACACTTTGTACTAGGAAATTCTAACTCGGGGCTGGTGTCACGGACATCACTATGAATGTCTGAACAAACGATAGGACGCAATGGATAAAGTTATTATTTTATTATTTACATACATATAACACAGAATCTTGTGACATGTGTAGACTGGGGAAACAGAGTGTTTGATTAGGACACTTAAAAGTGAGCAACAGTTTTGTAGTTGGGCAGCCATGGTAAATTATAAATCTGTGTGTATGACTCTATACTTTAGATGTGATGGGGGTAAAAATCTGGCCTGGGGATGTCTAGTCTGATAACATCTATTTTACAATCTAGAATGGGGAGACTATATCAGAGCTTTCAATGGACGATGTATACTCTGTCCTGTTTTTTTAAAAGTGAATTTATCGTGGTTCGTCATATATTTTTTCCTCATTAATTTATATTTTGTCGTGGTAGTTCACAAAAAAGCATATGGAATACATTTTCCGAGCTTGCTAAATTCACGTCTCTCTTTACATACATCTCATGTGCCAGTTTGTGTGTGTGTGTGTGTTTTCTCTGAAATTTTCGCATTCTTATTTACTGTCTTTTAAAATCCTTTCATATTAACTTCGTTTTGTCTTCGTTCGCTTTTCCTCGTGTGTTTCTGTGAGAAAAAAATTTCCTAAAGGCTAAATGACTCTCTACACGTCAACTTATCGAGCTAAAACTTGACACAAAGACTTGCTGCAGATGACAACACAATTATTTAAAATTTTCAGCTTAATCTCCCATCCTCGATCCCCCCCCCCAATGAATACAATTATATATAATAAATATATAGTTATAAATATATTTATTTTATAATTTGAGTGTGTGTGTTAGGGTCCGCGAGATTCGAACTGCCTGCTAGCCCATAATGTTTTAAAATTTTCAGCTTAATCTCCCATCCTCGATCCCCCCCCCCCCAATGAATACAATTATATATAATAAATATATAGTTATAAATATATTTATTTTATAATTTGAGTGTGTGTGTTAGGGTCCGCGAGATTCGAACTGCCTGCTAGCCCATAATGGACTCGATTCGCCAATGTTCGTAGACATTGATGGCCAACATTTCCGTGCATGTGCTTTAATTTAACTGAGACGTTTTAGGTTGTGATCGGTGCGTTTTCAAATGATATAATATATTATGTTGAAACTTTATGATCATAAATTTTATTATTTTTTTCCCCCAGAAATACAGGCAAACACGCTTTGAACAATTTTTCGAAAATAAAACCCATGGTCATGGTTTAATGTACATCGTGGAGTTTGGATATTTTTAAAGTTTACTGCGTGAGAGAAAACGGTGAAACAAATAGGGGACGAGGGGAAAAACAATTGAATATTGCTTCATTCTTTTTTTTTTATATGGACATCACTGTAATTAATTTGTGTAAGGGGGGGGGGGTCAAATTTTTGGGTTTCGCCCATGTCATGGCTTAGTCATGATAGATCACTGTTACGGTGGGTGCATTTTTATTAGTATGTCTGTCTCAAAACTGTAGAATTAAGGTTTCTTAATAAAAAAAAAATTTAAAAAATTTAATTTAAAAAAATTGAAATGTATCAAGTTAACAGATACTGATAATCCAATTTTATATCATTTTCCTAAAATTAATAAAGTAGAAAGACGGCCATATTTGTTAAAAACAAAAGCAAATATGGATGATTTAAAGAAAATGATTGGGAATCACTGTTCATAGCCCATGTAACCTCTGTGTAGTGGTATTAGGTATTGTAAATAAATAAATAAATCTATATATATATATGCATATATAGTGTGTGTGTGTGTGTGTGTGTAAGAGAGAGAGAGAGAGAAACAGAAAGACTAACAGAGAGTTACGATTTGCAACCTGGATAAGCAGTTCAATGGCTTCGTTAAGTCTGAAGGTAATTATTAATCAAATCCATGATTATATGGTTTATGGTTATTCATTGAACAAATAAAAACAGCTTGTCTTCTTTCATCCGCTTTCTCTCTGCAACTGCCTTACCACTAAAAAAACCTAAACAACCATCAACGTCAACTCTCATGCTCAAATACGCCACGAATACAAAGCACATAGCAATAATTACACTAATAACCCTCGGCAGATTAACACGTACACACAAAATACAATGAAATCATTGACTGACCGATAGCACGTCGGAGAGATGAAACACGTTCATGTAATTGCAGATGTAGAGATGAGAAACGTCACTGTAATGGCAGGCTGTAGTGATGGGCAAAGTCAATGTAATGGCATGCAGCATAGATGGAAAATTTCAATGTAATCACAGGTTATATACATTGACAACAATGATCTACCGATACATTAATTTAATGTACGCATATATGTATTTACATTAAAAAAAATAATAGTGAATAATTTGTTAATATTATATCCTTCAGTTTTTTCTCTATGTGTGCCGCGGCCTAAGTTTTGACCTACGGATAAGCATAATTCTGACATAATTGATTTACGAGTAGGTTAGGGGGGGGGGGTCAGTTTTGTTACAGCAAATAATAATGTTCACGGTAGCCTTAGGTTTATCTATGGATTATCAATCCTCTAGTTTGTCTATGGCTAATCAATGGTAAAGGTTTATCTCTGGCTAATTAATGGCTTAAGTTTATCTATAGCTAATTGATGAATTATGTTTATAAATAGCTTAGGTTTATCTATGTCTAATCAATGGCTTACATTTATCTATGGCTAATCGATGGCTTAGGTTTATGTATGGCTAATCAATTGCTTTCGTTTTTCTAAGGCTAATGAATAGCGTAGGTTTGTCTATGGCTAATGCATGGCCAAGTTTTATCGATAGCTAATCAATGGATTAGGTTTTTCTGAGGCTAATAAATGGCTTAGCTTTGTCTGTGGCTAATGAATGGCTTAGGTTTTTCTATAGCTAATTAAAGCTAACCAAAGCTTACCTTTATGAATGACTAAAAAAATGGGCTCGTTTTATAATAGGATCATGAATCGATTAAGTTTATCTATTGTTAGTCATAGCTTAGTTTTATCTTTGGCTGATCAATGGCTCATGTTTATTTTTGGCTAACCAATAGCTTAAGTTTAGTTATAGCAAATTAAGAAACGGTTGTAACAAATTAAACATCGCTTAAAAAGAATCTATGAGCGCAAAATGTTAAAATAGTTATACAAACTTGAGAGCTGCTGTCATATTAAGCTTGTGTACGCCTTGTTAACACATTGTTAAGCCGAAAAAGAACTTTGGGGAAGAAAAAAAAAACCCAGCTCACACCGTTCGTTGTTTTGTTTCGTCCTCCTGCAGGTTTCTCCACCAAACTGCGTGACCCAGACAGACAGCTGTGGCAGAGGTTAAAGTTGAACATGATGTGTTGAAAAGATCCAATCTACATTTACGACCAGAAATTACGCCCAGTCGGTTGTTATTGTGCCGTTACTCCGAATTGAGTTGGATGACTCCAGTATGTGCATATAACATTTTAAGGTTTCACTCAGCCTGACTCTTTGTACAAAAAAAAATTGTCAAAAGAATAATTCAAATTTTCGTAGCTTTTGTTGTGGGGTAAATGTGTGTATATGGGGAACTCCATGATCAACAGATCAATTTCAGGGCAGAGTGTTGGGTTTTTTTAATATTTTTTTTTTTTATGAGGAGGCTCCTCGATGATTTTCTTGATTTCTGTGAAATTAACCTTCCAGCGCTCAGTAAACTGTCTGGCCTCATTTATTAAGCAAAGTGGGCAATGTATGAAGAATTCTTTTAACCTGCAATTTTTAAAGCAAAATATTCAATTCTAAAAGTAAATTAATAAAAAATATTTCTTAAAATTAAGAAGCCAGACTTGATCTTTAGTTGTTACGCCTTTAATTTCTCGCATTAAAACGACAAATGATGTGGGTTTTTTTCTTTAAGTAAATAAAATAAGATATTGATTGCGTATCATTTTTTACTATAAATATTCTTTGCACTAATTTTGAGTTTGTAGCCTCTTCTACTTTAAAAAGCTCTGAATAATTTTACCCTTTAAAACATCAATAAATTTCACAAAAATGATCTTATAATGATTTTTCAACATCTTATTTGTAACAATGCTGATGTCGAGTAGGTTTCAGGTCGCCAGTACAAGCAACACATTGGGCTAACCAAAATATTAATAGATGGAGTTACTAAACCATCTAACTAAATTAAAAGGTCTTCAAATATGATTAAATTTATCATAGTAAAAGACTCAATCTCAATAAGTTTATTAAACTTCATTTTCTGGTGGTTATCCAGATGTATGACAGATGAACTTAAGTTATTTTTTTTTACAAAATAAAATCATTTGTGCAGAAACGTGGCCAAACATTTCTTTGATTGCCACGATTGATCATCAATTTTTTTCTAGATACGCATAGCAAACATGTAGAGGTAGGTGATTTTAAGATTTTTGTGTATGTAAGTTTCTGTTCGTTTGAATCAGACAGAATATTCCGATGATAAGTTGGGAGGGGGGAAAAATGTGTATATATGTATACATACACACACACACATATTTATATATATATTGAGAGAGAGTGGAGAGGGGGGACTGGGGTTAGCGAGCGATGATGACGATTTTAAACGCACTGATGAAAAGTAGAGTAGATGTCAATTATGTCAGATTTGTTTGTGGGAAATAAAAAGGTGTCTTCGCGATTATAGTTAAAGAAACATGTAGGCATTAAGAGTTGTTGTGGTATAACGAAAAGACGATATTTTTGGTTATATCTTTCTCGCTTTGACCGTAATACAGCTACACACACTATCCCATGTTACGTTACATTCATCGTGGTGCAGCTACAAACTACTCCTAATTACATTACAGTCATTTTGTTGAATCTAACAACTACTTCACATTACCTTACAGTCGCCGTTGCACAGCTATTGTCTACTCCACATTACATCACAGTAGCGGTGTACAGCGACAAACTACCCCACATGACACTACATTCGACTTGTTGGAGCTACCAACTACTCCCCCATTAGGATGCATGCAGCCGATGTCGCTGAGGTACCACCTACTCCTCATTATGTTACACACGCCGTGGTACAGATATCAGCTCCAACACATTTCGCTCTACAGTCGCAAAGGTACAGCGACCAACTGCTCTATAATGCGTTACGCTCGCCGTGGTGCATCTACGAATATTTCACAATACGTTATAGCCACGCGGCTACCATCTACTCCATATTACATCACAGTTGCCCTCATTCATCTGCCATTTGAACCAAAGTATGTTAAATTCACCTTTTTAAAGCTATCAACTACTCCAGTTTATGCTACAGTGACTGTTTGTACATCTACCATCTTATCCACGTCAAGAATTTACATGATTTTGATTGTTTGACCTACATCACATGGGTCGTAAATATCCATTTCTTTACAGAACTAAATCAATTTTTAAATATTGAACTATAAAAGGCTTAACCATTTATATATATTCTAAAACTATTTATAAAATGTATTGCCCTCTTCATACTCCTATGCACCCTTGGGAGTTTGCGAAGCAAAGACATTCACTAAGCATTTTGACTTTTCTCTTTTGCCTTCACTCGTCAAGCCATAGCTTCCATTTGATTTATGTTTTGTTTTCTGTTGTAATGAGGTGGAAGGCGCTACATTCAAGGACCTTCCCTGGTTGTCACAAGCTCTCGCGTCTTCACTGAGCATGACAGCTTGGTCAGTAACTGATTTAAGTTATATATGCCTAACTGGACCTTCCCAACATTTTCTACCCGTGCAAAAAAAAAGAAAACAATACCCAAACTAAAAAAAAATAAAAACTGTACGTCAAATATTTCCTGAGGACAAACCTTGACATATAAAACCAGAAGGCACCTGTGAATTGTCCAATGGCCCCAGGAATATATGGCGTGGTGGTGGGGAGGTAAAGCTATAAAAATGTCTTATTGCGTGCAGCCAAATGACATTTAGGAATTGAAAACGTCGAACATTTCCTAATAAAACAACAATTTAGGGGTGTCAGCCAGTGCAGGCCGCTTGCATTTGCAAGTAAAAAGTATTTGCTTACTTTTGGTGCTCTGTGATTCTTACTTTGAGGTATTGTATCGTCTGGTTTACAAAATGAATTGTATGTTCATTTCTTTCCTGGGGTATCGATATTAAACGGTTGTATCGATATTTTGAAAAAGTGATTCGAAACTTAAAACAATACATATAAATTGCTACTAGTATAACTTCTAAATGAATAGATATTTCAAACAGCAAGATGCACATTTAAGATAACTCATTTTATTTTTATTTATTTATAAAAATTATATTAAATTACCATATCTTAAGCTTTGTCTTTAATTTTGTGAATATCTTATTTTATTCTTATTTTAATTAGTTTTTTACCGTTAAATTTATCAAATTTACTTTCAATTAATTAAATTGTCTATACATATTTCATATATATAATTGTAAGTTGCCTATTTAGATAAAATTAAAGGCCATATCTTTATTTAGCTTGTTAAACATTTTTAGCATAGTTAAAACAGTTTCAAAATTGATTTGATAATACCGACGACTTCACATCAACTAATTAATTCTTAACTGACTAGAGCAAGAACTATTTCTTGAGAGAATTATTGAATCAATCAACATATGAAATCACTTTAAAGTCATGATGATCATTTGTTCCGATTACAAAAGGAGTAAACGATTCCGATTAAATCTATCCGATTTCGATCCCGCCGAAATTTTATGTTGACAGGGAATCGAACTGCTTTCTTCCACCACAAATGGCAGTCACCTGTCCTCTGCAGCGTTAACAATTTTACTGCACGCTTCCCGATTGGCTTATTCATTTCCCTTGGGGGCCATGTTATATTCACCGTCCCTGTTGCGGTCGAGGCCATTACGTTCCCATGGGGCTGTCGTCTACAGTTCGGTGTTATCTGTTCTGGAGAAGGAGTATTGTGATTTATCTCAACTGTTTCTTTAAACAATCATCATCTTCTAGAAGTGCATTTCAGACTGCTTTAACCGACTACCCAAGCGTCAAAACGACGTGTCCCAAGAAGTCGAAAACGTAGTATTTATGTTTTTTAACCTCAAGACACATTTGCTCCCACTTTTAAATATTTGTGGCAAGCTCGTGACTTCTTTGAGGATGTATTTTGAAGAAGAAAAAGATATGGCACCAATGGAACATGTCACTATAACATTCGCGATTTTGGATTTGTTTATTGGTAAACTTAGGTGAGTGTTTCATCTAGAACCTTGTCATTCTTAAACACGTTAAACAAAACAGGTTGGGGTGACTTAGTTAACATGTACTCTGATTTCTTAAAATACTATTTGTTTGTTAACAGCAAGCGGATATATAAAAAAGATTATTTTGAATTGAATGCAATATGTAATCCACTTTATGAATAATTTTAAGCATACTTTTAAAAAAAAAAATTAACTTAAGCTTTAAACTATATCTTAAAAGAAAAATGCTCTTTCCTCATTTAAACAAAATATAAAGTAGAGTGGCGAGCTGGTAGTTGAATTTTTCTTTGTTATTCAGGACGACACACAGTTGTTTGATGCAGACCTACAATGGTCCCCTACTAAACAATTTATGTTTTTTTTTTTTTTTTTTTTTTTTTGTGGGGGGGGGGGGGGAGGGAGTGTTTTTTTGCGGTTGATTTTCATAGATAATAAATGGATCGTCATTAGGTTAAAATAAATGGATAGTCATTAGGTTAAAATAAATGGATAGTCATTAGGTTAAAATAAATGGATAGTCATTAGGTTAAAATAAATGGATAGTCATTAGTTTAAAATAAATGGATAGTCATTAGGTTAAAACAAATATATTGTTAGTTAAATTGTACTATGATAAAGTTGGTTTTTTTTTTGCGTAATTTTTCAAAATTCTTTTATATTATCGCTGTGCGTAAAGCAGAAGACAGGGACGAACGGAGGAGAATAGTTCACATGTCATCAGTGGCGCCACAACGGCCCAATGACTAAGGGACATGATGATGATGATGATGATGATATTATCGTCATTTTTATTCGTGTGTTTCTTCCTGGGTTTGTGGCGAAAACTTTGGAAACCTCTTTCCCGCCAACCTACCGAGCTAAACCTTTGCACGTAAACTCCTTGCCGCCAACCTACCGAGTTAAACCTTGGCACGTAGACTCCTTGCCGCCAACCTACGGTGCAAAAACTTGGTCCGTAGAAACCTTGCCGCCAACCTGCGAAGCTAACACTTGGCTCATAGACTCATAACCACTCTCATTCCAAACCTCAGATTTCTTGTTTTTAAATGTGGAAGCCAATGGACACACTTAGAGAGTCAATATATCGAGCTGAAACTTGCCATATGCCGATGAAAACACCAGCTATCAAATTTTCAGCTGCACCCCTACCCCAACCCCCCAAAACCCGTTTCCCTTCTTTTTGAAGGGAAGCTGAATGAAATCTGATCCCCCCCCCCCCCCAATGATTTCGTAGCTTCAAGTGGAGATTAATTGTGTAACTGTTGTTATGTGCGTTTTATTTCTGACGTATTTGATTGTGTAAGTAAGATTAAAATGTAATTTTAAAGAAAGATATAAAAGAAATATGAAACGTGTTTTTTGCCTGAAGATTACCCATTTACATAACCGCTTCGTCATAAATGGTAAATCACGAACAAGTAAATAAATACAAACATAAATGCATATAAGACTTAATACGAAAATTTTCGTTTTTAGAGGTTGCTTAATTTGTGTTATCTCTTCCTACAGATCTGCATCTTCTGACTGCGGCTGTGGAGAATGGATGAAACCTCAAAGGGAGGCAATTGTTTAGACATGGATGAAATAAAGAATACTCGTACATCGAATGTCGAGAATGGATGCAAGGCAAATGGACATGTGTGTGTCGAACTGTATATCTTCGTGTCCTGTGCTCATCCATCATCCGAAGCCAGAGGCTCGCCCCGTGGGACATCCTAGTCTCCTATTTCCTCACACAGACCAGTGCAACCGACATCAACGCAGCATACACTGAATATCTCGATATGAGTTAAAAACTTTATTATACCTAGTCGAAACCTGACGGATCAACGTACACCAACAAATCTACTGGTAAACTAATCAACGTTCTACTTCAGCGATCTATCCAGCCGAATCCTCTACACACAAGAACAAGCCACATCGTGTATATCACACAACGGCCATCTCACCATTCTATCAACAACAAAAACTCACGCGTCATTTCTCTTTACCCAAATACGTCACAAAGATCTCACGCCATCGATACAGCTACTCATGAAATCTCTAAACTAAACATCTTTTCCTTACCAAACATGATAACAGTGATCTACACATTATCTACAAGGATTCTAACATCCTTGACAATGTGTACAAGAACGGATAAACGAGCATTAAAAAAAACCAAAAAACAAGTAAATTTACATGCAAAAGAAGATTCAATTACTTGGACTTAAGGAATCATTACTTTTCCTTTGTGCTGCAGATGAGTTTAAGGCTGTTAGATGGACCTCTGCAGGCTGTTAGATGGACCTCTGAAGGCTGTTAGATGGACCTGTGCAGACCGCTAGATGGACTTCTGCAGGCCGCTAGATGGACTTCTACAGGCCGCTAGATGGACTTCTGCAGGCCGTTAGATGGACCTCTGCAGGCCATTAAATGGACCTCTGCAGGCCATTAGATGGACCTCTGCAGGCCGTTAGAAGGACCTCTGCATGCCGTTAGATGGACCTCTGCATGCCGTTAGATGGACCTCTGCATGCTGTTAGATGGACCTCTGCTGGCTGTTTGATGGACCTCTGCATGCTGTTAGATGGACCTCTGCTGGCTGTTTGATGGACCTTTCCTAGCTGTTAGATGAGTCTGCATGTGTTTGTTCTTTTCTTTTTTTTTAAAATTTTAACAAAAAGGTCAAAAATAATTAAGTTTGGGTTTGATATCCCTAGTTAAAATCTTGTAACAGTTTGATCCGAATATTTACAGGTTGAGTTTTTTTTTTTTTTTTTTAAATTTTCAAATCCACTATGATAGCAGCTGACGTAGGGCTGATAAATCCATTTCGGCATTGTCTTTAAATGTTCAGTAAAAGATCGGATTTACAGGTTGAGTTTTTTTTTTTTTTTTTTAAATTTTTAAATCCACCATGATAGCAGCTGACGTAGAGCTGATAAATCCATTTCGGCATTGTCTTTAAATGTTCAGTAAATGTCTTTCTCATGTGATACATGGAAACCTCCAGACAACAATATCCAATAGTCAAAAAAAAAAGCCGTTCGTAAATATTGTAACGAGCTAGGTTATATAAACAAATGAACACCAGAGTTTTGTAGAAATATTGTTTTAGGTAGTAGACTGTAAAGATCTATGTTTGAAAATCAAAATAATTTCTTGATTGGCCAAATCGTATTGTAGCATAGCTCATGAGAAGGACGGTGTGAAAGAGTGGAAATAAATGTGAACGCTACCTGGCAAGACATGGGCATACTTTTTGCCAGACAAAAATGTTAAAGCAAAAGAGCGGTCATAGATAAAAAGGAGTCGCTGAAAAAAAAAACTATAATCTAGTGAATGTCAGTGCTGGGTGGTTATCGGGAAGTAAGCATCAGATTGAGATAGTATAGAAAGCTAGAGGTGTGTAGACAGCTTGATTATGAAGATGAAGATGTTCGTTTGACAAAAGATAGAAGTCAGAAATAAGTGGCCATGTTTTTTGAAAATGTCATAGCTAACCAGCTATGTGTCATAGTAGGATATGCCAAATGGAGAAAATGTAATTCTTAAAATATTAGAACTTAGTTTTCATGTAGTAAAAAAGGTGTCACAGAGCACGTTGTGCTTGTCCTTGTTCTAGCAACACTTCTAGTCGAAAATATGGCTTTTAATAAGTTGTGATTCCATTAAAGTTGTTTCTGGCTAGATCATATTACCTACTAACTCCACTATGGCTTTGCTTCACGTCATAACCAGTCCCCAAATGGACCTACAACCATTAAAATCAAAATTAATTCTTTAAAGAATTCGTGTCAGTCTATTCATAACTCATGCATTTCGAATGGTTCAGTGGTGTCTCTATTACATTAACTAGTTCTATTGATTCTGTTCTTGTTGTTACTATTGGTGTCAAGTATTGCTCTCAAATTAACGATGGCTCCATTGAGATCAAATTGAATTTATAATCCTCATAGGCATCATGCATTTTCCTATGTATCGCAAAACCGATATCAATAGTAATGTTCCAAACGGCATTAAACGGAATGACAGCAATCACTAACCACTCGTAGACGTCAGAAATGACCCTATAGCCTCTATAAATGGACATAATGGCAAATGTGAAAGTGGGCACCAACTAATCAAATGGGAGAGTGCAAAGAAACAGAGTTAAAGACCGACTCTCGTGTCGACGCGTCTCATCGCAGCACTCTAATGAACTCGTGGTGATCTAATCGTGAAACAAGAGGAAAGAAGAAATATGGCTAGCTGGCCCAAACATGATGAACATGAATAAAAATGTCTTTAAAAAATGAAAACTTTAGAAGGGCACATGGGGTTCAATGAGTGGAGCATCCATTCTTTTTACAGGTGAGGAATTATGGCAATTATAAACCCAACGGAACATGTCACTATTACATTCACAACACTAACGTTTTTGTGACATAATGCCCCCAAGAATGAATATTTCATGAAAAGAAATCTGTCCATGGATATCCAACAAGCGGTAATGTTGGACACTAAGAATAAAAATGTAGCCAGATACCCGGCCACGGTACAGAGACGGCTGTGACGCCAGACTTCGTAAAACAAGGCATAGCTTTGCCTGTAATGGATATCAGCTGCCTAAAAAACTAGAAAGTACATTGCCATCAATAAAGCGGCTATTGCTTAACTCAAAATTTGTATGATTTAAATCTATATGTCAATGACAGAGTCGAAATTTTTTTTTATAAATTAACACGATCACGTTGCTAATGAGGGTAAACATGGCCACCAGCCAAAGAAAAAGTCATTTACTAGTGTCCACAATTAAGTCATCGCATTAGCAGATATCTTCAAGAGGTACGAGAGAATCGTTTTTGTGTATCAGTTGTCAAATGGATCATGACAACAGAGAAGAGCATTTTCGTTGAAAAATGAGTCGGTTTCAATGGATCAGGAAAACACAGAAGAGCATTGTCGTTTTAAAATGACCCGGTCCCAAAGGTTCAGGACAACATAAAAGAGCATTGTCGGTGAAAAATGAGCAGTCCCATAACGAATCAGGACACAACAGTATATCATTGTCGTTGAAAAATGAGCCGGTCCAAATGGATTAGGACAACAACAAAAAAGCATTGTTGTAAAATTAACCGGTCTCAATGGATCAGGACAACATAGAAGAGGATTGTCGGGGGAAAATGGACAGGTCAAAATGTATAAGGACAACACAGTAAAAGCATTGTCGTTGTAAAATTAACCGGTCTCAATGGATCAGGACAACATAGCAGAGGATTGTCGGGGGAAAATGGACAGGTCAAAATGTGTCAGGACAACACAGTATATCATTGTCGTTGAAAAATGAGCCTGTCAAAATGGATTACGAAAACAAACAAGAGCATTATCGGTGAAAAATGAGCTGGCCCCAATGGATCAGGACAACACAGAACAGCATTGTCGGTGAAAAATGAGCCATTTATCTGCAGGTGACCAAGTTGTTTTACATTATCTGTTTATTGGAAATTGGTTCCGTCGATATTTAATTTAAATTTCTGTAAAAAAGAACCTTTTTACAGTAAGAGTCAAATGTGTATATTCTGGTGTTCTTTAAGTGAAAATAATTTAGATAATGTTAAAAATTATCAAACATATCTAATTCTTGATACGAGATGCCGGTGAATGAATTACATCATCTGTTATTAAATTGATCTTATCGTTGCTCAATTCTAATATGAATAAGTCTGTTATTACATCATTCGTGAAAAGTGTGTCTAACTCTTGTATGGAACAGGAGGATGCGTGCAACGCCACTATAGTCGGTAATGTGTGACGCGTTTATATTGAAGACAAAGCAACGTCACTCAAATTACAATTGTTTTTTTGTAGTTGGAAAAATTTCCAAAGATTTTATTGTAGTGTTGAGATCAGACGCTACAACCGCCAAACCTTCACAGACGTATACGTTTGGACATGTCGCGTCGCAGTCTGTCATGTTATTTCCACACTCCATTGGTTTGTCTACAGAGCAGAAATGTTCATCCTATTGCATTGACAATCCTAACGTTTTTGTGACATAATGCCCCAAGAATGAACATTTCATGAAAAGAAATCTGTCCAGGGATATCAAACAAACGGTAATGTTGGACATTAAGAATGAAAATGTAGCCAGATACTCGGCCAAGACAGAGAGACGGCTGTGACGCCTGACTTCGTTAAACAAGGCGTAGCTTTTGCTGTAATGGATATCGGCTGCCTAAATCACAAATAAGTACATTGACATCAATAAAGCGACTATTGCTCAACTCAAAACTTGAATGATGTAAATCTACATTTCAATGACTGAGTCGAAAGAAAATCTAAATTATATAAATTCAAAAGATAATGTTGCTAATGCAGGTAAACATGACGACTAGCCAAAGAAAAAGTAGTTTATTAGTGTACAAAGGTAAGTCATCGCATTAGCAGATATCTTCAAGAGGTGCGAGAGACTCGTTTTTGTGTATCACTGGTCCCAATTGATCATGACAACACAGAAGTGCATTAAGGGGTTATAAGGGGAGAGACTGCAATCAGGTTAGTACAAAATAAAAAAATGTTTTGTTTTGTTTATTTTTTCAGGTTTAACCCTACTCTGTTTTACTCATTTTATACAGAAGAGTATTGTCGGTAAAAAAAATGAGTCGATCCAAATGGATTAGGACAACACAGAAGAGAATTTTCGGTGAAAAATGAGCTTTTATAAAAGGATCAAGACTTAAAAAATAAGCATTGTCGTTGAAAATGAGCCGGTCCAAATGGATTAGGACAATATAAAAGAGCATTATCGGTGAAAAATGGGCTGGTCCAAATAAATCGGACAACGAAGAAAAGTAGTGTCGGTTAAAAATGAGCCGGTCCAAATGGATCAGGGCAAATCAGAAGAGCAGTGTTGTCAAATGACCCGGTCTCAATGGTGGTTCAGGACAACATAAAAGAGCATTGTCGTTGAAAAATGTGCCGTTCCAAATAGATAAGGACAATAAAGAAAAGCAGTGTCGTTGAAACTTGAGCTGGTCCCAATGGATCAGGACAAAATAAAAGAGCATTGTCGGGGGAAAATGGGCAGGTCCAAATGTATGAGGACAACACAGTATTTCATTGTCTTTGAAATATAAGCCTGTCAAAATGGATTACGACAACAAACAAGAGCATTGTCGGTGAAAAATGAGCCGGTCTCAATGGATCAGGACAACATAGAAGAGGAGTGTCGGTGAAAAATGAGCCATGTATCTGCAGGTGACAAAGTTGTTTTACATTGTCTGATTATTGGAAAATGGTTCCTTCGATATTTATTTTAAATTACTGTAAAGTAGAATGTGTTTGCACTAAGAGTCAAATGTGTATATTCTGGTGTTTTTTAAGTTAAAATAATTTAGATATTGTTAAAATTTTCAAACATATCTAATTCTTGATACGAGACAATAATAATAAGATGCGGGTGAATGAATTACATCCTCTGTTACTAAATTGATCTTCTCGTTGCTCAAACCTAATATGAAAAAGTCTATTATCAAATCATTCGTGAAAAGTGTGTCTGACTCTTGTAGGGAACAGGAGGATGCGTGCAACGCCACTAGAGTCGGTAATTTGTGACGCGTTTCTATTGCAGACAAATTAACGTCACTCAAATTAAAATTGTTTGATGCAAATGGAAAAATGTCCAAAGATGTTATTGTTGTTTTGAGATCAGACGCTACAACCTCCAAACCTTCACAGACGTATACGTTTGGACATGTCGCGTCGCTGTCCGTCTTGTTATTCCGCACTCCACTGGTTTGTCTACGGAGCAGAAATGTTCACCCTTCCCATAAGAGCAATCGATTTGGCTATTACAAACATACGTGTAGGGTGGGTTGTTTGGTTTAGGGGTCGGGCGGTCCAAATGGATCTGGACAAAAAGAATAGCACTGTCGTTGAAAAAATGATCATGTCCAAATCGATCAGGGCAACATAAAATAGCATTGTCGGTGAAAAACGATTCGGTGCCAACGGATTAGGACAACACAGAGGAGCATTGTCTTTGTAATATGATTCGGTCTCAATTGATCAGAATAACACAGAAAAGAAAATTGATGGCCGCTGCGTTCCGGTCAAAATAATTGTATGTTCTTTATAGGCATAACTCATTTTTCTTCTTATCGTAGAAGCTTTATACTTTGCCGGGTTCAATACTTCATTGAACGGAATGACAGTAATCACAAACCATGCGTAGATGTTTGGACTGACCTCATAGCCTCTATAAATCGACATAATACAAAACGTGAAAGTAATGTCGTTCTAAAATGAGCTGGTCCCAATGTACCAGGACAGTACAGAAAAGAAAATTAAAGATGGCTGCGTTCCGGTCCTAATATATTTATAATCTTCATAGGCTTCAAGCATTTTTCTTCATATCTCAGAAGCGCTAAACATTTCCGTGTTCCAAACGTTATTGAACGGGATGATAGCAATCACAAACCAAGCGTATGTGTGCGGACTGTCAACATATACTCTATTAATGGACTTAATGCCTAATTTAAAAGTGGGCACCAGCTAATCAAATGGGAGATTTCAAAGAAACAGAGTTGAAGACCGACTCTCGTGTCATCTCGTCTCATCGCAGCACTCTAATGAACTCCCGGGGATCTGATAGCGTTTCAAGAGGAAAGAAGAAATATGGCGAGCTGGACAAAAATGATGAACAAAAATAAAATGTCTTTAAACAACGAAAACTTCTATAGAAAGGCACATGGTGTTAGATGAGTGGAGCATCCATTCTTTCTATTGGTGAGGAACTAGGGCTGGAAATAACCCAATTGATCATATCACTATTACATTCACAATCATAACGTTTTTGTGACATGATGCGCACACAATGAACACTTCATGACCAGAAATCTGTCCAGCGATATCCAACAAACGGTAATGTTTGATACTAGGAAGGAAAATGTAGCCAGATACCCTCAAAGGCACATAGACGGCAGTGATGCCAGACTTCGTAAAACAAGGCGTAGCTTTCCCTGTAACGGATATCGGCTGCCTAAATCACAAATATTTACATTGCCATCAATAAAGCGACTATTGCTCAACTCAAAACTTGTATGATGTAAATCTTCATGTCAATGACTAAGTGGAAAAAAATTATATAAATTCCAACGACGGCGTTTCTAATGATGGTAAACATGGCCACCAGCCTAAGAAAAAGTCGTGTAGTAGTGCACACAAGAAAGTCATCACATGAGCAGGTATCGTCAGGAGGTGCGAGAGAATCGTTTTTGTGTATCACTGGTCCCAGTGGATCATGAAAACACAGAACGGTATTGTCGGTGAAAAAATGAGCCGGTCCAAATGGATCAGGACAAAACAGAAGAATATTGTAGCATAAAATAAGCCGGTCCAAATACACATGACAACACAGAATCGTATTGTGAGATAAAAATGAAACTGTCCAGTGGATGAGGACACACAGAAGAGATTTGTCGTTGAAAAATGAGCCGGTCTAAATGGATCAGGAAAACACTAAAAACGCATTGTGGGTAAAAATTGAGTCGGTGTTAATGGATCAGGACAACGAAGAAGAGCATTTTCGGTGAAAAATAAGCTGGTATAAATACATATGACGATGCTGAATAGCATTGTCGTTTGAAAAATGATACTGTCCAAAAGATGAGGGCAACACAGAAGAGTATTGTCGTTGAAAAAAGAGCCGATCCAAATGGTTCAGGACAACAAAGATGAGTAATGTCGTTCTAAAATGAGCTGGTCCCAATGTATCAGGACAAGACAGAAAAGAAAATTAAAGATGGCTGCGTTCCGGTCCTAATATATTTATAATCTTCATAGGCTTAAAGCTTTTTTCTTCATATCTCAGAAGCGCTAAACATTTCCGGGTTCCAAACGTCATTGAACGGGGTGATAGCAATCACAAACCAAGCGTATGTGTGCGGACTGTCAACATAGACTCTATTAATGGACTTAATGCCTAATTTAAAAGTGGGCACCAGCTAATCAAATGGGAGAGTGCAAAGAAACAGAATTGAAGACCGACTCTCGTGTCGTCTCGTCTCATCGCAGCACTCTAATGAACTCCCGGGGATCTCATAGCGTTACAAGAGGAAAGAAGAAATATGGCTAGCTGGCCAGAAATGATGAACATAAATAAAAATGTCTTTAAAAAATGAAAACTTCTATAGAAAGGCACATGGTGTTAGATGAGTTGAGCATCCATTCTTTCTAAAGGTGAGGAACTAGGGCTGGAAAAACCCAATTGATCATATCACTATTACATTCACAATCATAACGTTTTTGTGACATGATGCCCGAAGGATGAACATTGCATGACCAGAAATCTGTCCAGGGATATTAAACAAACGGTAATGTTTGATACTAGGAAGGAAAATGTAGCCAGATACCCGTAAAGGCACATAGACGGCAGTGACGCCAGACTTCGTAAAACAAGGCGTAGCTTTGCCTGTAACGGATATCGGCTGCCTAAATCACAAATATTTACATTGAAATCAATAAAGCGACTATTGCTCAACTCAAAACTTGTATGATGTAAATCTTCATGTCAATGACTGAGTGGAAAAAATTATATAAATTCCATCGACGGCGTATCTAATGATGGTAAACATGGCCACCAGCCTAAGAAAAAGTCATATAGTAGTGCACACAAGTAAGTCATCGCACAAGCAGGTACCGTCAGGAGGTGCGAGAGAATCGTTTTTGTGTATCACTGGTCCCAGTGGACCATGACAACACAGAAGAGCATTGTCTGTAAAAAAATGAGTCGGTGTTAATGGATCAGGACAACGAAGAAGAGCATTGTCGGTGAAAAATAAGATGGTATAAATACACATGACGATGCTGAATAACATTGTCGTTGAAAAATGATACTGTCCAAAAGATGAGGGCAACGCAGAAGAGCATTTTCGTTGAAAAATTAGCCGATTCAAATGGTTCAGGACAACGAAGATGAGTAATGTCGCTCTAAAATGAGCTGGTCCCAATGTATCAGGACAATACAGAAAAGAAAATTAAAGATGGCTGCGTTCCGGTCCAAATATATTTATAATCTTCATAGGCTTCAAGCTTTTTACTTCATATCTCAGAAGCTCTAAACATTTCCGGGTTCCAAACGTCATTGAACGGGATGATAGCAATCACAAACCAAGCGTATGTGTGCGGACTGTCAACATAGACTCTATTAATGGACTTGATGCCTAATTTAAAAGTCGGCAGAAGCTCATCAAATGGGAGAGTGCAAAGAAACAGAGTTGAAGACCGACTCTCGTGTCATCTCGTCTCCTCGCAGCACTCCTATGAATTCCCGGTGATCTTATAGCGTTACAAGAGGAAAGAAGAAAAATGGCGAGCTGGCCACAAAAATTTATGAACAGAAATAAAAAAATTCTTTAAAAAATGAAAACTTCTTTAGAAAGACACATGGTGTTCGATGAGTGGAGCATCCATTCTTGGGACAGATGAGGAATTAATTATAAACCCAACGGAACATGTCACTGTTACAATCATAATCATAACATTTTTGTGACAATATGTCCACAGAATGAATATTTTATAACCAGAAATCTGTGCAGGGTTATCCAACAAACGGTAATGTTTGACACTAAGAATTAAAATGTAGCCAGATACACGGCCAATGCACAGAGACGGCTGTGATCCCAGACTTCGTAAAACAAGACGTAGCTTTGCCTGGAATGGATATCGGCTGCCTAAATAACCAGAAAGTACGTTGCCATCGATAAATTGGCTATTGCTAACCTCAAAACTTGTATGATGTAAATGTATATGTCAATGACTGAGTCGAAAAAATTATATACATTCAAACGACGGCTTTTCTAAGGAAGGTAAACATGGCGACCAGCCAAAGAAAAAGTCGTGTAGTAGTGTACAAAAGTAAGTTATCGCCTGAGCAGATATCGTCAGGAGGCGCGAGAGACCCGTTTTTGTGTATCGCTGGTCTCAATTGATTTTGACAAAACAGAAGAGCTTGGTCGGTAAAAAACTGTGTCGATCAAAAGGGATTAAGACAACACAGATGAGAATTGTCGGTGAAAAATGAGATTGTATAAAGGGATCAAAACTTCACAAATGAGCATTATCGTTGAAAATGAGCAGGTCCAAATGGATAAGGACAAAGAAGAAAAGAAGTGTCGGTTATCAATGCGCCTGTCCAAATGGATCAGGACAAATCAGAAGAGCAGTGTTGTTGTCAAATGACCCGGTCCCAATATTTCAGGACAACGAAGAAGAGCATTGTCGGTAAAAAATTAGCCGGTCCAAATGAATCAGGACACCATAAAAGAGGATTGTCGGTGAAAAATTAGTCATTTATCTGAAAGGTGACAAAGTTGTTTTACATTATCTGATTATTGGAAAATTGGTTCCGTCGATATTTACTTTAAATTACTGTAAAATAGAATATTTTTGCACTAAGAGTCAAATGTGTATAATCTGGTGTTCTTTAAGTTAAAATAATTTAGATATTGATAAAAATTATCAAACATATCTAATTCTTGATACAAGATGCGGGTGAATGATACAATATCCTCTGTTACTAAATTGACCTTATGGTTGCTCAAATCTAATATTGAAGCCAAATTAACGTCACTCAAATTAAAATTGTTGTAGTTGGAATAATGTCCAACGATTCTATTGTTGTGTTGAGATCAGACGCTACAACCGCCAAACCTTCACAGATGTATACGTTTTAACATGTCGCGTCGCTGTCCGTCTTGTTATTTCCACACTCCATTTGTTTGTCTACAGAGCAGAAATATTCATCCTTCCCATTAGAGCAAACTTTTTGGCCCTTACAAAAATATGTGTAGGGTGGGTAGGTTGGTTTTGGTGTCGGGCGGTCCAAATGAATCTGGACAACAAAGAATAGCACTGTCGATGAAAAAATGATCAGGTCCAAGTGGATCAGGGCAACATAAAATAGCATTGTCGGTGAAAAATGATTCGGTGGTAATGGATTAGGACAACACAGAAGAGCATTGTCTTATTGTAATATGATCCGGTCTCAATTGATCAGGACAAAAAAATAAAAGAAAATTAATGGTCGCTGCGTTCCGGTCCAAATAATGTTATATTCTTTATAGACATCACTTATTTTTCTTCTTATCGGAGAAGCTTTATACTTTGCCAGGTTCAATACTTCATTGAACGGAATGACAGTAATCACAAACCATGCGTAGATGTTTGGACTGACCTCATAGCCTCTATAAATGGACATAATACAAAACGTGAAAGTAATGTCGTTCTAAAATGAGCTGGTCCCAATGTACCAGGACAGTACAGAAAAGAAAATTAAAGATGGCTGCGTTCCGGTCCTAATATATTTATAATCTTCATATGCTTCAAGCTTTTTTCTTCATATCTCAGAAGCGCTAAACATTTCCGTGTTCCAAACGTTATTGAACGGGATGATAACAATCACAAACCAAGCGTATGTGTGCGGACGGTCAACATATACTCTATTAATGGACTTAATGCCTAATTTAAAAGTGTGCACCGGCTAAGCCATTGGGAGAGTGCAAAGAAACAGAGTTGAAGACCGACTCTCGTGTCATCTCGTCTCCTCGCAGCACTCCTATGAACTCCAGGGGATGGTATAGCGTTACAAGAGGAACGAAGACATATGGCGAGCTGGCCAAAAAATAATGAACAGAAATAAAAATGTCTTTAAAAAATGATAACTTCTTTAGAAAGGCACATGGTGTTCGATGAGTGGAGCATCCATTCTTGGGACAGGTGAGGAATTAACGCAATTATAAACCCAACGTAACATGTCACTGTTACAATCATAATCATAACATTTTTGTGACAATATGCCCACAGAATTAACATTCCATAACCAGAAATCTGTCCAGTGATATCAAACAAACGGTAATGTTTGACACTAAGAAGGAAAACGTAGCCAGATACCCGGCGAAGGCACAGAGACGGTTGAGACGCCAGAGGTCGTAAAACAAGGCGTAGCTTTGCCTGTAACGGATATCGGCTGCCTAAATGATCAATAAGTACGTTGCCATCAATAAATTGGCTATTGGTCAAACAACTTGTATGATGTAAATCTACATTTCAAGGATTGAGTCGAAACAAATATATAAATTCCCACAATGGCGTTGCTAATGAACGTTAAAAAGGGCAGCAGCCAAAGAAAAAGTCGTTTAGTGGTATACAAAAGTAAAATCACCGCATGAGCCGATATCATCAGGAGGTGCGAGAGAATCTTTTTTGTGTATCACTGGTCGCAATGGATTATAATAACACAGAAGAGCATTTTAGGTTAAAAATGAGTCGGTCCAAATGGATCAGGACAACATAAAAGAGCGCTGTCGGTGAAAAATGAGCCATTAACCAGCAGATGACGAAATTGTTTTACATTATCTGATTATTGGAAAGTTGTTCCTTCGATATTTAAATAAATTCTGTAAAGTATAAACTTTTACATTTTGAGTCAAATTTGTGTATGCTGGTGTTCTTTAAGTTAAATCAATTTAGATATTGAAAAAAATTATCGAATATATCTAATTCTTGATACCAGATGCCGGTGAATGAACTGCATCCTCTGTTATTAATACTTTTTTATCGTTGCTTAAATCTAATATGAATAAATCTGTTATCAAATCATTCTCGAAAAGTGTGTCTAACTCTTGCATGGAACAGGAGGATGCGTGCAACGCCACTAGAGTCGGTAATGTGTGAGGCGTTTCTATTGAAGACAAATTAACGTCACTCAAATTAAAATTGTTTGTTGTAGTTGGTAAAATGTCCAAAGATTTTATTCTTGTGTTGAGATCAGACGCTGCAACCGCTAAACCTTCACAGACGTATACGTTTGGACATGTCGCGTCGCAGTCTGTCATGTTATTTCCACACTGCATTGGTTTGTCTACAGAGCAGAAACGTCCATCCTTCCCATTAGAGCAATCTTTTTGGCCATTACAAATATATGTGTAGGGTGGGTAGGTTGGTTTGGCGGTCGGGCGGTCCAAATGGACCTGGACAACATAAAAGAGCGCTGTCGGTGAAAAATGAGCCATTAACTAGCAGGTGACCAAGTTGTTTTACTTTATCTGATAAATGGAAAGTTGTTACTTCGATATTTAATTAAATTTATGTAAAGTATAAACTTTGACATTTTGAGTCAAATTTGTGTATGCTGGTGTTCTTTACGTTAAAAAAATTTAGATATTGATAAAAATTATTGAACATATCTAATTCTTGATACGAGATGCAGGTGAATTAATTACATCCTCTGTTATTAATACTTTTTATCGTTGCTTAAATCTAATATAAATAAGTCTGTTATCAAATCATTCGTGAAAAGTGTGTTTGACTCTTGTATGGAACAGGAGAATGTGTGACGCGTTTCAATTGAAGACAAGTTAACGTCCCTCAAATTAAAATTGTAATTGTAGTTGGACAAATTTCCAAAGATTTTATTTTTGTGTAGAGATCAGACGCTACAACCGCCAAACCTTCACAGATGTATACGTTTTAACATGTCGCGTCGCAGTCTGTCTTGTGATTTCAACACTCCATTGGTTTGTCTATAGAGCAGAAACGTTCATCCTTCCAATTAGAAAAAATCTTTTTGGCCATTACAAACATATGTGTATGGTGGGTAGGTTGGTTTGGCGGTCGGCGGTCCAAATGGATCTGGACAACAAAGAATAGCACTGTCGTTGAAAAAATGATCAGGTCCAAATGGATCAGGGAAAACATAAAATAGCATTGTTGATGAAAAATCTTTCGGTGCCAACGGATTAGGACAACACAGAAGACCATTGCCTTTGTAATATGGTCCGGTCTCAATTGATCAGGACAACACAGAAAAGAAAATTAATGGTCGCTGCCTTCCGGTAAAAATAATTATATATTCTTTATAGGCATCACTCATTTTTCTTCTTATCGGAGAAGCGCTATACTTTGCCGGGTTCAATACTTCGTTGAACGGAATGACAGACATCACTAACCATGCTTATATGTTAGGACTGACCTCATAGCCTATATTAATGGACAATTGCCAAACGTGAAAGTGGGGCACCAGCTAATCAAATGGGAGATTGCAACGAAACAGAGTTGAAGACTGGCTCTCATGTCGTCGCGTCTCCTCGCAGCACTCCTATGAACTCGTTGTGATTCGATCGTGTGACAAGAGAAAAGAAGAAATATGGCGAGCTGGCCAAAAATGATGAACGTAAATAAAAATGTCTTTAAAAAACGAAAACTTCTATAGAAACGCAGATGGTGTTAGATGAGTGGAACATCCATTCTTTGTATAGGTGAGGAACGAGGGCTAGAAAAACCCAATGGATCATGTCAAAATTACATTCACAACCCTAAAGTTTTTGTGACATAATGCCCCAAGAATGAACATTTCATGAAAAGAAATCTGTCCAGGGATATCAAACAAACGGTAATGTTTGAGACTAAGAAGGAAAATATAGCAAGATACCCGACAAAGGCACATAGACGGCAGTGATGCCAGACTTCGTAAAACAAGGCGTAGCTTTGCCTGTAACGGATATTGGCTGCTTAAATCACAAACAAGTACATTGCCATCAATAAAGCGGCTATTGCTGAACTCAAAACTTGCATGATGCAAATCTACATGTCAATGACTGAGTCGAAAGAAAATCTAAATTATATAAATTCACAAGATAACGTTGCTAACTTGGCGACTAGCCAAAGAAAAAGTAGTTTATTAGTGTACAAAGGTAAGTCATCGCATTAGCAGATATCTTCAAGAGATGCGAGAGACTCGTTTTTGTGTATCACTGATCCCAATTGATCATGACAACAGAGAAGAGCATTGTCGGTAAAAAATGAGTCGATCCAAATGGATTAGGACAATATGAAAGAGCATTTTCGGTGAAAAATGGGCTGGTCCAAATAAATCGGACAACGAATAAACAAAGTGTCTGTTAAAAATGAGCCGGTCCAAATGAATAAGGGGAAATCAGAAGAGCAGTTTTGTTGTCAAATGACCCGGTCTCACTGGTTCAGGACAACATAAAAGAGCATTGTCGTTGAAAAATGTGCCGTTCCAAATGGATTAGGACAATAAAGAAAAGCAGTGTCGTTGTAAATTGAGCTGGTCCCAATGCATCAGGACAAAATGAAAGAGCATTGTCGGCGAAAAATGGGCAGGTCCAAATGTATGAGGACAACACAGTATTTCATTGTCTTTGCAATATAAGCCTGTCAAAATGGATTACGACAACAAACAAGAGCATTGTCGGTGAAAAATGAGCCGGTCTCAATGGATCAGGACAACATAGAAGAGGATTGTCGGTGAAAAATGAGCCATGTATCTGCAGGTGACAAAGTTGTTTTACATTGTCTGATTATTGAAAAATGGTTCCTTCGATATTTACTTTAAATTACTGTAAAGTAGAATATTTTTGCACTAAGAGTCAAATGTGTATATTCTCGTGCTCTTTAAGTTAAAATAATTTAGGTATTGATAAAAAATTATCAAACATATCTAATTCTTGATACAAGATGCGGGTGAATGAATAATATCCTCTTTTACTAAATTGATCTTATGGTTGCTCAAATCTAATATTGAAAACAAATTAACGTCACTCAAATTAAAATTGTTTGTTGTAGTTGGAAAAATGTCCAACGATTTTATTGTAGTGTTGAGATCAGACGCTACAACCGCCAAACCTTCACAGATGTATACTTTTGGTCTTGTTTTTCCACACTCCACTGGTTTGTTCATAGAGCAGAAATGTTCATCCTTCCCATTAGAGCAATCTTTTTGGCCTTTACGAACATATGTTTGGGGTGGGTAGGTTGGTTTGGCGGGCTGGTGGAGGGTGGGAGGTAGGTATGTAGGTAGGTAGTTAGGTAGATATTCAGATTGGTAGGTAGTTAGGTAGGTAGATGGTTTTTAACCCACCGCCCACCCACCCCCACCCACCAAAAAAGGTATTAGTCAAAAGGTGCTCGCCTCTTAATGATATCTAGACTCGTACCCTTGGAACGGTCCTGGTTGTAATTTACCACCTGCTACAAAAATAATTAAACGATTCATTGTTTAAAAACAAAAGCTGTGACCCAATATTTGTTAGTCATGCGTTCCTACTCTTTTCGGAATTTTTGAAAAAAAACACTTTGTTTTCATTTGACATATCGCCTCTTACTGATGCCCAGGTCATGAAACTTTCAGGAGAAACAAAGGAACACTGTCCTTGTCTGATGTTGAAATGTTGTCTGGACATCGGCATTTACATTAGGCTACCTTGGTTTAAATATCTTATAAAGCTCTACCTAGTAGCCTAAATTTAAAATATGAACCAAAGCAAATAAGACCAATACTTGTCAGTTGACTGTCAACAGACCTACTGTCCAAAAAAAGGGCTTTTTTAGGCTATTAATATTGCGTGAGAAGTAGGCTACCCCAACAGCTCACTATATTGGCATTGACCCTATATTAAGAAGTATGGTCTCTTTCTTTGTGAACTTTTCGACTTCCCCGCCTTAATTATTGATCAACCTCACTATCATTTTTATTCTTTCTCTCTCGCTCGCAGTGTTTCTTCCTTCTAGTAGGCATTCCCCCCCCCCCCCCCCATGCATTGACTCCAGTTTCATGATTGATTCACATGACAAGGCTGACGGACAGATATCTGGCCCAACTTTGTTACGGTGGTCATGTGACCTGAATTTGAAATATGCCTTTTTTTATTTGAAAATCTCATTTGAGAATTTTTTTTGAAAATTGTACATTTCAATGTGTTAAGCAAATTTTTATTTAAAAATATAATACTTGATATCTGCAAAAATCTTGCTGTACTGTATCTGTACAAACACGATTGACAGACCAAAGACATTTTTTAAATTATTTTTTAAAATATTTTTTTTATAGTCACACTAAATAAAACTGTAGAATGATATTATATATTTTCAAGAAAATAAAAATTATGTGGTATTTATCCCTTAATGTTTAGCATCAGCTGATGGTCGCATCATTGATACGCCTAGGGTGGAGATGGCTTCTAGAAAATATATTCCACGTCTGTAGTGAATTTGTTTGATGTCTTCGATTTTCTTTTGATCTTTTTTCAGGGGGTGGGGAAGTGTTGAATGTGAACAGAACACTCGCGGACGAACACAGCTGGCGTTCTTTTTATTTTATAATGTAATGCACACAATGTATTATCTGTACGTTATTAAAATTACATTGATGTAGTCTAAAGGAAGTTTAATATTATGAAATGTAAAATCCTTGTATAAATGTTGTGCATAATTTCGAACATGTTTCTGTATGTAATGTTTAATAATCTAATCAATGCATTCTGTATGTATTGCCAAAAACTAAAATATTTTTGTAGAAACTTTATTCTTTGTTGTTTATTTTTATTCAATTGTGTGTGTGTGTGTGTGTTAACCCAGCATGGTGATCGTCTTTAAGTGTATCTTAAGTTGTGTACGTGGATTCCTTGACGCGTGTCTCCGTTTTGTCTTTATGTGTTGAAATCTTTCTGTATATATCTTTGAATGTTAATGAGTGTGTCACCTGTTTTTTTTAGCATGTGTGTGTCTCAGCATGTATTTGTATGTGCATTTCCCTTACTCATTCTATCTCTCTCTCGCTACTTTTATGCCTCCACCTGTCGCAGTATGTGTTTGTATGAGCTGTTCCAACACTCACTCACTCTCTCTCTCTCTCTTCGTGTATGCCTCCACCTGATTGAGTAGGTGTTTATATTTATGTAATAAGCCAGTGTTAGACAAGTTGTGTAAATTACGCATCATGGGGTAAATTTCGTAAAATTGTATCAGTTAAGTAAAATAGGCTAAATTATGCAAAATTGTGAAAATTACTGATATAGGTTAGAGTAAGAAAAAAAGTGTAAATTACCTAAAATATGTTACATTATGCAAAAGTGTGTAAATTACGTAAAATTGTATCAAATAGATTATCTTTGGGGTAATAAGGTCTAAAAGACTTAAATTTTTTTAAATTTAAAACGCTTTTTAAACCAAATAATTTTTTCAGCTACAATGCACCCGAGCTGTGAAACTTGTTAACGCACTCGACAAAGAGGTTTGTAAATTCAACTTTTTTTCAATAGTGACTCAAATGCCTAAGTTCAAAACGCCAAGAGATGCAAAGAGTTCGACATTGCTCACGAAGGGGAAAGCAAAGTAAAGCTGCCCTTTGCAAGAGCACAATTTTGCGAATTTTGATTTTTTCATCTACAATGAACATAGAGAGAATTAATTGTATTACATAAAATCGAACAAATTTCTCTGATTAAAAAACCCCACTAATTTTGATGTTCATTGTAAAAGAATGAAACATAAATTCTGTACGATTTAAAGTGAACATTTTTGTTTTTCAAAGAAATCCTTGTGTTCCACGATAAGTTCTCTTTGATGCATATTGTAGAATATATTTTCTTTTTACTGCCTAAAGAATTATAATTGTTCCAAGGTTAATCGAGTGCTGTATTTTTTTTACACCAGTTCCGGGTATTTTAAGAAAACAATAGGCATTCATACAGTCCCTCAAATAACAAGCCAGCCCTTAAACAAAAGGCGTACGGACAGTCCTACAGTTAATCCTACAGACATCCCTACGGAGAGTCCTAAACTAAACAATACCCGTGGCTCTAATTTGATTAATAAGTTGGTCGCCTTTCCTAGTTCACACGTCACGCATGACAGCCTTTTTTTTTTTACTCAATACAATTTTAAAAACCTTATGGATTTGTGAAGGGCCGGTATCGAAGAGGAAGCAGGAAACATATTAGAAGATATATATATATTGTAAAATTGTATATATATATATATATATATATATATATATATATATATATAATATATTAATATAT
>CAXITT010000813.1:96808-120292 GCA_964033795.1 Lymnaea stagnalis | reverse complement strand
ATATATATATATATATGAATATAAAAAAGAATCAAAGTTCAAATAATTTCAATAAATCGTTTTGCAATTAAAGTCTACGAATTTCTTGGTTACAAATCGGGGTTTGCATAGGGGTCAACCAGTATATTTTTGTGGTGATGTCTTAAAAAGTTCATCGACCGCTCCGTAATAAAAGGAAATGTTTCAAACAAGGGTACGGTGCAACCTGGAAAAAGAAAGAACGCAAAGAAACTACGAACGTGGCGAAATAAAATAAGAAAATTAAAACTTTGATGAAATATTGTATCGGAGATGTTGTATCTAAGATGTTTGTTTGTTCGCTAAAAAAAAAAATGCGTCTTGCCGACATGTTCATTGTTTTCTTGCAGTTTTTTCCCCCCTCTGATTTTCCTAATACATATATTTTAAGAGAACTTTGACTCCTGGTTAGATTAGACCATCCCCATAATCCTGATATTTAAATATATTATCAAAGTACATTCACATAGGCCTAAATTGAGTTATTTGAGCGGTATGTTTACGTGTCTCATCTCTACAGTCAGCGATTTATCACTCTACAGCCAGCGATTTAATCAGTCACTGGAACACACCCACACACACAAATCATTCGTTTTTTTTCTCTCACACACCCACGCTGAGCGCAAACCCCGTGACAATGGACTCGTTCAGATTTGATGTTACACGTGTGATACATTTAGTTCATATTGCCTGACTCCAAACATATTTACAGATAGTTAGTTATAAGGCATAGCATAGTAGGGAAACGTGTTCTGGCATCTCTTGGAATCCTAGCAGAGGAAATGTACTGGTTTCCCAGATATGGACAGACCGCTGGGAATCTCTCAGAATCCGGGTTGAAGAAGTCTACTGGTGTTCAGCAGATATTGACAGACCTTCGACAGGTGCGAATGAGCGCTAGCGGGCTTGAAAGTTTGCCAAGGGGAACCCAACCTGCGACCATAGGTTACGAAGCTCCAGAAAAGACAGCGCACCAGGTGACCGAGCCGAGTGAACTTGACTGGCGCTCTAAACTTGGTTCCAGGGGGCAACGCGTTCGTCCCATTGTTCACTACTGCTGCATGCAACTGAGGTGTGATCACACAAAAAAGATGTAAAATTTTAGTTGGGCACGTAATGAGTTCGGGTGTTGCACAAGTCACGTGAAGGTCGCATGCTGGGAGACGTATCACGTGACAGTGGCATGCTGGGACACGTATCACGTGACAGGGGCATGCTGGGACACGTATCACCTGACAGCCATGTAACAGAGTACCTTTTTTTTTTTTGTCAGAAGAAATCTCCAAATGGGAAAAACACCGGAAATCAATATTAACCTTGGAGCCGTACTCATCCAAGATCTAAGATTAACCCTAGTCGGATCGGCTGGTGTACAATAAGTTAACAAGTCTGCTAGTATACCCCATGACAGGGGGCACCAAACTACGGACCGTGGGCCGGATGCGGCCTTCGTCGTCAGTTCGCTTGAATTTGCTTGATAAAACGTTGTGATACACATTTAAATATTATGTTTAGAATTAGGTCATTTTATTAAAAATTTAAAATGCACCAAAAAAAAAAAAAAAGTGTTTCAGTCATAAACAGCAAATTTCAAATAAAAATTGTAACTAGAATCAAATTCTAGGTTTAGTTCTTTTTGAGCTGTGATCTTATGTTTAGAATTAGGTCATTTTATTAAAAAATTAAAATGCACCAAAAAAAAAAAAAAGTGTTTCAGTCATAAACAGCAAATTTCAAATAAAAATTGTAACTAGAATCAAATTCTAGGTTTAGTTCTTTTTGAGCTGTGATCTATTTTAAGTGTGAGTTATTTGGATAAATTCACTATGGACTGACCTCCACCTTTTTTGACCCCCATTTCGCTGACCAAGTCATGCGCAATAACACGACTTGATTATATCATATGTTTATATAACTATTATATCAGGATTAATAATTAATGCTAAGCATTAAAAGATTTATTTATAGAAATAATTGTAAACATTTTTCTGCAAATATAACTTTTTTTAAATATATATCATGGATTATTACATTAAATACTATATCAATGTTTTGTTTATAAAGTTTATTCATATATTTATACATATACATATATTTATACATATACATATACATATACATTTACATATACATATACATATATATATATATATACATATATATATATATATACATAAATATATATATATATATAGCCGGACAAATCAAAATCAGAAAAAAAAAATGTAATTATAAATTAAAAGTAAAAAGTTATTCAGCAAAATACAACCTTCTAAAGCAGCACAATGTTTAAAACAGGACGGGCTCTAATGTTAGAAACAGGAGTTAACCCGTTTAAAAGCAAACTCGTCTAATGGTAGAGTATACATGGCTCATCATAGCCCATAAAGATTTCAATGGCGTTCAGCATTGTCATTAATGTCTTCGTCCATCTGGGCATTTGCAACCCTTGCAATTTTAAAGGTGTTTTTACAGTTCAAGTTGGGGGGGGGGGGGGGGGGGGGGAAAAAGTTGTCAGGTGCAAGGGAAGTTGAAACTAGATCGAAAAACTGCCGGCGACCTCAAAATGTGTGCGACGGGTCTGGGGCTGTCCCAAACACCTGTGGCCTCGTAAGGGATACAAGGTGGCACATCAGGGCATACAATGAGATTTCTTGAAAATGGCAGTACAGGAATAAACTTTTAAGTTTCGATATAATATTTTACTTTCTGTCATATACTTTTACTTATATATATATATATATATATATATATATATATATATAAAGATATTGAAATTGTTATATGCATTCTTATTTTAGTAACGGGAAGAAACCTAATTACACAATTCTTACGGGAACAGTTCTTAAAGGGTGGTAGACACCAGTCAAACAGTTCTTACAGCTTGTTAGACAACGGTCCGGTCAAACCGCTCTAACAAGGTATTAGACACCATTCAAAGCGTTCTTAAGGGTGTTAGATACCGGTCATACAGTTCAAAAAGGGTGTTAGACAACGGTCAAACAGTTCGTTTGATTAAGAATCACTGCCTTAGAACGACTATTGAGTTTTATATGTTTTTATTTTCCATTGCCTTAATTTTGATTAATAGCTGAATGCATGGTGATCATTTCATTGATTGATAGCTTACTTTCCTTTTTTACGTATAGGCCGCCAACAGCATCATTGTCCTAATCTGGACATGTTTCTTAATACTAATGTCACAGAATGGGCGTTAGTTACGACGGGAATTGCAGTATTGCACAACGTTGGTGGGTTGGTGGAGAGTGGTTCTGCTCTGGGATTTAGATTTGGTTGGTCAGCCCTGAGACTGAACAAAAGAAACAGAACTTTTGTAATCAGCAACTCCCGGTCTCAGTTCTAAAGAAAAAAATATAATTAATTCTTTATGTTCCCGGCTTACTTTCCCCCCTCCCTTCCCTCGCCCCCCACATCCCCAAACCAAACTCACTATATCCCAGATGCATGTCTCAGATCCCACAACACCTGTGTCCGTGAACGTCAGTGGCGGGCAACCTACGGTCCGCGTATGACATGCGCCCAGTTGAAACGATCAATACTGAAAAGTTTTCGCCGTGGAGTTTTCAAACTGTAAACAATGATCACCACAACAAATTTTTAACATATTTTTTTACGGAGTATGTTCGAAAATATTTTCAATTTTTTGTTTTGACTTAACTATTCCAAAGAAGATATCATGATGTCTTCTGCACACAAATTTAAGCCCGTCACTAGTAGTCTGTGCTGTCTACTGTTGTCCAAAATGTTTGTCAGCGGACCGGCATCTTTATGTGAGCCTTGCGATGCCGGTCCACAGAAAATGCGAAAAGAAAGTGGGTAAAATTTAAATTAATTAAAGCAGCCATTAAAAAAAAAAAAAAACTTGATGGTGATCGGCTCGCATTACATGGTAATAGTTGATAAGAGCCCACACGCAATGGCAGATACAATGGCAGATACAATGGCAGATACAATGGCAGATACAACAAATATCATGACATACTGGCACGCACTACAAAGTCCGACAACTCATGAAACGTTGAACAATTCATTTAAATTTATGACTACGCATGTCTTATATTTTAAAAGGACACTCCAACAACCCCTTACATTCATATGCCCAGGTTTGACCTGCCCGTACTAGGCTTGCCTTATAATACGCCGCGTCCAACAGGTGAGCTCTGCTTTCTCCCAGTGAACGGACACGCTGGCAATTTTATGCGACTTTCAAATCAAACCGAACTCTCCAACCCCCCAATTAGTATTCTTTTAATTCCCGTAATATCAACTGAACAAAATGTGTGGGGCAAAGAGAACAATCCTTGCCAGGACCTGGGTGTCAGCTTGTTATTGCAAGGGATTGGTATGCATTGCACACGATACACTTCACACACAAAAAGTCGTAACATCCGCTTTGTGCATGATAACATAAAGAAGTGAATCTCATGGTGTGAACACATTTCTCAGCCAAGATCTTTTGTTCCCCAACGACGGCACAAGTTGTTCACGTAATTTTTTTTTTTTTTTTTTTTTTGGTGTGTTGTCAATGAGTTAAAAAAAATGTGTCAAGGGCGGTCATGGTGCCCCGTGGGGCTGAAAAAGGGGGTGGGGGGTATCGATTTTTCAGGGGCATAAAGTTGNACTCAGTGGGGCCACCGAAAGTCACGTGATGGCTGTACGTAGCGTGGAGGCTCTGTTGAGTTTTGGTGGCTTACACAACCCTGAAAATACTGAGTATATTATGTCTAGTATATTTTCTTTTAATCATACACGGTGCACTGTTTAGCACTGTTGATTAATCAAAGTATAAGGCAATGTACACAAATTATCTTTATTTACATTACATTTTTAAGCTAAATATTCAGGACTGTAAGTAAATTCAATAGAAATGTTTTTCATCAAATGTTCTTCATCAAATTTCTTAAAGGCAAAGGTGTTATTATGATGTTTAAAAAACAAATTAAAAAAAATTATTTTATGCAAGTAATTTCAGCTTTACGCCTGTGATCCCAACACATTAAAACCAAACAGGATTTGTGTGTGTGTGTGTGTGTGTGTGTGAGTGAGTGTTACCTAAAGGAATTACAATTATATTTTTTAGCTCCGCCCAACATTTTACCATGCGTATTCGTTTTAGTTTGTAGCTGAGTGCATCAGCTCACGGCAAGCAGTTGGTTTTATAGTGACATGACGTCACGCTACAATCAAGCTGTCGTTTTTAATCGTCTTTGCAATTATTGGACTAAATGCACGAGACGACACCACATTTCATAAAGTTATGTTAGCTGAAGAAGGCTTTATGCCGAAACGTCCTTGTTTTTTGTCCTGTTCTCTTATTCAAGCTTCCAAATACCTCGTTTTGCTATTTCATCTATTCCAGTAGGTATGGTATGAAAATACCACTTCACTTTGAATCTTAATCTTGTACACATGTATGTATAATATCAGAATCTTGCACTAATTAATTATTTCATAACATTATCCTGTACATATTGAACTATTATATGTTTAATGTCTGAACCTTTTCTTTCCATGCTTAAGGAATCCAAAAGTTTTGCTTCTCTGTGCTTAAGTGATGAAGAGAGCACATGAAAATGAACATGTCACATGCTGATGACTCCCTGTCTTGTTTCACTTACAGGAGTAGCTGAAACTGTGTAAGAAATCACTCACTGGGTCAGTCTAGTAATACGACACTTCTCAATTATTATTTTTTTTACATACCAACTGCCTTCCATTGAGAATGTTGGGGTAAAAGGGAAATAGTTACTGATAATTTCCCTTTGCATAAGGATGAACTGTGAACCAAAATAAATGAACTTTAGTTTCCCATTCTTAATTTGCTATAGATTTGACATCCTGCATTTAATTAAATTTGCAGCCAGGTTGCTGCGATATCTTAAAAATTAATTAAAAATTAATTGACCGCCAGTACAAACGTATGAAGAAGAATGGGTCGGTCGAACTAAAAGCCGAAGTACTGAGGCTCCGAAGAACCATCCAACGCTTACTGCGCAGATCCTACTGGAACTACCTGAACGGCATCTTCTCAGAGGAAGATACTACCGCCAAGAACAAGCGGTTCTGGAGCTATGTCAAGCATCAAAGGTCAACAAACATCGGGGTTTCCCCCCTGAGATGGGAAGGCAAGTTGACGTCTGAACCCAAAGAACAGGCGGACATACTCAATCAACAGTTCCAGTCGGTCTTTGGGGATGGTAGAGAGTACTCAGAAGTTGAGTTCCTGCTGAAGACCAAGATGATGAGCACAGCCTATCCCACCATGGAAGATATCAAGATCTCAGAGAAGGGTGTGCTGGAACTTCTTAAAACCATTAACCCCTTCAAGGCATGTGGTCCTGACAACATCAAGCCACGAGTGCTAAAAGAATTGGCCGAAGAAATCGCTCCTGCATTAACAATCCTTTTCCAATCGTCGCTATTCACAGGCAAAGTTCCAACTGACTGGAGAACAGCGTATGTCACTCCGATCTACAAAAAAGGAGAACATTACGACCCAGCCAATTACCGCCCTGTATCCCTCACTAGCGTAGTATGTAAACTATTGGAACACATAATCGTAAGCGCGGTCATGAATCACCTGGAGAGAAATAATATACTCAATGACTGTCAGCATGGCTTTCGAGTCAACAGATCATGCGAGACCCAACTCCTTGAATTTGCTGAAGAGTTGACGACCAACTTGGAGAACAGCAAGCAGACTGATGTGCTTGTGCTGGACTTTTCAAAAGCGTTTGACCGTGTCAACCATAGCTTGCTATTGCACAAACTGCATAGATATGGGATCCAAGGCACTACCAAAACATGGATCTCTAGCTTCCTCAGCGACCGATGCCAGGCAGTAGTGGTAGATGGCAAAACCTCCTCCTTTGTCAGTGTTAAGTCAGGGGTCCCCCAGGGCTCAGTGCTAGGCCCTTGTTTGTTCCTAGCATATATCAACGATCTGCCCGAGAAGCTGACCTCTCAAGCAAGACTGTTCGCAGACGACACGGCGGTATATAGGACAATCGTCAACAGCTCTGACCAGAGCCAGCTTCAACAAGACCTCAATCGGTTAGCTGGGTGGGAGATGAGCTGGGACATGGAATTTCATCCCGTCAAGTGCCAGACCCTGTCAGTCTCCAGAAGCAGGTTCCCTCTAAACCACTCTTACGAACTGCATGGCCATATTCTTGAGCCAGTTTCCTCCGTTAAGTACTTGGGTGTTACCATCCAAAGAGAGGTCCGCTGGGACGAGCACATTAACAGTGTGTGCAACCGGGCAAACAAGACCCTGGGGTTCCTAAGGCGCAATCTGAAGATCGGCAACTCAAGCGTGAAAGAAAAAGCCTATAAAGCCTTTGTCCGACCTATTTTAGAGTATGCTTCTACAGTCTGGGACCCATTTACCCAGAAAAGCATAGACAGGTTGGAGGCGGTCCAGCGACGGGCAGCACGCTTTGTCATGAACCGCTACAGAAGCACCTCGAGTGTTGGCAGCATGCTGGAAACACTGGGCTGGTCGACATTGGAAGAACGACGACGACTATCCAGGCTCACCATGTTGTACAAGATAACAAATGGGCTGGTGCACTGCTCCGGAATCAAACAGAAACTCGTTAATCTTCCCCCCAGACTGCGACGAAGTCACGACAAACAGTTCCGGCTGGTAAAAACAAGAACAAAGTACAGAAGCTCCTCATTCCTGCCGAAGACAATAGGGGACTGGAACAAGCTTCCAAAAGCAACAGTTGAGGCGGCTACACTCGATACATTTGTGTCTATTGCCTCCTGTATTCCAACCCCCAGTTCATAACACAACTGCTGAGTCGCCCTTGCAACCAGTGAAGTATCCCATTGAAACACATGGACAGTAACATCGCAAACCCCTCTGAAACATAGGAGCCAGAATGATCAATTCATTGATCGTGGGCCCTTAAAAAAAAGAAGAAGAAGAAGAAGAATTTAAAGCTCAGGAAATTATCAGCAAATCCACAGTTATCCTTGAGATGATCAGAATAACTAGTTTTTCTTTCAGGAACCTAGAGAGGACACAGACTACTTTTTGCACCATATTTCTTTGTATCCGATCCTTGTAGGAAATCCTGAGCCAAGCTAGGGATTGCCATACCTACAGGTACGTATAGTACAATTAATGAAAAGGGAATTGATAAGTTTATCCCACGTTAACCTTATAATTGTCAAGAAAAAATTTCTGTAGCATCAAGCCATTTTAGCAATTTCCTATGCCTGTCAAAAATGACAAAAATCCCAGACTAAATGAATTTTGAGACCTAACAAGTTTGCATTTTCTGAAATGACATTGGACAAAGTATCTTAAGGTATGAAAAGAATTTGTTTTATTTTATGTATGTTGATATTGACCTTTACAGAGTGAGTAAAATTTTAGTACTCAACTTCTGAATTCAACCCACCCTAAATACTCCATAAATTGTTCAAACTATCATAAATCATGCATTCGATATCCTAGAAGCAATATTCTTTCTGAAAAATTACAATTTATAGTTACTTTTATGGAAAATGGTGATTTTGGTAAAATTTTTATTCAATCCCTTCAAATTTATATTATACAAAATACAAGGGGGAAGAGACAAAATGAGTTTAAAAATTGAATAGTCAGTTGAAGTTATTAAGTCCATTTTTTTATTAATTAATACTCCAGAACATATACAAACATAAATATCTCAGGGGTAGATCTTTAGGATCAAATCTTTGCCTCTGTTTGATTTCCACCATTTCCCAAACAAATGTGTCTGTAACAAGACGACTACGCTTAAGGATAAAATTGTCAACATCTCATCTCCATATCACTGCTAGAGCCTATGCTGTCATTACTAGCACATGGAATATCTCGTATATCTTTGCTTTCATTTTAATATATTTTAAATAATTTCAATAAAGAAATTCTGTGTTAATTTTGAAATCTCACAGGGGGGGGGGCCCTCTCCTGCATCAGACATTATGGCGGTGAAAAAAATTGAGAAAATTTCACTCCCGATTAATCACAAAAAAAGCCCCTAATAAAAGCAAGCGAACACACTGATAGCAACTGAAATAGGAAGCAAACTCATTTATAGAGAGTGATTTCCCCTTAAAAATATATATGTTAAATCAATTTATATTCTTAATGATGACCTTTGCAAAGAGTCAATTATATCGGCCCCGACACCACAGAAAGGGGTATAACGGCCGATCATTTACATTTTTAAATATGTAAACTTATTGGGGGTCTTGCATCAATATTTCTATGTCATTTAATGCAATTTCAAAAGGCTCTGATAATCTCCCCCACTACAGAATGATGCATGCCACAGGTCGTGGTTAAGATCTCATCAATCTAATTTCACAGGGTTGGTGTTGATCCTGTTGATACTACATATTGGGGAAAATAAATGTCTAAGACCCATGGACAGAGTCAAATATGATCCATGTCCGTCAGAGGGACATATTTGATGACATGGCAGGGGAGACTTTTGACATCTTTTTATGCAGTTTAGAACGCTTCTACAAATGGTCAAATCTATCTGGTCTTCTAATGACTTCAGTATTCATAACAAACCTGTCATAATAAGAGATATATCTAATTGGAGCCCCTTGACAGTCTATGTTTTTCTTTTCTTTTTCTTAGCCGTTCTCACTCTCAAGGATCATAGGACATCCACAATACTTTTCCCATTGTCCCTGTCTTCTGGGCCATCTTTGCTAGTTCAGCCCAGCTTTTCTTCTCTTCACCTCAGTCTCTACTCCTCTCTTCCATGTGGCTCTTGGTCTTCGACTTTTCCTGGTACCTTGAGGATTCCAGTTCAGAACCTGTCTTGTGATGTTAGTGTTTGGTTTCCTTAATGTGTGCCCTATCCATCACCATTTTCTCATTTTTATCTCAGTTTCCACCGGAACCCTTGATGTTCTCTCCTATAAGACAGTGTTACAAATTTTGTCAAACCATCTTATTTTGAGGTGCAGGCGGTGTAATTTGATATCCATGGGAGGTGAATTTCTTATGGGTTTTTGAAGAACAATGGGGGACATGGAATTGTTATAGAGATGGGGGGGGGGGGCAGACATTATACTCGAAGTGGGGGTCTAACTTTTTGTGATGTGGGGGGGGTGCGGGAGCAAAAATCGGCAAATTTTTTTGCGTGTTATAATATATGGATGTCCCCATAAACTTTTTTCCTATGACAACACTTCCTTACTGTTCATCTGACCGTTTTTTTTTGTCATTGACTTACGCCCACTCTTATTTCTTTTCTCTCATTCTTAGGTAGGATACATATGTATTATAATGTAAATTTTATTTATACTTATATGATTTGTTTTGGTGGTACTGTTGAAGGCATTTGCCGCAACTTTTACATATGTATTCTGTATCATCATTATTAAAGCTGAACCTATATTGTTTTATTTACATAATCATAAATTGTGTCTCATTAATCTGACACTGAATGCATTGCTGTGACAAATTAGCTGTAATCTTACTAGATTGAGATAAGTTGCAACAGTAAATCAAGAACATCAAACATGTTTGTCTTCAAAATTATTATGTAATTTACTGTGGTGTCTTTACTTTGCTGTCAATGACTTGACTGATTTCCTCAATCAGCTGGAAAAATCTACTAAGAACTTTTCTCTGACTTAGCCACCACACCTCTGTATGATAAGGCATGTCGCTGAACATTGAGTCCATTTCCTAAGAAAAAAAAACACCTGAAATTGGCGGTGATTTAAACCTTTAATCCTGCAGCGCTTCAGAAACTCTCCCTCTGTAAATTGAACAGCCTTATTTTGCGATATCCTCTGCCACAATAAAACTTGCTTTCACAGCAGCTTCAGTTTGTGATTTTTCTTTGGTGAAAAACGCCTGCTGAGATGTTAGATTCCTCTTCATTACCTCTACCTTCTCTATCTTCTGCTCTGCATTTAGGCTTTTTAACTCCTCTCGATGTTAAGTCTCCTAGTACCGTCTCGGATTATATTCCTTGATCACAGCCACTTTATGTCCACAAACTAGACACACAGGTTTACCACCATTATCAGTAAACATATATTTAGCCTCTCAGTCTCGGCGACTTTGGAAGGCTCTGTTTTCAGAATCAACTTTTCTCTTGTCCATTTTAAGGCTAGCTTTAATTTTTAAAAAAAATGTATCCTGCTGTGTGGTATTTCAAAAAATTTTTTTTTTAAAAATCAACAGTTATTGGTCCTGACAAGAGTTATTGTTCCTGCCACCAGTTATTGGTCCTGATGATTCTTTTCTTCTTCTTCTTCTTCTAGGTTTTGAGGGCCCACGATCAATGAATTGATCATTCTGGCTCCTATTTAGGCAGGTCTTCTGTGACTAAATATTATACATATGCATGTATGATTGTTTGTTAAGGTAATGGTATTATTTCTTTTAAATAGCTAGGGTTATCTCATGTGTAGCAATTATGGAAATTTGTATTAGGCAAGCCCATGGTGGTTCAAATCTTAGCATCTTGACCAAGTGTTTCTTCATATAGTATACATATATTTGTCTGGTTATGTCAAGGAAGTTTCATTCAACTTTACATACATTAAGCTACATAGTTTTTAATGCACCTTTTAAATTTATATTTGAATTATCTAATTCTCAAAAAAAAACAAATATATTTTTATTGTAAAACATATTTTGGAAGAAATGTCTTTATAATTTTATAAATATTACTTCTTCTTCAATATTTTGATGGCCCACGATCAATATTGATCATTCTGGCTCTTATGTTTCAGAATGGTTTGCAATGTAACTGTGCATGGTTTTGAAGGGGATGGTTCACTGGTTTGAAAGGGCTATTCAGCAATGGTAAAATGAACTGTTGGTGGGAAGACAAGATGCAACTGTGCCAAGTGCAAACATGCAACTCCTGATCTGCTAGTTTTTCAAGGATTACCTGTTAATAGTAATGATATACTTGATTTTCTTGATGAGAAGTACAACTATTAAATTTTATTGTTATGGAAATCTTTTACTGAGACAGCAGCACACACCCAATTTCATTAATTATCAGATAAGACATTTTTCCCTCCTTTTCTACATATTTCCCATTCACGGAATACACCAACATGCAAAAGCGAGGCTCCATTACAAATCTGTTTTTTTTTCAAAACCTATAATTTTATTTACTTGTTTTGTATCTGTTATAAGTTGTATTGGTAAGCCATTTATCTCCACTGTTAGTTTACTTGCAACTGAAACTATGAACCAATTTTATTTCTGTCAACACACACTATGAACTTCATTTTAATTTTATTGGACAACCTATTTTATTGAACGATTTTTACCAAATCCAGCCACAAATTTTCTTGCGTCTTATGACCTTTTTTTCAGCCTTGTTAAACAATGTTTGCAAGAAAATCTCAATAAAAGTAATCAAAGTAAAAAATGCACTATCTTACCCAACCAGTTTCTGTCCAAATAGATAACCACAAAGGATGGTGGTATCGTAAAGTAATCAACAAATGAAAAAAGTTCCATCCAAAACCATAATTTGTCATTCACTGCTACAAACCTAATAAAAAAAATATTATTTCTGTTACCAGTTTGAGACACAGCATCATGATACTTGGGCCAAGTGGAGCTGAGAAAACTTCTTGTATACGAGAATTCATGAGTACTTTCAAGAACCTGGGTAACCCACACTGACAAATGCACATGAATCCTCAAGCCATCACAGCACCCCAAATGTTCGGTCACTTGGTTGCTTCCGCCAATGACTGGACAGAAGGTATTTTCTTTACATTGTGAAGATGGACTCTTGAAGTTTAAAAAAAGGTTTTCTAATAATGTGTTTTGAATGTATTGTTTGTGATTTTTAAATATAAAATTATGCACAAGGCATTAAACCATACTGTGTACAAGATGTTGAGCACATCGACTTTTGTACAAAATGTTGCACTATCAGTTTGTGTGTAACAATTTCTCCAAAATTTTTGCAGTTATAAGCTGAAAACTTTTATCCACTTTAAACATCTCAGTGGCACAAGGCACACACATAAATTTTATTTAATTTCTGGCATCACAATGTGACAATGGTTTTGACTTCACAGGAAAAAATAACAAGGCCTGGGATTTTTCTTTTTAGGATAAGCTGGTTCCCTAGAAAGCAAATCACCTCGCTCCACACACCTGGATAACCCAAGAGAACATCATACATGGATGAAACAGCTTGGCATTATTAGCGTTGCAGTTGCAGGAGTTGCCGGAATTTACATTGTGTCAGTGCTAGCCATCCACGGGACTCCCTCTCCTGGTTTGTATTCAGAGTTGTCCTTCTCTTAGATGAGTTGCCTTTCAGGGTTAACAGGTCCCATCCATCTGGATTGCTGGGGATGTTTTTATTTGTCTAGGCTTTAGTGGGGATTGGACTCCAGATCACCAGCTTTTTTCTTTTTTTTTTTGGATTGATTCAGTTTTGACCGCTTGGTCACTCATCATCACTTTGTTTTTAATTTTCCATTCATTTGTAATCTTAGGTTTGGCTTGTAGCGACATTAGAAATATATTTTTTATTACATTTTTACTGGTCCTTCTTTTATAACAAAGATAATGATCATATTTTCAGCTAGCCAAGTTTAGAACATCAATGAATACAACAGGATACGAACATTGACAATTAAACATTGGCTTTTTATAAAAACTTAAGATTAGGGGAACATTTAATTGGTTTCCAGTATAACCAATCTCTAGGGAACTCCAATGTTGCCATTGTCCACAATTTGTAATTTAGGTAAACATCCAATTTAAAAACATTTATGGAAACAAATTTGTCATTATTCATGTTTTTGTACCATAACTGATACACTTATTTTTAATGGTTGATAGTTATGAATGTATTATTCTATGAGTTTGATAATGAAGCATTCCTGAGTTTACTGTTTGTTAAACAACAAAGCAAGATTTATATATTAGGACTTAAAGATGTCATTTCCCTATTTAAAAAAAATCCCCAATATAATTGTAATTTTTTTTTTCCCCAATCGGAAGTGCGTTGCGTGGTAGGGCAGTTTGTTTCTTTACCCCACTGACCTGTCCTTGTCAGCATACCACATTCCAGTAAAAGGGACACGTCATTGGAATAATAAGATGACAGACCAGCGTCAACAGCAAACATTTTGACTACATTTAAGCCATACGAAATGAATCGGTATAACTACTGGTTGTATTCCCCTACAGTTAGAGAGACCCTTAGGGACAAGATGAGCATATCGATGCGAGATTAGCTTTCCGTGGTATTTACGGCCATCCAATATTTAGAAGCAATAGTAATCGAGTCAAATGCTTATTTAATTTCATATTTGTTCTAGGAATCTAGTCTTGTGTTAGTACTAAGACTTGTTCTGTAACTGTGAGATTTAGATATTGTTAGTGTTAGACTTATTCATATTTCCCTTCTGTTGAATGAAGTTCATTTATATAGAGGACTGATTGTTTTTATTTTAACTAGTAGTGTGTCTAAAATCTATCTGTGTTAGCCCCTCTTCAAATTCACCTAGACCACAAGCTTGTTTAAATTCATTGAACAACATTGTGGGGGGAGTGGTATAACAATACCTTATGAATGAATCATTGGACCATAAGCTACCTTTGTAGACAATAAACATACCTTGAGATTCAATCAACATTTTTTCTCCTAAATCATCTACGCATCATTGTAAAATAAATGTAAATGAACGGGCAAGAACCTTGTGCTATTTATAATTGTTAAATCACCAGTTCATTCGCAATCTTTCACTTTCAACATAAACTGATTCTATTTCTTCCCCCAACAGAAGTTCTGTGGCGTGCTGGAACGATTAATCCCACCATGGCTTGAAGAAAGGAAAAACATTGCACCAAAACAAATTGAGCATTTATTAAGGTTTGCTCTGATATGGATCATTGGAGCTCTGCTAGAGCTGGACCAGCTTGTCAAATACAAGTCCAAACTCGACTACCCAAAAAATGGTGGTAGATGAGACTGTTTGAATACCTGGTGGCTCATGATGGTAAGTGACTCTACAAAGAATAGGTCCGTTACATTTGCTAAGCTTAACTTCACAAGTTCCTTGTCTGAAAATTAATTGTTATCATAATGTACGTTCTGGGGTATTAATTAATAAAAAATGGATTAAATGACTTTGATTGGTGGGTGTGTGGAGACAACTCTCATGAGTGTCACACCTGGTAGTGACTAGGGATTTTATTTTATATTTATTTCTCTTTCTGTGCCCCCAAACAATGGAATTCTCTTCCACTACACATTGGCAATGTA
Organism: Lymnaea stagnalis; assembly: GCA_964033795.1. NCBI lineage: Eukaryota > Metazoa > Mollusca > Gastropoda > Lymnaeidae > Lymnaea > Lymnaea stagnalis. The sequence continues at coordinate 104,984 of CAXITT010000813.1, read as the reverse complement.
CCGAGCATCACAGCCTTCAAAACTTCACTCAAAACACATCTCTTAAAACTCTACTATCCTGACTGATTCCCCCCCTCTGATCGATAAGCGATGCTGCTGGGTAACCGTCCATGGCTTGACATGTAAATAGTTCTGGAATGTGCGGAGTGAATATACATTTGTTTTGTTTTATTTAATTAATGTATGTTAATTTTTTAAGTTCATGATTATGTTTGTTAAATTGTATGTACAGCGTGGTGAGCCCAGCCCTAGGCTGGGATACAGCACTATATAAAACCACCACTAATAATAATAAACATATCAAATTCACACACTAAGGGGCATAATTATCAACCTATTCATTTATCCTTAATTATTAAAGAATTCTTAACACAATTTCATCAATTAAATGAACTCATTTATTTACAAGGATTAAAATATAATCTGTCATAGCTAAGGATGTGAAAAAAACGTGCATATAATTTATGTCTAAGCTCTACAAATTATGGACATAGGCCTCTCATAAAGACCGTCAAGACATATTTTATCAATCTATAATGGGTTTGATGATCAGGCTTGTTCAATGGAATTGTGTGGTCACTTCAATGTTGGAAGTGGTTTCTCCGGTCCTTTCCTTCGTGGCTTCTCACGTCGGTAATTAAAGAGGATGTCACAGCGATACATTGTGGAACAGCCATTCCCTTGTACGTTGGACTTGTGTGTGGGCTTCCTAGCGATGTGTCTATCGTTGGTGTAAAGTCCCATCAGCTAGGTCCTAGCAATGTATGCAGATGACTTGTTCTTCCAGAAGGATACTGGGTGGAGTGCTTAGAATTCCGGCCTCAAGGAAATTGTTCTCAATCCAGCAGCTAAGATGTGGCGATTTCTTACACTGCGGCAATAATGGAATATAGTAACCATGCCAAATGGGAATGATTGAAAAAAAAAAGAAGTGAGCAACATTTCCAATATATACCTGAACCAGCAGATACCTTTCAAATGAAAAGAAATTTAGATTGAGGCTTTGAAGGGGATAGCCTAATTCAGTTTCATCATAGTTGATGCAAGCATGTATGGCTAGCGTCAACATTGGGCAAAGGATTTTTCAAATATAATTACACACTAAGTTTTAAATATAAAGCATGTATTAATATACTACATCCAAACAACTGTGTTGGATAACAGACATCCTTAAGATGGGATGAGTCTAAATAAGTATATCTCCCAGTTTGTAGACACATGTTGAAAATTGAGAAAAATATAAAATACAATGAATTAAACATATCAAGTTGTATGATCATACATTGAAAATGATTAACCAAAATATATACATGGTGATACAATGTGTTCAATATAAGGAATGAAATAGAAATGTTTATCCAACTCGCTAGGTTTAGAAATGGCATGCTTCAGGACTCAATTAGATATATGTGAAGGGTTCAAGGGAAAAACCAGGGATGTCATGTTTTGAGAGTTTTGAGAAAAATTTCTAATAAAGTTTTTACATTACGCATGCAAAAATAGATATATCAAGATTTCTAAAAAGTTATTTATTGACTATCCTGTTTTTTCAGTTGGGCCTATGTGCCATATGTAGCCTTAGGGGAGATAACTTTAAAAAAAAAAAGAAACTGACATAACTGGTTTTCCTGTTTTTGTTAATATTTTTTAATTATTTTTTTTTTAAATCTGTAAGCGCAACATCTGAGAGAATTAAGATCTCAAATGATTTGCTATATCTGGTTGCTGTTTCTAGGGTGTGCTATTTATAGGTGAACCAGGCATGGCCAAAACAGTCACGATCCAAGCAGCCATGGCCAAGGCTAATCATGGGGAGACGTAGGGAAAAAGCTTTAATTTCTCATCTGCCTCTACACCAGGGATGTTTCAAGTAAGAGTCTTTGCCACTAAATTAAACATCACCACCATTTATGTATTCACTTTTTTTCCCTTTGTTTAATGACAAACACAATTAAGAAAAACAAAAGTTTACCATTGCTACAAACAGAGTAGTTTGTTTTTTTAAAATTATAATTTTACTTCACAAGTCTTATTCAGGTATTTCCGGTTTCCTGGGCTCCTATGAAGAGGTATTTCAATTCATGTGGTGCTACAGCCTGCTTCACTACTTCCTTCCACTCAGACCTAACGAATGATTTTTTTTTCCATGCTTGGATTCCCAGCTGTTCTAGATATTTTCCCACATCCCCATCCATCTAAGCCTAGGTCAGCCTTTAAGATGTTTTCCTCTGGGGTTTTGATAATTTGACATCCCCTTACTCAAAGACGGACGCTAAAAGCTCCGCCTAAGATTCTTGTATAAAGTGGTCATGGGGCTGGTGCCGGCCATCCCAGCAAACACGTATCTCACGCCACAGAAGCCAGCTCCATTAATCAGAGCCAAGCGCTCACTGAACACTGATTTCATCACTGACAACCCCATAAACAATTACATCTGAAACAATAGCAAATGCTTCAGTTTGCCTCGGTTGAACACAGTACAATATAAACAATTATTCTTCCCAGGCACAATATAATCGCTTGGAACCATCTGGACAATGCCGCAGTGGACTCGACATCAATCGAGAGCTTCAAGACTGCCCTGGCATCCGCTAGGAGCCGTTAGGATAGCAGCATCGCTTCCCCCAAACGTTGCACACATACCTGTTCATGTATTCAGCAACGTACCCTACCAGAACTAGAACCCTCTTTACTCCTCTGTCATTTGGCATTCTCTCTAAGTGTCCTGCCGAGCGTAGTTTTACATCACAAGTCTTAATCAAGTAATTCAGGTTTCCTTTGCACGATAAAGAAGTAATTACTTGTTTTTTTATAACGGATGCTGCTATCTGCGTCCAGATGTATGCAGAAACTACACATCTCTACATCTAATGAACCTTAACAGGTGTTGAGTTTTCATTACAAATTTAATTACATTATTGGTTCACATTGTTCAACAGAACAAGCCTGCTCCTTATTTTAATAGTTTTCATATCAAAATAAATTTAATAAAGTCGACAATTGGCTTGGTTATGGTAGATTATCTATTAAAACCTGTATAAGATTTCAGTTTAGACCGTTAAAAACAAGATATCTTACTAAAACCATCTTATCAAGATATCTTATTAAAACTATCATATTAAGATAACCTATTTAAAACTATCGTATCAAGATGTCTTATTAAAACTATTATATCAAGATATCTTATTTAAATGTTTGCAAATGCTTTCCGTTTTGAAACTTTCCCATGGACATACCATATAAATTGAAACACGGTTTAAAAAAAATGTTTTTAAATGACACATCAAGTTTTATTAAGAAATGGAACAAACCAGTAAGACATATCACAAAGATAACACCACAAGAGATTATAGTTTGAGAATATCTTATTCGCAGCTGTCAATACAATGATTTCAGCCAGATCACAACAACTGATCATCAAGAACGATGTCAACAAAATCTCATAATAAGGGGATCCCCTTCCAGATAATAATAAAATTATCATTGTCATAGATCAGTAGTTCTCAACCTTCCTAATTCCGCGACCCTTTAATACAGTTCCTCATATTGTGGCGACCCCCAACCATCAAATTATTTTCCTTGCTACTTCATAACTGTAGAATATATGTGTTTTCCAGGGTTTTGGGCGACCCCTGGGAAAGGGTCGTGCGACCCAGAAAGTGGTCGCGACCCACAGGTTGAGAACCGCTGTCATAGATGATAATAAAGGATCCCAATAACAGATGATAATAAAATTATCCTTATCATAGATGATAATAAAGGTTCCCAAATCCCAGATGATGATAACATGACCATTATATAGTTTATATTAAAAAGATCCTAATCACAGATGATCATAAAGTGATCCTTATCATAGATGTTATTAAAAAAGATCCCAATCACCAAGGATAATGAAGTGATCCTTATCAGAGGTGATAATAAAAAGGATATCCATGACATTTCGGCCGACCCCCCCCCCGCACACCCCACGAGGAGTTAAATATTGACCGCTTAGTTAAATCTTTCGTGGACATCTTACAGCTTGATTACAACCTGTCTAATAATCTATACTGACATTGTGTGATCAAAGAGGGTAATGTGTATAATAAAAGGCAAAGTTTGAAATCCAATTTTTTTTTTTTTAGTTCACACTTTGACTAGAGTTGTCAGGCGTTTCCTAGAAACCATAGATTTTCTATCAAATGCATGTCAGGACTTAGCCAATGTATTTATAGTAACACAGAAAGGGATTAAACTTAAGGAACATAAAAAACCACTAACTTGTGAAGCCGAATTTAAGACATTCATTGTAACATGTCAAACATGATGCTATCTTCAGGGTATATTATTTTTTGTCTATTGGAAACTTTTAAAAAAAATATTTTTTTTTAATACATTAGCCAATATAAATTACTCCTTTCTCTCTTTACATCTTATATATAATTTATTTTTCCGGTAAAGAAAGCAAATTATTCTTTTTTTTTTACCAAAAACAAATTTTTTGATATAGCGAAAATTTATTTTCAGAATTGTTAAGGGGACTTAAGGAAATATTGTTTAAAGGAAAAAGATGTACAGATTGTCTCTCTTGTTTAATAAAAATAATTTTGTTGCTAAAAATGTCTTTAATTTTTTTTTTTCCAAGTATACCTAACTGAGCATTCTTAAAATATAACGTCCAATCAAAGGTTGTTTCCCTTAGCAATACACTTTTATTTCATCAATGGGAACAATTGTAAATTATTATTAATATGATCCGCATTGAACCTGTAATGGATCATTTGCTTAGTCACCCAAAAATACATTTGATCACCTCCCACAATTTGTCTAGATCTACACTGCACTTGTACATGTCGTGACCACAATGGGAGCCTCAGACTTATATTATGGTGCTATTTTCAAAGAAATAAAAAAATGGTTCATATATTATATTTATATATATTGGCCTATATATACATTTATAATGGGATCTAACTACACGCTGAAAATATGAAGTTATTTTCAAAGACACAAAATTAAAACAGTTTAATTAACAGCATTCCGTTTGTGGGCCGCAGTTCTGATATAACGACTTGAATTGTGGTAACAAATGCAGTCTGTCGTCGGAGTACAAGCATGGAGGAAAAAAAAAGTATTCAGATTTTGAGTGAAAGTGCAAATGGAATGCTTCATATCATTTCCTCTGTCTTATCGTTTGCGGTGGGTGGGCTAAGTAAAGATGGATTGGATGAGGATCCGTGAATTGAAACGAACGAAATTATTTAGATTATTTTAATGCACTAAAAAATTAAACTATGTTATGGGGTACGATTTAATTAGCTCAGCTCAGCTTACTTGGATCGAGCTCTGAAACTCCAAACACTTTTTCGGAAACAACATCAATTTGAAAAAAAAAACAACAACATAGGCTTCGTTCAAGGGCAAACTGCTCTGTTTTACAAGAAAATTTCACGTATCTCATATTTCGGAACAAATCTGTATAGATTAAATCACACGTCTGGCGAGATACACTGACATTTCATTTTATCAAGTGCTAGTAATCTATTTCTGTTGGTTTTTTTTTTTTTATTTGGAAACAGCAAAATAGCGTTTAAAAAAAAAACAACAACAGCACACTTCAAAACATAACCTGTTTTTAAATAATTAGCTGACCTTTTTATATCTTATATTATTTTATATTCACTGTTATTTCATTTTATCAAGTGCTAGTAATCTATTTCTGTTGGTTTTTTTTTTATTTATTTGGAAACAGCAAAATAGCGTTTAAAAAAAAAACAACAACAGCACACTTCAAAACATAACCTGTTTTTAAATCATTAGCTGACCTTTTTATATCTTATATTATGGTATATTCACTGTAAAATACAGAGACATACGAGTGTAGGTATAAGATTAGTATAGATATGTTTTATATACTAAATTCTTTAACGCAGACCTTCTGAGGTAATATTCGGTTATTCGATTTTATTTCTTTTTATGATTATCCGAAACACTCTCGGTCCCAGTCAGCTCAGACAATCGACCTGCATCTACTGTCTACATATTTTTTTAAAATTAGTTTGGGCGACGAAACTTTTGCAAACATCTCCTCCATTATGGAGTATCAGGAAAACTGGTCTGGACTACACATACTTTATACGAAGGCATGGCATGCTGGATGGTATATGAAAGTAAACATGCTGGATGGGATAAGGAAGTAAATAAACAGAAGCATTTTAACGTGGAAACAGACGTCAAAACAAGTGTGTCTCATCCCACCAACCCCACTTCTCCTAGTCTACTACTGACATCGGTTGAATAATGTAAGTATCTAATGACAAAAAGAAGAAAAGGAATAAATGGAGCATTTTTTTTTTGGTACAACTAAATGACCTAGATTTTACTGATGATACTGCATTTCTTTCCCCACCACCAAACACAAATGCAGGAAAAGAAAAGAAAAGTAGCCAAGTTCTTAACATGAGCATACATCTCTTGAAGATTACCTCCACCAACCAAAAACATCTATTCTCATCAGTAAAGCCACTGGCATAGGTCGAAGTCTTCACCTACCTCGGTATTACCGTTGACCTCAATGGTGCACCGAAGCAGACTGCAGGGCTTGAAGTGGAAAGACTGGGTCAGTATGTTTGGGCTGTACATCAAGCACGACATGGGAACCAAGGCAGCTGATTCAGCAAACCAGTGGTAGGATTTGTATGGCCAAAGTCAAATTAGTCCTAGTATGTGGAGCCGAAACTTAAAACGAGAAACGGCGAGCATTACTTATAAATTTACAAACCATCACAATCGCTCGCCGGAGGAAGCTCTTGAACGTGAAATGTCGAGACATCACCAACCAAAAAAAAATGAAAAAAAAAAATGCTTACATCAGATGACATAACAAAGAGGGTTTTTGCTGAATATATCACAAAGAGATGTTGACGTGGACGGGTCTCACTCTTAGTACCCCAACCAACACCCGAAAACATCACCAGGCCATACCTATCATGACACCCATGAAAGAAAATAAAAGGGAGAGAGGAAGACTATAGAATGCATATACGAAGACTCAAGCTAGAGGCAAGTACACAAGATAATGGAATGCTCCTGGAGTAAACTCGACGAGAAAAGCAGAAGCTCGGGATGAATAAAAAAGCTCTTGTTGACGGAATGTGTCCCCGAGGTCTTAAATGTTTATAAGTATATATATATATATATTGTTCGTCCGTCGAGGATCGACGAGGACCATCGAGTCTTCTGGTGACTGATGACTTGCGCGGATGTCTTGTTTAAAGTGAAGAAGAGTTTCGCGGCGTCTACCTCACTCTCTCGTCCGAGCCCACAATATCCAGTGGCAAGACTCTTCGTCAAGACGACCAGGGATGGGTTCGGTTGCAGGAATTGTCATTGTTTGCGCCGTACGGGACTCCAACTCCGGGTTTGAATTCAGAGTTTCCTTCTCTTAGATGAGTTGCCGACCAAGGTTAACGAGTCTCATCCACCCGGGGTGATGTTTTTGCTTGACTGGCCTTTGGCTGGACTTGAACACCAGACCATCAACTTGAGGTTTTCTCAGTTTAGACCATTTTGCCACCCAGTAAGTATAAGTGAGTAAATTGTCACTGTATTAATTTCCACGAGCACGTCCCACATGAAAGGACTGTTTTGTTTTCGCAGGACGATATCGCAATCCTCTAGTTTGGAGCAGAAGTTTGGTTCTCTGTCAGGAGACACACGCCTCTCCATTATCACTTATTATCCCATGCGAACATCAAGAGAATTATACATCCTGGCAGTAGCGACATTGCTGGAGTTTCCTCCAGAGTTATCCTCTGTGTCAATGTCACCAATGTTTAGGGCTTTTGTTGTTGCGGAGTATCAATGAATTTCTGGTTCCTAGTAGCAAGACAATGGAAGGCTGGCACTGAGAAATTTCCTTCTGCTAAGTGAGCTTGCATGCAAGCTTAACGAATTCCTTTTATTGCGGCTCTTGTGCCGATTCTAATAAGGATTAAAACCAGCCCACACTTTGTTTAAGTGTTTTTTTAAATATATATATATAAATATATTACTTGATTTGTTTTACGGTAATTTTTCATTCATTTACTGGTTGTAAATTTCCCAAAAATTGAGAGCCCCTTCTCTTTTCTTTTGATATATCTAAAACATGGGCGCCCGCAGAAAACTTTCGGGGGGGGGGGGGGGGGGGAAAAAA